>JAMPIV010017868.1:0-104055 GCA_024509875.1 Oreohelix idahoensis
TATCAGCTTCATATCATATTCCAATAGGTTTGTATGCCCTGGTCGGTCTGTTAACACTACTGCATGATTATTTAGAACCTGTTGCACTCTCTCTTTCTGAGTTTTCGTTAAATGTGTACTGATTTTCACCTGTGCTGCTGTCTCACAGGGGTGTAATGGATATTCAAATGATGAAAGTGGTTCCTTTTTCATCTCCATGGCGCTGGACAAGGTCAACAAGTGTGTCTCTTCCTGATGTTCTCTTTCCAAATATTTCTTCAGGAGATTCACATGATAGATTTTTTCTTTCCCCTTCTTATCTATCTTATAATTTGTTCTAGACACCTTCTCTAGAACTGTATATGGACCTTGCCATCCAATTTGTAACTTATTCTGGCTACCGGGTAGAAGAAGCAGTACCTTCTCTCCCACAGCCAAATCTCTGTCTTTAGCTTTCCTGTTATAATAGGCAGCATGTTTCTTCCTGGCTTGTTTCAAATTTTCATTGGCAAGTTTCCAGCCAGTTTTAAACGAGTGGTCAGCTCATTCACATATTGGTATGAGGATGTAATATTTTCCTCTGCCTTTTCATCAGTCCACGTTCTTAACAGCGCTACATATGGACCTTTAATTTTGTGGACCTATTTGTCCATGCACCGGTATGGTCTCTTCCACTTGAAGCGCTATAGTGATGATTTTTCTTCCCAGATTTATCATTCATAACTCGACCGCTACCAATTTTTTTCTTGGGGCTTTCTCCCCACTTAAAATTCTTGATGAGAGATTTCCTCTCTACATCTTCTTCCTCCAGTTTGTTTAAGTCCGATTGAGGGATTTTCGGCTTATCCTGGGGTAAGACATCTTTTTGCACTCTCCGCATAGTGGCCATTGTAAAACAGTTAATTGAAGCTTGTCCGTGAAAAGGGGCTTCCCATTCCCTTTGGTCCACCTTATCAAATTTATTTTTCTTTTTATTGTCAGGCCTAATTTTGCCCCGTGGCATGTCCAGGTCCTGATCAATGTTCCCACTTGTGGGTGTTCCCTCATGTGCTATGCTACACCTTTCTACAAAATTCTCAATGTCCCACCTTGCCTTGGGCCAATAATAATTGTGAGCCACCTTTTGGATGATGGTACCTATTTTTTCATGGTCCCCATCTGGTTTCACATGTAGGCTCCTTATTAAGTCTTCCCTATATCTTTTAGGAAGTACCAGCTGTCCCTGACCTTTGGATCTAGCTCCAGTCTTCCTATACATCAACTTGTTTTTCATGTAAAAATCTCCCTTGCCTGGAGTTGTATGACAAGTTGACAATTTCCTAAAACAAGGCTTGAGGGTCTTATCCCCAGGCTGTGCCTTCCTCATCTCTTCTGGAGTGGTATCTATCAGAATATCCTCCTCCTTTCTTGAGGTTGACCTGACCTGAAGGGTGGCCATAACAATAGGGTTCCTTCTGCAACGGTCAGTGTCATGATTGTTCATCTTACAATTTTTACACCATCCTGCCGACGACGCCAATTGTGGTAGGGTGGGCGAGAAGATGATGATGATGATGATTATATTGTGATGTGTGATCACTCTCTTGCTACACTCGCACCGACCCGAACAACAATAAAACTCTTGATTCTAGAGGCAGGGGCTATATTTATTTTTACAGCCCATTCAGTGACAAAGCAAACATTAAACAAATAAACTAGCGAACATAACACCAAACCAAACAAACACCCAACAGTGCCCGATGCTAATCTGAAGAAGCAAACAAAGCACAGAATAGTTAAAATCATAATATAATACTGAATGAGAAACACCACGCTCTCACCTGTCAAACTGTCCTACGCCGCCACCTGACACACTCAACTATCACACACACACACACACTCATGTGTGTCATCCAATGCGACTAGTAAGGTGTTGTGCGTGGGGCTGGCAATCTCACCATGTAACACAGGTTGCTACGGAAACCACTACTGCAAGAGCACACACTCAGCTATCACACACACACACACTCATGCATGTCGTCCAATGCGACTAGAATGGTGTTGTGCATGGGGCTGGCAACCTCACCATGCAACACAGATTGCTACCAAAACCACTACTGCAAGAGCACACACTCAGCTATCACACACACACACACACACTCATGCATGTCGTCCAATGAGACTAGTAAGGTGTTGTGCGTGGGGCTGGCAATCTCACCATGTAACACAGATTGCTACCGAAACACTACTGCCCTAGCATATGAATACTTAATATGGAGGCAAACCACACTGTTGGCCCCCATGCTCCCTCAGGAGCGGAGAAGAGAAATATTTACCTTGAAGTGAGCCCACGTGCTCTCACAACCATTCCTCACATAACCATAATTAAATAATCATAAAATGGACATAGAATAATATTCAACTGTATGTACAACAAATACTCTCAGTAATGAGAATAAGCTACTACCTCGTAACTGATCTATCTCAATATTCGTTACTGCATTCTGAAGCATGTCGTATGTGACGACTGGTGCGACTGAGAATCTCATCACACGAAACACATCGTTACCGAAACAAATCACTGCCATAGCATAAAAATGCTTCTTGTCGGCTTGTGATAGACACCAGCCACATTGGTGTTTCCATGCTCCGCCGGGAGCAACCAGAGAAACACATGTCTCAACAAAGGAGTGGCCTCGCGCTCTCCAGAAATCTAAATACATATTCTCACCTCACAGTAACCCATTAAATATACAGTAGAATTATCAATAAACGTGAAATACACTAAATTACTCTTACATAAAGAATACAATATAATTATTCTCGACTTAAACCAAACTGGAACTAAATACACAACGTGTCACATGGCGTAACATTATAGGTTTACCACGCGGGGCGTGTTATTCGC
Source organism: Oreohelix idahoensis (assembly GCA_024509875.1). Taxonomy (NCBI): domain Eukaryota; kingdom Metazoa; phylum Mollusca; class Gastropoda; order Stylommatophora; family Oreohelicidae; genus Oreohelix; species Oreohelix idahoensis. The sequence goes on from JAMPIV010017868.1 coordinate 2,867, forward strand.
CGCTTTTTATACAGTCCTCGCCACGTGGCTACAATCTTGCTATTGTTAATCTTATCTACATTCCCGTGAAATAGCTTCATACTATATCTGCCTTTCTGATAACATTTCTGTCCAGTTTCATGTATAAAATACTCTCCTACTAAATTTGCCCGGTCTGATGGATGAAATACTTGATACTAAATTCTCACATCTGGATTTAGGCTTTGCGTGCCAAATAAAACCTATCAAACATTATTTTCACTCATCTATCATTCTTCAAGACTAAATCATAATGTCCTAAAAAGACATTTCCTTTGGAAACACATCTATCTATTTCACTAAACATTAAAACAGACTCGTGCTGAATATAATTCTAGAATTATATAAAATTAATTCTAATTTAAATTAACTCACGTGCTCAATGCATTTACAGTTTGGCTCTGTCGTCTGTTCTCTCTGGCGGCTGATACTAGGAAAGGTCCGCTGGTAGCTCGCTATCTCTTTTTATAGGCACTAGGCTAATCACTCACTTTACTGCGCTAGGCGTATTAATCTTGACTACTTAAATATCACACGCGATTATCGCTTAGGAATAGCGAAAACACAAATAAAACCTACAGCTATTTAATATAACACAATTCTACACCACAACTTAATTTAAATGCATTATTATGGCATTTTCATCAATCTTCTACTTCAGATTTTTCACAACCCAGGCTCGCGCCGTCACGTGATCTGACAGTCACGTGGGCCGACCGAAAATATATGGGCGACAAACATGCCTTGAACTGAAGTGGGGGTGGGGCCTCAGGGGTGTCTTCCCGGCCCATCACACTTGGTTGAAAGATTTTCTTTCATCATATTTCCTTTCATCGAATTGTGGGGTTTTATTTTTATTGTCATACCGTGGCCTATCAAACTGGTGCTTACCTTTGTTTTGATCTCTAGGATCAAATTTATTAAAGTTCTGTGGTGCCCTAAAATTTTCTACCTGTTTCTTTTTATTACCTGATACCTCTGCCTGAGCCGCTTGATACCTTTCTGCAACATTTAGCAACTCACCCAGCCTCTCTGCACCTTGTTCCATGAGAAACTTTCTCAGGTCTGGAGCCATGGACTCTCTTAATTGTTCTATAAGGACCATTTCCTTAAGATCTTGGGTTTTCCCCAGAGAAGTCCATTTCTCCAAGTATGTCTCTAACCGTGCAGAGAACTGGTGATAGGTTTCACCTGACAGTAGTTTAGCATTCCTAAATTTTTTCCTATAAAATTCTGCGTTCTTTTCATATCTTAACAAAAGAGCCTGCTTTAGCATGTCATAATTTTCCTGATCACCTCTGCTCATTTTGGCAAAAAACTTCATAAGCTGCCCCACGAAGACCTTGAGATAACTTTAAGCTCCACCTTTCTCTCTCTAACCCATATGTGGTAGCTAATAGTTCATATCTATTTAGATAGCTCTCAATATCATCGTCTTTCTCAACGAAATGATCTAAATGAAAATTCATAGCTGAGGTTGAGGCTCCCTGACTAGCAGTGGCATCAGAGGTAAAGGGACTGGCACTATTTTCAGGAGCATGGCCTTGAAACTCAAACTCCCTTAGTCGTAACTCATGTTCCCTTTGTAATCTCTTCTCCTTCTTTTCTGCTTCCCTCTCTGCAGCTAATCTCTTGTCTTCCCTTTCTGCAGCTAATTTCTTCTCTTCTCTTTCTGCAGCCTGTCTTCTTTCCTCGGCTTCCAATGCTTTAGCCTCTTTGTCAGCCTCAATCTGCAACCTCTTAGCCTCAGCCTCAATCTGCAACCTCTTAATTTCCTTTTCAGCCTCTAACCTCTTATCTTCGGCCAATCTTTCAGATTCTAGTTTTCTTTCGGCCTCTTTTTCTAATCTTCTTTCTTCCCGTTCAATATATTTGTCACATTCAGCAGTGACATAAGCAATCATAATTTGCCCGTCCATTCCTAACTCTTTCGCAGTCTGTACAGCAGCAGATCGAAATTTTGCCAAGTCGGCCATTGTCTAACATGCATTTGTAAACAATTCAATCTTTCAATAATTATCTAAGGACACTACAGGCACTGAGAGCTCAACCTTATTTATTTCCACCCAAGGATACCTTTTAATTCTTATTATTCCCAATATCTATTACAGGAGAAAGTTCAATATTCCTGGAGCGAGACCCCAATATATGTGGTAAAGTGGGATGTTATAAATATTTATAGGGGACTTAGCGTACTGACTGAGATCAGCTGTGAAGATATCTGTATCTAATAGGTGTAGTGTTTTACAGATAACCTTACGTGCTACCACATTATAACTCAGTCAGAATTATTCTGGAATATTGTGATGACTACTTTAAATGTCTAGGGTATGTATATGATGAAGTGTAAGTCACAACAACAACAGACAGATAAACAATTTAATTTATTCCACCACACTTGACAACACTGTGACACTCACACACATTTAACACTCTATAAGACTATCTTAAATGAGGCACTGGTAAATTTTCAAATATAAATATGTATTAATTACTTTCACTAATATTTGTGTCCTGATTCAAATACAAAGTGAACCAGGAATCACAATCAATTGTAATTACAATTTATATATACAGAATTTATCAATATGAACCTTGTAGTGACATATTTTATTAATATTATCCTATGTGTGTCAGTTGTGTAGTAGTAATATGAGGTAATACTGGTTTTGTTTTTTCAAGCTATGTTGTTATTTGTCATCATGACTTCAAGTGTTTGTTTATCTTGGAAATAATATGGGGAAAAGTTCACAGTTCCTATCAATTTAAACACTGTATTTTCCCTCTGTTTTATTATAAAGTAAGATTTTGAGGGGGGGGGGCATAATGTTGCGCTCCTCTGGCCACAGACGCTTATCTTTCGTGATGGCGGCAGGAAAAGACTCCTCTGCTCGATAGCCTCCCTGTGTTCTGGAGACACCTCACTGGTCACTATCTGGACCCAGGAGTATGCTGTCAGCCTCTAGGTTCAGCAAAGCTCAGACCAGGTGCTGCTCAATAACTTTAGGACCACGGTCCCTGAAACAAGAAGGTTGTACCTCCTATTTCAGAACTAATTTATAATAAATTTCCAGACTGAACACAATACATAACAAACACTGAGTTCAGAGCGGTAGGCCAACTGCTATCTTCATCTGAAACAATTTTCACCAGTATACTCCTCCCTAATGGTTACTACGCCTCTGCAATTCCAGCATTATTTCTTTCTAGTCAATAAGATAGGTGTCAGTGTACTGTTTGGCAATTCCATGTAGTTTTACTTTCCTCCGACACCTTCTGTTCAGGTTGGAGCACTATATAGGCTTTACCTCATGTTCGCTACTGAACCACACATATATACAGACATAAATTATCAATTTACATTCAATTTTCATTAAAAAGATATCAAATATTTCAAGCTTACCACAATTCATGGAATAATACACAGTTACGTTGACTGGCAATGAATATAGCACAATTTCGATCTGCCGATGTCCCAGGCTTTTATTTAGAAAAATATGCACTGGCGCTCAACGCACTGGTTCTTTAGTAAGTTTATTTGAAAATGTGGTGCTGACCTGACGCCTCTGATTGACTATATTGGCGGGTCTAACCAATCGTGCCATGTTTACACAAGCGTTTGAAAAAAAGTACTCCTATTCACGTTTCCCTAACAACAAAGAATCAATATTTATAGTCCGACTAATCGTGTTTAGCCTTACATTTACTTTCCGCCAATCAAATAGGAGGTAACATGTCAGCCTATTTCCTGTACAATGGTGGTGTGAAAATCTGCCACTGAGCGATTCTGATTTTGGTGTTGTCTGACATCCCTCACTATTTCTTTTGGCTATAATTTGTTAATTCCTAGACTATTTGCGTAACGTTCAACATATTCTTTGTCAGCAAGTCCTAAGGAACCCAAATATATAAATTTAATGGGGCTAAGGGGCTGCGTTCAAAATATGCATTTTCTTCTACCTCCTGTTCACTTCGAATACGATGTGGTGTCTGGGTACTGTAATGTTTTCAAACGTAAACCAGTATAATGTCATGTTTCCTAATAAGCGTTTTTCAGGTTTTTAAAACCTAACTCGTATGGGTAGTGTTTTTTATCACTGTCGATTTGAAAAAAAGCTAGTGCTTGTGGCCTTACACGCGTGATGGTAGTAATTGTGTATCGCGAGACTGTGGTAGTATTGCCTGCGTTCCGGCTTTCTGCCCCTCCCTTTCTTTCTATCCTTAGTCCATCTGTCTTTCGTTTATGGTAACTTAGTGTATAAAATTACATGAATGAAATATTAAATATAGGTCAGCTTGCGTATCTCAAGGTTTTTCTTAGAAAGGCAGTACACGTTTTATCGTAGAAAGCGGGTATTGAAGCAGTAGGCTTTTACTATCAACGTGAAACGTTACAATTTGCAGACGAATTAGAAAACAAGGGGAATTTCGAGTACAGTCATTGTGACAGCACTGTTCTTTACCATTCTTCTTTCCTTTTATTAAATTTATTTGTTAGGCTTTACATTTACGTTTTAATTTATATATGTGGATTAGAATTTCTCACGACAGTTTGAACAAACTTTAGTGCAGTTGGATATTTTGTTGGTACTTCAGAATATGCAGAAGTGCGATCTCATGGGGGGGCGATAATTGTGAGTATTGATTTGAAAACGTTAATAAACATTCAGACACTTCATATGCGCAAATTTCATTATTTTAAGTTTGTTGCTTACATTTGAAAATAACATTTTATGCCATGTGCGTTTCTTTTGGTCTTGAGTATATATATATATATATCTTCTTCTTTCTTCCGTCCTTAGCCACTGACCGTCAAAGCAGTCAGTGGCCATTACGCCTAGTGGCGTCTTAGGGCAACAGCAGATAGGTTTTCTTTGCCATTGTTTCCCATCACGCCTAGTGGCGTCTTTAGGGATATATATATATATATATATATATATATATATATATATATATATATATATATATATATATATATATATATATATCCCGAAGGAGCAAAATTCCACAGACATCAGTCAGTTCAGGCCAGTCTCACTACTCAATGTGGAAGGGAAGATATTCTTCTCAGTGATGGCGAAAAGACTCACTACAAACCTCCTGGCAAATGGGTACATTGACACTACCATTCAGAAAGGAGGTATCCCAGATACATCAGGATGTCTAGAGCATACCACAATGATCTGGGAAGCAATCCAAAAGGCAAAGTCTGACAGAACAAACCTACATGTAATCTGGTTGGATCTAGCGAATGCTTATGGATCCGTTCCACACCAGATGTTGTGGCAGGCCCTAGAAATGTATCATGTTGCAAAAGAGATTGCAGCAATGCTGAAGCTGTATTTCGCAGAGTTTGCTGTCAGATTTTCATCCAGAGAGTACACAACGGCAAGGAAGAATATTCCAGCACCTCTGATTCATGCTATACAGAGCTTCTACAAATCTTGCAGAAATTATGTGAGGACAGTAAACCATAAGTCAGAAGAGTTCAGGACCACCACTGGTGTAAGACAAGGTGATATCCTATCACCTTACCTCTTCATACTCCTTATGGACGATGTCATCAAGGCATGTAAGGAGAGAACAAGAAAGTATTCAGTGGGGTACTGGGAGATGAGACAGGTCTATATTTCGGAGCTGGCATTTGCTGATGATGTTGCCCTGATTGCTAAATAAGAGGCACATCTCCAATCCAACCTGCAAGTCTGGAAGGAAGAGCTGGAGAAGAGAGGGATGGTCATAAGCAGCTCTAAAACAAAATCCATGGTGATATCACGAGAAGAAAGAAGACATCAGATTAAGCTGGGAGAACAGGTCCTGGAGCAGGTCGACCACTTTAAATACCTCGGAGCTATTATAGACCGAAAGGGAGGCATCAAAGAAGAGTTTGCCATTCGAAAAGCAGCAGCTGGGAGACTTTTTCAGGCCATAAATCGAGGATTCCTCAGCAAGAGAGAGGTTGGTAAGAAAACGAAGATGGCTGTATACCGCTCCACCTATGTCCCAGTCTTGACATATGGATGCGAGTCATGGGCAATGACTACAACCCATAAAAGCCAGATCCATACCTCAGAAATGAGGTATCTGAGGAAGGTGGTTGAAGTAACAAGAAGAGACATGGTACGCAACCAGACGATACGTCAAGGCCTTAAATCCTACCCCCTGCAGACCCAAGTAGAACAGTCCCAATTAAGATGGTTTGGCCATGTCTGCAGAATGGGAGAAGATCGGATACCACGACAAGCATGGGAAACAAAGAGCCAAGGATCCAGACCCCGAGGACGACCCAGAGCCCGCTGGGAGGACAACATTAGACAACCTTTAAAGGACCGAGGACTAGAATGGAACCAGGCCAGGAGGAAGACAGCCGATAGGATAGTCTGGCGCTCTCTCTTCCAAACCTCTACACCTCACGGTAGAAGGGGAACTACTAAGTAAGTAAGAGTACACAACGAAGTGGATTGGCCTTGAAGTTGGAATTGCGATGGGGTGTACCATCTCTCCGATACTATTCGTGATGGCTATGCAGGTAATCCTCAATGCGGCTGAGGGAATGGCTATAGGTCCAAAGCTCGGTGGAATGTGTCACATGCCACCGCTCAAAGCATTCATGGATGACACAACAATTCTGACATCAGATGAACATCAGGCCCGGAGGATGTTAGAACGCCTGGATGAACTAGTCAGCTGGTGCAGAATGAGCTTCAAACCCAAGAAGTCGAGAAGCCTATCAGTCAGGAAAGGGAAGATAGCAGAGAACATATTCATGGTTTCCAACCAAAGAATCCCTACTGTCATTGGGGAACCTGTTAAAAGTCTTGGCAGGGTGTACGATGCCTCATTAAAACACTCGAACTCAGTGCAACAGACAATAGAAGTGGCAGACAGAGGGCTACAGATCATAGACCAAAGCAGACTCCTGGGAAAGTTCAAACTGTGGTGCCTCCAGTTCATGTTGATACCGAAGTTGCTGTGGCCACTGCTTATATATGAAATAAGCACAAGTACAGTGGAAGTTATAGAGCAGAAGGTCAACAAGTTCATGAGAAAGTGGCTAGGGGTACCGCCAGGTCTGTCAGGTGTAGCAATGTACTGCAAAAAGTCAAAACTTCTGCTTCCTTTCAAGTCAGTTGTTGAAGAGTACAAAGTTGGAAAGGCAAGGCTTGCAATGATGCTACGCGAGTCAGCTGATGACGTGGTTAAGTCCATTCAGCCCACACTGCAGGAAGTGGAGAGTGGAAGAAGCTGTTGATGCTGCCCAAGAGTCACTCAAACTGAGGGAGGTAATCGGATACACACAAACGAATAGACGGGGATTTGGCCATGGAGACATCCGCTGAGAATGATAAGAGGTTGCAAAAAGCAGTGCAGCAGGTCCAACAAGGCCAATGGACTACATGGGAAGGAGCCCTACAGAGGTCCTTGACATGGAATGATATATGGCATATGGCACCTCTTAGGCTCAGCTTCGTTGTTAGATCAATGTATGACCTGCTGCCGTCGGCCACCAACCTTGTGAAATGGGGAAAGTCGGATGATGAGCAGTGCCCCCTGTGCCAGGGGAGGCAGACACTCGAACACGTGCTCTCAGCGTGTAAGGTGTCATTAGGGCAAGGGTGATACACTTGGCGCCATAATAAAGTGCTAAATGAGCTTGCTGCGACAATAGCTCTTGCAAGGATGAAGGCGAATAGCAAACCCGGGCCGAGCACCGCAAATACATACTTTCTGAGGGCAGGAAAGTCAGCACACCCCAAACCGAGTAAAACTGGTAGAAGTTTACCATCTCTTCTTGACTGTGCAAACGACTGGGAGATGGCGGTAGACCTACCTGGACGAGGGGCATATCCAGAGAGTATCAGAAAATCGCGGAGACGGCCGGATATAGTGCTTCATTCTTCAGCAACGCTTCAGGTCATACTGATTGAACTGACCGTGCCATTTGAATCCAGATTAGACGAGCAACATTCGTTCAAAGCGGCCAAGTATAGTGATCTGGCCGCGGATCTGAGACACGATGGGTTCACTGCAAGCGTCATAGCTGTTGAAGTGGGCGCAAGAGGGCTTGTGGCTGCATCAGTGTATGATCTATTGAAACTGTTGGGGCTGAAGGGACAGTCAAGAACAAGGGCACTGAACAGGCTTAGTGAAACTGCCGAAAAGGCATCAGGCTGGCTGTGGAACAACCGCAATGGGCAATGGAAATCGTGACAATAAACGCTGCGGTACAGAAAAGTCCACAATACGCTGAGTTTCTAGGCGTACTAGTGAAAGGGCTGTGGCTGAGAGGCAACAGGCGATGTATACTATACAGTGGCGAGCGCGCAGTGTCAAGTCTCGTCGGCTTCGCGCAGGTGACTCTGTGTGTGTCCGTAGTTGTGATGTGCTACGGAGCGAACGGAATAATTTTCTTCTCTTTGTTACTTTCACAATTGCCTCCACGGCTGGCGGAGTTGTGGATTAAAGTTGCTACCAAAAGTGAAATGGGTTCATTTTCGATACAAGACAACAGGAGGCTGAGACGCTTGGGAGTCATGACCCAAGTGGGCCCGAACCCCTAAGAGTGTAAAGGAGTATGTAGGGCCGAAACACTTGTCGGACGGGGGGACTCCTTCTGATGATCAGATTGCTTCCTGTTGTATCGCTCTGTAAAGAGTTTCCTATCATCTTATATATATATATATATATATATATATATATATATATATATATATATATATATATATATATATATAATATATATAATATATATATATATATATATATATATATATATATATTATATATATATATATATAGCGAGATGTTATTGACGAAGTGCCAAGGTATATCATTTCAAGTGAACTAGTTTATTAGTCTTTAATAAAACGGTGGGTTATTAAGAGATGATATTTTAGAAGTTACTGATTGCCTGTTTAGTCATATGAACGTAACCTCAGCAGGAATAATCATGAAATTCTAATGTTACGTATGGGCGAGAATGTTACGAATGAATTATATATAGTTGACATTCAAAAATCCGGCCATCGATAATCCGGTTCCTTCATATTTCCGGCATGGGTTTCGGAGCGCATTTTTAAATTTACCGCGTTGGCGCGCCACTGTTTTCTGGAGCCGTTTATGTTTTGATGCAGCTGTTGGGTCTTGTGTGGCCGTGTACATAGTTGTTCCTTTGGAAACAGACTATATTCTTACAAGACAGAGGAAGCACAGACCACCCCATAATTTTATATTTTATGAGAAACAGAAAATAATAAATAGTGTCACATATTAGGGTAGAGTCGCTTCTACACGCCATTTCTAATAATTGGGTGATTTCCCCTGACCAATCGGATAGCTCAGATTTACCCCGGGGAAAGTGGAACAAAGACGCCATTTTGGCAGTAGAATGAAAGAGCGCAACTCAAGAGGTCGTATCTGGTCCAGCTCTACATATTTCTTAGTTTTGATTTTCTCAAAACTAAGAAATATGTAGAGCTGGACCAGATACGACCTCTTGAGTTCCGCTCTTTCATTCTACTGCCAAAATGGCGTCTTTGTTCCACTTTCCCCGGGGTAAATCTGAGCTATCCGATTGGTCAGGGGAAATCACCCAATTATTAGAAATGGCGTGTAGAAGCGACTCTACCCTAATATGTGACACTATTTATTATTTTCTGTTTCTCATAAAATATAAAATTATGGGGTGGTCTGTGCTTCCTCTGTCTTGTAAGAATATAGTCTGTTTCCAAAGGAACAACTATGTACACGGCCACACTTGCTTGCACGTGTTAACAGGCATTCCTGCTCATTCCTTCTCATTTTATCATTTATTTGCTGCTGTATAGCCCCATTATGGATTCAGCAAATAAAAGAAGTGGTGTAAAATGTAAACATCGTGCGTTGTCGATCGCAGATCATTTAGTTTTAAATTTTCTTTCTTTAAAGGACTGTACAGGTAGTCATTTTCTGTTAAATATATAAAGCATATATAACCATAAAAAATCCGGCATTTTCAACAATCCGGCACTCCTCAGGTCCGGAGGTTGCCGGATTTTTGAAAGTCAACTGTATAACCCTGGAGAGATGGATCTTTAGTGAGAATTATCTTATGGCCTAATTTGGTTTTCTATCGCTTTAGAAATAACTGGTGAATTTCATGAAGAGTTTTTTTTTAATAATCACCTAGGTAGCAAGACATAGAAGTGAGGAACTGTCGTGAGAAATTCTTATCCACATATATAAATTAAGAAGTAAATGTAAAGCCTAACAAATAACTTCAATAAAAGGAAAGAAGAATGGTAAAGAACAGTGCTGTCACAATGACTGTACTCGAAATCCCCCTTGTTTTCTCCTTCGTCTGCAAATTGTAACGTTTCACGTTGATAGTAAAAGCCTACTGCTTCAATACCCGCTTTCTACGATAAAACGTGTACTGCCTTTCTAAGAAAAACCTTGAGATACGCAAGCTGACCTATATTTAATATTCCATTCATGTCATTTTATACACTAAGTTACCATAAACGAAAGACAGATGGACTAAGGATAGAAAGAAATTGAGGGGCTGAAAGTCGGAACGCAGGCAATACTACCACAGTCTCGCGATACACAATTACTACCATCACGCGTGTAAGGCCACAAGCACTAGCTTTTTTTCAAATCGACAGTGATAAAAAACACTACCCATACTCGAGTTAGGTTTTAAAAACCTGAAAAACGCTTATTAGGAAACATGACATTATACTGGTTTACGTTTGAAAACATTACAGTACCCAGACACCACATCGTATTCGAAGTGAACAGGAGGTAGAAGAAAGTGCATATTTTGAACGCAGCCCCTTAGCCCCATTAAATTTATATATTTGGGTTCCTTAGGACTTGCTGACAAAGAATATGTTAAACGTTACGCAAATAGTCTAGGAATTAACAAATTATAGCCAAAAGAAATAGTGAGGGATGTCAGACAACACCAAAATCAGAATCGCTCAGTGGCAGATTTTCACACCACCATTGTACGGGAAATAGGCTGACATGTTACCTCCTATTTGATTGGCGGAAAGTAAATGTAAGGCTAAACACGATTAGTCGGACTATAAATATTGATTCTTTGTTGTTAGGGAAACGGGAGTAGGAGTATTTTTTTTTCAAACGCTTGTGTAAACATGGCACGATTGGTTAGACCCGCCAATATAGTCAATCAGAGGCGTCAGGTCAGCACCACATTTTCAAATAAACTTACTAAAGAACCAGTGCGTTGAGCGCCAGTGCATATTTTTCTAAATAAAAGCCTGGGACATCGGCAGATCGAAATTGTGCTATATTCATTGCCAGTCAACGTAACTGTGTATTATTCCATGAATTGTGGTAAGCTTGAAATATTTGATATCTTTTTAATGAAAATTGAATGTAAATTGATAATTTATGTCTGTATATATGTGTGGTTCAGTAGCGAACATGAGGTAAAGCCTATATAGTGCTCCACCCTGAACAGAAGGTGTCGGAGGAAAGTAAAATTGCATGGAATTGCCAAACAGTACACTGACACCTATCTTATTGACTAGAAAGAAATAATGCTGGAATTGCAGAGGCGTAGTAACCATTAGGGAGGAGTATACTGGTGAAAATTGTTTCAGATGAAGATAGCAGTTGGCCTACCGCTCTGAACTCAGTTTTTGTTATGTATTGTGTTCAGTCTGGAAATTTATTATAAATTAGTTCTGAAATAGGAGGTACAACCTTCTTGTTTCAGGGACCGTGGTCCTAAAGTTATTGAGCAGCACCTGGTCTGAGCTTTGCTGAACCTAGAGGCTGACAGCATACTCCTGGGTCCAGATAGTGACCAGTGAGGTGTCTCCAGAACACAGGGAGGCTATCGAGCAGAGGAGTCTTTTCCTGCCGCCATCACGAAAGATAAGCGTCTGTGGCCAGAGGAGCTCAACATTATGCCCCCCCCCCCCCCTCAAAATCTGACTTTATAATAAAACAGAGGGAAAATACAGTGTTTAAATTGATAGGAACTGTGAAATTTTCCCCATACTATTTCCAAGATAAACAAACACTTGAAGTCATGATGACAAATAACAACATAGCTTGAAAAAACAAAACCAGTATTACCTCATATTACTACTACACAACTGACACACATAGGATAATATTAATAAAATATGTCACTACAAGGTTCATATTGATAAATTCTGTACATATAAATTGTAATTACAATTGATTGTGATTCCTGGTTCACTTTGTATTTGAATCAGGACACAAATATTAGGGAAAGTAATTAATACATATTTATATTTGAAAATTTACCAGTGCCTCATTTAAGATAGTCTTATAGAGTGTTAAATGTGTGTGAGTGTCACAGTGTTGTCAAGTGTGGTGGAATAAATTAAATTGTTTATCTGTCTGTTGTTGTTGTGACTTACACTTCATCATATACATACCCTAGACATTTAACGTAGTCATCACAATATTCCAGAATAATTCTGACTGAGGTATAATGTGGTAGCAAGTAAGGTTATCTGTAAAACACTACACCTATTAGATACAGATACCTTCACAGCTGATCTCAGTCAGTACACTAAGTCCCCTATAAATATTTATAACATCCCACTTTACCACATATATTGGGGTCTCTCTCCAGGGATATTGAACTTTCTCCTATTATATATATTGGGAATAATAAAGAATTAAAAGGTATCCTTGGGTGGAAATAAATAAGGTTGAGTTCTCAGTGCCTGTAGTGTCCTTAGATAATTATTGAAAGATTGAATTGTTTACAATTGCATGTTAGACAATGGCCGACCTGGCAAAATTTCGATCTGCTGCTGTACAGACTGCGAAAGAGTTAGGAATGGACGGGCAAATTATGATTGCTTATGTCACTGCTGAATGTGACAAATATATTGAACGGGAAGAAAGAAGATTAGAAAAAGAGGCCGAAAGAAAATTAGAATCTGAAAGGTTGGCCGAAGATAAGAGGTTAGAGGCTGAAAAAGAAATTAAGAGGTTGCAGATTGAGGCTGAGGCTAAGAGGTTGCAGATTGAGGCTGACAAAGAGGCTAAAGCATTGGAAGCCGAGGAAAGAAGACAGGCTGCAGAAAGAGAAGAAAAGAGATTAGCTGCAGAAAGGGAAGCAGAAAAGGAGGAGAAGAGATTACAAAGGGAACATGAGTTACGACTAAGGGAGTTTGAGTTTCAAGGCCATGCTCCTGAAAATGGTGCCAGTCCCTTTACCTCTGATGCCACTGCTAGTCAGGGAGCCTCAACCTCAGCTATGAATTTTCATTTAGATCATTTTGTTGAGAAAGACGATGATATTGAGAGCTATCTAAATAGATATGAACTATTAGCTACCACATATGGGTTAGAGAGAGAAAGGTGGAGCTTAAAGTTATCTCAAGGTCTTCGTGGGGCAGCTTATGAAGTTTTTGCCAAAATGAGCAAAGGTGATCAGGAAAATTATGACATGCTAAAGCAGGCTCTTTTGTTAAGATATGAAAAGAACGCAGAATTTTATAGGAAAAAATTTAGGAATGCTAAACTACTGTCAGGTGAAACCTATCACCAGTTCTCTGCACGGTTAGAGACATACTTGGAGAAATGGACTTCTCTGGGGAAAACCCAAGATCTTAAGGAAATGGTCCTTATAGAACAATTAAGAGAGTCCATGGCTCCAGACCTGAGAAAGTTTCTCATGGAACAAGGTGCAGAGAGGCTGGGTGAGTTGCTAAATGTTGCAGAAAGGTATCAAGCGGCTCAGGCAGAAGTATCAGGTAACAAAAAGAAACAGGTGGAAAATTCTAGGGCACCACAGAACTTTAATAAATTTGATCCTAGAGATCAAAACAAAGGTAAGCACCAATTTGATAGGCCACGGTATGACAATAAAAATAAAACCCCACAATTCGATGAAAGGAAATGTGATGAAAGAAAATCTTTCAACCAAGGGAAAAGGTGGTGTAAAAATTGTAAGATGAACAATCATGACACTGACCGTTGCAGAAGGAACCCTATTGTTATGGCCACCCTTCAGGTCAGGACGACCTCAAGAAAGGAGGAGGATATTCTGTTAGATACCACTCCGGAAGAGATGAGGAAGGCACAGGCTGGGGATAAGACCCTCAAGCCTTGTTTCATGAAATTGTCAACTTGTCATACAACTCCAGGCAAGGGAGATTTTTACATGAAAAACAAGTTGATTTACAGGAAGGCCGGAACTAGATCCCATGGTCACGGACAGCTGGTACTTCCTAAAAGATATAGGGCAGACTTAATAAGGAGCCTACATGTGAAAAAAGATGGGGACCATGAGAAAATAGGTACCATCATTCAAAAGGTGGCTCACAATTATTATTGGCCCAAGGCAAGATGGGACATTGAGAATTTTGTAGAAAGGTGTAGCATAGCACATGAGGGAACACCCACAAGTGGGAACATTGATCAGGACCTGGACGCGCCACGGGGCAACCGTAGGCCTGACAATAGAAAGAAGTATAAATTTGATAAAGTGGACCAAAGGGAATGGGAAGCCCCTTTTCACGGACAAGCTTCACTTAACTGTTTTACAATGGCCACTATGCAGAGAGTGCAAAAAGATTTCTTACCCCAGGATAAGCCGAAAATCAATCAATCGGACTTAAACAAACTGGAGGAAGAAGATGTAGAGAGGAAATCTCTCATCAAGAATTTTAAGTGGGGAGAAAGCCCCAAGAAAAGAATTGGTAGCGGTCGTTTTGTGCATGATAATTCTGGGAAGAAAAATCATCACTACAGAGCTTCGGGTGGAAAGGACCTGGCATGTGCCAGGAGAAACAAGTTTCCGAATTTAAAAGTCCATATGTAACTCTGTTAAGAACGTGGACTGACGAAAAGGCAGAGGAAAATATTACATCCTCATACCAATATGTAAATGAGCTGACCACTCGTTTAAAAACTGGCTGGAAACTTGCCAATGAAAATTTGAGACAAGCCAGGAAGAAACATGCTGCCTATTATAACAGGAAAGCTAAAGACAGAGATTTGGCTGTGGGAGAGAAAGTACTGCTTCTTCTACCCGGTAGCCAGAATAAGTTACAAATTGGATGGCAAGGTCCATATACAGTTCTAGAGAAGGTGTCTAGAACAAATTATAAGATAGATAAGAAGGGGAAAGAAAAAATCTATCATGTGAATCTCCTGAAGAAATATTTGGAAAGAGAACATCAGGAAGAGACACACTTGTTGACCTTGTCCATTGCCATGGAGATGAAAAAGGAACCACTTTCATCATTTGAATATCCATTACACCCCTGTGAGACAGCGGCACAGGTGAAAATCAGTACACATTTAACGAAAACTCAGAAAGAGAGAGTACAACAGGTTCTAGATAATCATGCAGAGGTGTTAACAGACCGACCAGGGCATACAAACTTATTGGAATATGATATGAAGCTGATAGACCCCACACCTGTCTGTATGAAACCCTATTCGATTCCTTTTGCTAAGGAGAAAGCTTTGAAGGAAGAGATAGACTATTTGTTGAAGGAAGGAATTATTTCACAAGTGAATCTTCGTATAGTTCCGGTGTTGTACTCTTAAGGAAGCCCTCTGGAGAACATAGACTCTGTATAGATTACAGGAGACTGAATGCTATTACAGAAGGACAGGTGGATCCATTGCCGGATACAAATCAGTTGTTTGCCAGAAGCTAAATATTTCTCAAAAGTGGATCTGAGTAAAGGATACTATCAGATTTCAGTAAAACCTGAGGTTAGACCATACCTAGCTTTTAGTACCTCAGAAGGACACTATGAGTTTAACAGATTGCCATTTGGATTAAAGAATGCGCCTAGTGTCTTCTCTAGAATGATGAGAAAATTATTGGACCCTCTGAATAATTCATGTATCACAAATTTCATGGATGATATCCTTATAGCAACAGAAACATTTGAGGAACACCTTGACTCTCTGAACATGCTGTTTAATCGACTTAGGGAAGCGAATTTAACAGCCCGACCAACCAAATGTTGCGTTGGATGTAAAGAATTGGAATTCTTGGGACACACAGTTTATCAGGGAAACATGACCCCTGACCCCAAGAATTTAGAGAAACTAAAGAAAGCCCCAAGACCACAGACCAAGAAAGACGTGAGATCCTTTGTCTCATTATGTGGTTTCTACCAGAAGTATATCAAAAACTTTAATTCCATATGTGCTCCGTTAACTGATTTGACACGTAAGGGAAATCCAGATCGAATTACATGGACACCACAATGTGAAATGGCTTTCCAAGAATTGAAGGAAAAGCTCACAAGTAAACCTATTTTGAAATTACCTGACTTAAGTCAAGAATTCATTGTAAGGACAGATGCCAGTAATATTGGGTTAGGTGCAACTTTGCTACAGAAATCAGATGCATTGGATGGGGAATTAAGCCCAGTGGCATATGCTAGCAGAAAGTTGAATAAAGCTGAAACCAATTACTCAACTAGCGAAAAGGAATGTCTTGCAGTAATATGGGCGATAAAGAAATTCAATATTTATCTGTATGGGAAGGCATTTATTATGCAAACGGATCACAAACCTTCGTCGTTTCTAGCACAGGCTAGACATGAGAATTCTAGATTACTCCGTTGGTCCTTATTGATGCAGCCATTTGAGTTTAGCATAGAGTATATAAGTGGAAAAACAAATCTGGGAGCGGATTTTTTAAGCCGCCATCCGTGTGATGAGAATCACCCTAAACTCCAGGAAAAAAAACAAATTTCTCTATGTGTATATAGAATTATAGACTGACATATAACGTCTGTTTTAAGTGGGGAGGATTTGTCGTGAGAAATTCTTATCCACATATATAAATTAAGAAGTAAATGTAAAGCCTAACAAATAACTTCAATAAAAGGAAAGAAGAATGGTAAAGAACAGTGCTGTCACAATGACTGTACTCGAAATCCCCCTTGTTTTCTCCTTCGTCTGCAAATTGTAACGTTTCACGTTGATAGTAAAAGCCTACTGCTTCAATACCCGCTTTCTACGATAAAACGTGTACTGCCTTTCTAAGAAAAACCTTGAGATACGCAAGCTGACCTATATTTAATATTCCTTTCATGTCATTTTATACACTAAGTTACCATAAACGAAAGACAGATGGACTAAGGATAGAAAGAAAGGGAGGGGCTGAAAGTCGGAACGCAGGCAATACTACCACAGTCTCGCGATACACAATTACTACCATCACGCGTGTAAGGCCACAAGCACTAGCTTTTTTTCAAATCGACAGTGATAAAAAACACTACTCATACTCGAGTTAGGTTTTAAAAACCTGAAAAACGCTTATTAGGAAACATGACATTATACTGGTTTACGTTTGAAAACATTACAGTACCCAGACACCACATCGTATTCGAAGTGAACAGGAGGTAGAAGAAAGTGCATATTTTGAACGCAGCCGCTTAGCCCCATTAAATTTATATATTTGGGTTCCTTAGGACTTGCTGACAAAGAATATGTTAAACGTTACGCAAATAGTCTAGGAATTAACAAATTATAGCCAAAAGAAATAGTGAGGGATGTCAGACAACACCAAAATCAGAATCGCTCAGTGGCAGATTTTCACACCACCATTGTACGGGAAATAGGCTGACATGTTACCTGCTATTTGATTGGCGGAAAGTAAATGTAAGGCTAAACACGATTAGTCGGACTATAAATATTGATTCTTTGTTGTTAGGGAAACGGGAGTAGGAGTATTTTTTTCAAACGCTTGTGTAAACATGGCACGATTGGTTAGACCCGCCAATATAGTCAATCAGAGGCGTCAGGTCAGCACCACATTTTCAAATAAACTTACTAAAGAACCAGTGCGTTGAGCACCAGTGCATATTTTTCTAAATAAAAGCCTGGGACATCGGCAGATCGAAATTGTGCTATATTCATTGCCAGTCAACGTAACTGTGTATTATTCCATGAATTGTGGTAAGCTTGAAATATTTGATATCTTTTTAATGAAAATTGATAATTTATGTCTGTATATATGTGTGGTTCAGTAGCGAACATGAGGTAAAGCCTATATAGTGCTCCACCCTGAACAGAAGGTGTCGGAGGAAAGTAAAATTGCATGGAATTGCCAAACAGTACACTGACACCTATCTCATTGACTAGAAAGAAATAATGCTGGAATTGCAGAGGCGTAGTAACCATTAGGGAGGAGTATACTGGTGAAAATTGTTTCAGATGAAGATAGCAGTTGGCCTACCGCTCTGAACTCAGTGTTTGTTATGTATTGTGTTCAGTCTGGAAATTTATTATAAATTAGTTCTGAAATAGGAGGTACAACCTTCTTGTTTCAGGGACCGTGGTCCTAAAGTTATTGAGCAGCACCTGGTCTGAGCTTTGCTGAACCTAGAGGCTGACAGCATACTCCTGGGTCCAGATAGTGACCAGTGAGGTGTCTCCAGAACACAGGGAGGCTATCGGGCAGAGGAGTCTTTCCTGCCGCCATCACGAAAGATAAGCGTCTGTGGCCAGAGGAGCTCAACATTATGCCCCCCCCCCCCTCAAAATCTGACTTTATAATAAAACAGAGGGAAAATACAGTGTTTAAATTGATAGGAACTGTGAACTTTTCCCCATACTATTTCCAAGATAAACAAACACTTGAAGTCATGATGACAAATAACAACATAGCTTGAGAAAACAAAACCAGCATTACCTCATATTACTACTACACAACTGACACACATAGGATAATATTAATAAAATATGTCACTACAAGGTTCATATTGATAAATTCTGTACATATAAATTGTAATTACAATTGATTGTGATTCCTGGTTCACTTTGTATTTGAATCAGGACACAAATATTAGGGAAAGTAATTAATACATATTTATATTTGAAAATTTACCAGTGCCTCATTTAAGATAGTCTTATAGAGTGTTAAATGTGTGTGAGTGTCACAGTGTTGTCAAGTGTGGTGGAATAAATTAAATTGTTTCTCTGTCTGTTGTTGTTGTGACTTACACTTCATCATATACATACCCTAGACATTTAACGTAGTCATCACAATATTCCAGAATAATTCTGACTGAGTTATAATGTGGTAGCAAGTAAGGTTATCTGTAAAACACTACATCTATTAGATACAGATACCTTCACAGCTGATCTCAGTCAGTACACTAAGTCACCTATAAATATTTATAACATCCCACTTTACCACAGGAACTGAGACTGTTAAAATTGTAACTATATGGGTGTGTATTAGTAGTAGTAGTAGAAGTAGTAGTAGTATTAGTGGTTGTAGTGGTGGCAGTAGTAATAGTAGTGGTGGTGGTAGTGATTGCAGTAGTAGTAGTAGTAGTAATAATAATATTAGTGGTAGTAGTGGCGGCAGTAGTAGTAATAGTGGTAGTAGTGGTGGCAGTAAAAGTAGCAGTAGTCGTGGTAGTAGTGATGGCAGTAGTAGTAGTCGTGGTAGTAGTGATGGCAGTAGTAGTAGTAGTAGTAGTAATAGTAGTAGTAATATTGGTAGTAGTGGCGGTAGTAGTAGTAATAGTGGTAGTAATGGTGGCAGTAGTGGTAGTAGTAGTAGCAGTAGTGGTAGTAGTAGTAGCGGTAGTAGTGATGGCAGTAGTAGTAGTGGTAGTAGTGGCGGCAGTAGTAGTAATAGTGGTAGTAGTGGTGCCAGTAAAAGTAGCAGTAGTCGTGGTAGTAGTGATGGCAGTAGTAGTAGTCGTGGTAGTAGTGATGGCAGTAGTAGTAGAAGTAGTAGTAGTAATAGTAGTAGTAGTGGTAGTAGTGGCGGTAGTAGTAATAGTGGTAGTAATGGTGGCAGTAGTGGTAATAGTAGTAGCGGTAGTAGTGATGGCAGTAGTAGTAGTGGTAGTAGTGGCGGCAGTAGTAGTAATAGTGGTAGTAGTGATGGCAGTAGTAGTAATAGTGGTAGTAGTGGTGGCAGTAGTAGTAATAGTGGTAGTAGTGGTGGCAGTAGTAGTAGTAGTGGTAGTGGTGATGGCAGTAGTAGTAATAGTGGTAGTAGTGGTAGTGGTGGTGGCAGTAGTAGTAGTAGTAATAGTCGTGGTAATAGTGGTAGCAGTAGTAGTAATAGTGGTAGTAGTGGCGGCAGTAGTAGTAATAGTGGTAGTAGTGGTGGCAGTAGTAGTAATAGTGGTAGTAGTGGCGGCAGTAGTAGTAATAGTGGTAGTAGTGGTGGCAGTAGTAGTAGTAGTAGTGGTAGTAGTTGTAGTAGTGGTGGCAGTAATAGCAGTAGTAGTGGTAATAGTGGTAGTAGTGGTGGCAGTAGTAGTAGTAGTAGTAGTAGTGGTAGTAGTGGTGGCAGTGGTAGTAGTAGTTGTAGTAGTGGTAGTAGTGGTGGCAGTAGTAGTATTAATGGTAGTAGTGGTGGCAGTAGTAGTAGTAGTAGTAGTAGTGGTAGTAGTGATGGCAGTATTAGTAGTGATGGCAGTATTAGTAGTGGTAGTAGTGATGGCAGTAGTAGTAATAGTGGTAGTAGTGGTGGCAGTAGTAGTAGTAGTAGAAGTAGTAGTAGTAGTAGTAGTGGTAGTAGTGTTGGCAGTAGTAGTAGTAATAGTAGTGATGGCAGTAGTAGTAGTGGTAGTAGTGGCGGCAGTAGTAGTAATAGTGGTAGTAGTGGTGGCAGTAGTAGTAATAGTGGTAGTAGTGGTGGCAGTAGTAGTAATAGTGGTAGTATTGGTGGCAGTAGTAGTAATAGTGGTAGTAGTGGTGGCAGTTATAGTAGCATTAGTGGTAGTAGTGGTGGCTGTAGTAGTAGTAGTAGTGGTTGTAGTGGTGGCAGTTATAGTAGCATTAGAGGTGGTAGTGGTGGCAGTAGTAGTAGTATTAGTAGTATTAGTGGGTGGGTTTGAAAAAAAATCGAAAAAAGGTGATTCGTCTTACGAGGACAAAAGACAAAGAAAGTAGTCTACGTTACGGCCACAAGGCCTTCGTCAGGAAAAGAAAGAAAGTGAAGGCTAGATAGGAGACATAAGAACTTAAAGAAATATAAAAAATAAAAATAAAACCTAGGTACTTCCCTGAAGGTGAAGCATGGCTCAAAAGGAAGTGACTTCTGACCCCGGATGTACACAATACATACTAAGAAACTAAAAAACGAAACTGAACAAAATACTACCCAAATGTAATAAAAGTGGGGACTGGAAATAGAAGAGGACAGAATAAGTAGGAGATAAATGAATAGTGATAGTAATGGTGGCAGTTGTAGTAGTAGTAGTAGTGGTAGTAGTGGTGGCAGTAGTAATAGTGGTAGTAGTGATGGCAGTAGTAGTAGTAGTAGTGGTAGTAGTAGTAGTGGTGGCAGCAGTTGTAGTAGTTGGAGTAGTGGTGGCAGTAGTTGTAGTTGTAGTAACAGTAGTAGTAGTTGTAGTAGAAGCAGCAGTAGTGGTAGTAGTGATGGCAGTAGTATTAGTGGTGGCAGTAATAGTAGCATTAGGGGTAGTAGTGTTGGCAGTAGTAGTAGTATTAGTAGTATTAGTGGTGGCAGTTATAGTAGCATTAGTGGTAGTAGTTGTGGCAGTAGTAGTAGTAGTAGTAGTGGTAGTAGTAGTGGCAGTTATAGTAGCATTAGAGGTAGTAGTGGTGGCAGTAGTAGTAGTAGTATTAGTAGTATTAGTGGTGGCAGTTATAGTAGCATTAGTGGTAGTAGTGGTGGCAGTAGTAGTAGTTGTATTGGTAGTAGTGATGGCAGTAGTGGTAGTAGTGATAGTTGTGGTGGCAGTAGTAGTAGTATTAGTGATAGTAGGGGTGGCAGTAATAGAAGTAGTAGTGGTAGTAGTGGTAGCAGTAATATTGGTAGTAGTAGTGATAGTAGTGGTAGTTGTATTAGTGGTAGTGGTAGTTGTGTTGGCAGTAGTATTAGTAGTGGTAATAAAGGTGGCAGTAGTAGTATTAGTAGTGGTAGTACTGGTGGATGTAGTAATAGTAGTGGTAGTAGTGGTGGCAGTAGTAGTAAAAGCAGTAGTGGTAGTATTGGTGGCAGTAGTAGTAGGTGTATTGGTAGTAGTGATGGCAGTAGTAGTAGTAGTGGTAGTTGTGGTGGTAGTAGTAGTAGTAGTGGTAGTAGTGGCGGCAGTAGTAGTAATAGTGATAGTAATGGTGGCAGTTGTAGTAATAGTAGTAGTGGTAGTAGTGGTGGCAGTAGTAATAGTGGTAGTAGTGATGGCAGTAGTAGTAGTAGTAGTGGTAGTAGTAGTAGTGGTGGCAGCAGTTGTAGTAGTTGGAGTAGTGGTGGCAGTAGTTGTAGTTGTAGTAACAGTAGTAGTAGTTGTAGTAGAAGCAGCAGTAGTGGTAGTAGTGATGGCAGTAGTAGTAGTGGTGGAAGTAGTAGTAAAAGTGGTAGTAATGGTGGCAGTGGTAGTAATGTAGTAGTAGTAGTGGTAGGAGTAGTAGTAGTGGTAGTAGTGGTGGCAGTAGTAGCAGTGGTGGTAGTAGTAATAGTATTAGTAGTAGTAGTGGTTGCAGTAGTAGTAGTATTAGTGGTGGCAGTAATAGCAGTAGTAGTAGTGGTGGCAGCAGTAGTAGTAGTGGTGGCAGCAGTAGTGGTAGTGGTGGCAGTAGTGGTGGCAGTAGTAGTAGTAGTGGTGGCAGCAGTAGTAGTAGTGGTGGCAGCAGTAGTAGTAGTGGTGGCAGCAGAAGTAGTAGTGATGGCAGCAGTAGTAGTAGTGGTGGCAGCGGTAGTAGTAGTGGTGGCAGCAGTAGTAGTAGTGGTGGCAGTAGTGGTGGCAGCAGTAGTAGTAGTGGTGGCAGCAGTAGTAGTAGTGGTGACAGTAGTAGTAGTAGTAGTAGTGGCAGCAGTAGTAGTAGTGGTGGCAGCAGTAGTAGTAGTGGTGGCAGTAGTAGTAGTAGTAGTAGTGGCAGCAGTAGTAGTAGTGGTGGCAGTAGTGGTGGAAGCAGTAGTAGTAGTGGTGGCAGTAGTAGTAGTAGTAGTAGTAATAGTAGTAGCCTTAGCAGTAGTACTTAGTGGACTCAACGATTGGGTATTCGGGCAGTGCCCAAGATCCCACATCAGTAGGAGTCCCACTCTCCATTAGCCTCCATCTATCTTAATCAACTGAATGCGTAGTTAGAAGCCAATTGTCCTTATTTCCCGGAGGCCCAATAACACTTGTATCTCAGGGGCCAAGATCGCTGTCACGCCACCCCTGGTAACACTGTCACGGGCCGCCTCCCCCTTGCTCTGCAGTAGTGGTCCAACAGTGGCCAAAACCGACAGTATCTAATGTGGGTATTCAAAAGTGTCTACCTTCGCACAATATTACTCTTGGCAGAATTGTAGATAGAAGGATAATAATGTTTTTACCTCGAGGGAGTGTTCACAAGATATTTCAGAAGTCAAGAACAATGCTGAATGAATCTGAGTACGTTAACTTTGTATATGACCCGCCGCCTTTTGTGAAGATTGGTTATCTTATAATTAGCTCGTTCAAGCCCCGATCTGATTTAATTCAGCGAAATCTTAATTTGGGAGCTCTGTTTTAAGTGTAGTTATGATGACTGAGATATACGGGTGCGCACATTCAAAATGAATAAATCAACGTTAAATTTGTATACATACAAATAACAAATTTAATAATCAATTATGTTTAACAGTTTAAAAATGAATAATCCTTTTTTTAAAAAGGTAATCTTCACAGAGTGATGTAATGGTTTCCGAAAAATGGACAGTTCACTTGGCAGCTTTTAAGTTTGTACTTAGCTGCTAATAGTCTGATGATTTCTGCCCCAGCTGGACTGGTTCAATCGTCACTGGTCAAGTCTGAAAGTTGTGACACGTTCCAAGAAGTATCAGGGAGTAATCACAAAGCTGGTCCAGCGTCTCTAAGACCCGTTTGATGATGGTGTCTAGCGTCGACTTCAGGCCAGTTATACCCTCACTTGTTCCAGAGATGGTACCCTCAATTGGTACCACCGACTAATGTCACACAAGACGAGAACAAATACCCTCTTGAGTATTGAGTTTTCCTGACACACACTCATGCGCCCTCCTCTTTTCATTTCACCATCCCATCTACCTCAGAACTTTACCCTCAGAGAATTAATTTTAATCCAAGTGAGCGGAAAACTTTCATTACATTTAGATTGAAAAGGCTTACATTGGTTGAAAAGGTTAACAATATAATAAGTATGTACACACATGAACACCATGAACACGCCACGACACCATGAACAGACAAGCAAAGAAGAGGTAAACCAGACAGTCAGCTAGTGGTCCTTTTTAGGACCAGTCCTTTTCAGGACTATCAACCTGCTAGCACCGAAGAAACAACACGCACAATATACCCCAATTATAACCAATTTTTAGGTTGAACAGGGTATAACAACAATATAGTAGACAAACGAACGAACGAACGAAAGTATGCACATCATTTCTCTCATCATTCACTCCCTGCTCCACATGGTACTTGGGACTACCTCTGCTTTTGGTTCTCTATAAGAAACTCGCATTAAGCAGTAACCAGCCCTTGCAGTCTTGGTTCATAAAATTATCATTTTATTTGCTGAGGTTGCCAGCCTCGTATGACTTGGACATCCACTCGCAATTTTCACATTAATATTCACATGCCAATATATACATATTATTTTAAGTGTTAATAAAGCAAAATATAGAATTATAAATGTACAACTTAACCCAAAATCTCTTTGGGATCACAGACGTCTGTTGTTTACTATTAGAGCAGGCTCCAATCAGAAATGTTGTTATGTTTATATCTCGAATGCCGGCCAATAGTTTCAATTATGCGTAGTTTGATGGAGTCTATTCAAAAAATTTCATCATAGGAAAATTCTGCGTGTTATTTAAAAGGGTCACTTTCCAAATATGGAATTCATATATCCGTCGATTCGCGGTAATGATAGCAACTACAACTCCCTACATTATAACAATTAATGTCTTCGTAACAATTCTGTCCGGAAGCTATTACAACATTCCGTCTTTCAGGTGCATGTCTGCAATATGTCCGCAGACGGATTATCTATCGCCCCGAACGTGTGCAAACACCGACCCTCGTTTGACCATCTGGGCTGTGACTTTTCACGACAGTAATTAGAAGGTCACACTGGCCATATCAGAGATAAGCGAGCTCGCTTGGCCAGTTCCGTGTGAATCCAGCGCCCAGTGTTTAGTACACGAGAATTTTATCAACATGACTGTCGGTCAATATTGCATCACCTGTCTACTTTCTCAGCAGGGATGGTCAGGTAAATAGACATGACGAATTATTACAGGAAAAAGTGTAAACATTGACTCGAAAATACCAATACTGCCGGAGAGGAAAAGTGAGCGAACCCAATTATATGACAAATATTAGTAGTACTAGTGATAGCAGCAGTCTTTGTATTGGTATTAGTAGTAGTAGTAGTAGTAGTAGTAGTAGTAGTAGTTATGTAGTAGTAGTTGTTGTTGTAGAAGTCCCTGGGCACGCTAAAAGCATATGATGAAATTTGTTATGATGTGAGGTTTTCGTCTGTTCTCACCATCCCATCAAGAAATCGAATATTTCCATTCAGCTTATCTGAAAGTTCTCTTCATTTTTGTAGTCTGAAGACTGTCGTGTTGTTATAAGTAAAGGTTAAACTTTTGAGAGAGTGTGAAACTGAACAGTTTTGTTTAGGTCTAAAAATAATGGGTAGCATGACATTGGTTTCCACTGAATGACGTGACGAATGACTTTCACAGCCACCATTCCAGCAATAGTTATACCTTTTCACTTGAAAGTCTTCACTAAGACACATTTCTGCCAGTTAATATGTTCAGAATTAACACTGATTTTACTGATGCGTGAAATCAAGCTGAAGTTTTTTCTTTAGGGCAACATAAATTTAAATCTAAAAATGTGCAAAAAATTTGCAAAAACTCATAAATATTTCCAAGGTGAAAATTCGAATTTTCTTAACAAGCTGTAGATATGTGACTCAGTCTTACCAAATAACCAGGCAAGAGAGTATGTAGGTTTATTTTCCGTTTCTGTGATAAAACATGTGAAGTCGGAGTTGGGAGTCGGAGTCGTGGAATCTGTTTGGTTTTTTTTGGTCAGAGTCGGTGAAAATGTCTTGACTCTGACTCCAAATTTAATGCCATTTGACTAGTCAAAAAAAAAAAAAAACTGTAGTCGAAGTCGGGAGCTTTAGTCGAATTTCTAAAGTTTCAGGAGTCGGCGTCAGAGTAGGGAGTCGGAACATGTTTTGGCCGACTCCACAACCCTGGATAAAGCTACTAATTATATCTAAAAAGTTTTTTTTTTAAATTAAAGGCGTTAGAAAGTTAATGGAATGGACAGTAAGGTTATAGGGAAAAAATAGACACAGACGTCAGGCAGACAGACAGAAAGTGATCACGACTTGCAAATAGATTAGAAAACACACTAGCAGACAGGTAAACAGACAGACAGGGAGGCAGGAAGACAGGTAGGTCGATAGTTATGAAGCTATGTAAGTAGGTGGAATTTTAGAACGAACGAACGAATGAACTTTATTTTAAAAGGGTTGAGAACTGGTCACGCTGGCCCAGATAACTTACTTCCCTTTCTCTTAACTTGCATTCTGTATCTTGGCATTCACTCTTGACTGCAAGCCGTTAAAAATAATTTGTACTTTCTTGCACGCATCAGTAATATTTAAAAAAAACAAAAAACAAAAACAAAAAAAACAAGGAAAACACATTCTCGCATATATCAGTACATTATAACAAAACAAATAACAAACAAAACTTTTCTATAAGAGAACAGCACTGTCGTAAATTTATTTTGAGAGAAAGAGTCTTAGAAAATAGTAGTCCGGTTTAGAGTGTAGGATGATGGTGAAAAGCTCAGTGATAGAAATGTAGAGATTAAATAGTTGCTTCACAGAGTGCTGGAGGAGAGTAAAGACAGACTTATTTACGACAAATCGTTTCTCTCAATCTACTCTTCAGGCTCCTACTGGTCAAACAATTATTTGCCAGTTTCCAGACTCACACCTGCTCTCACACCGATTTGGTGCTTCAAACACACAGACGACGTGGATACAACTATCTTAAACAAATAGGGGAAATTTTATGGGCTTTGGGTAGTCCAACACCGTAACGATAAAGTTTATGTTGTTTATTAAAGTTAAAAAAAAATCACTACAATAATCATTGGTTTACAGCAAGAATTATCAAAATTACAGAAAAATGCAAATAACAAGGTAGGGAGGAGGGTGAAGAAGATTGGTATCGACTAAGCCCGTCCCGCTTATTAGACAAAGATAAACCCAGTCCAAAGATAGATAGTTATCAGGAACATAGGTAAGTTAACCTAACAGTATAGTTAATTGCTCTGAAAAGAGGTGTTACAAAATTAGGTATAGGTGGTAGAAAAAAATCCTGTTCTTCCCAATTGTTCTTCCCTTTACTAAGCAAAAGGAAAGGAGGGGGGTTTTAAAACAGAGTTTATCAAAAAACTATCCCACTTAAAGGAACAATGTAGGGTATACAGAAAAGATATATATTACCAGGTAAGCAAGTTAACAGAATGGTTACACAAAAGATTTAATTTCCTGTCATTCATACACGCGCTAGTAAAGGCCTTCACTCATCTTGCTCTCACTTACCGATTGTGAAAAAATCTGGCGCTCCATAGAATAACACAACAGCAGTTACACCTCAAACTAAATGTATGAGTGTTAGTTCAAGTTCCAGCCCCAGATTAGCGGATAGGCTGTCAGCACATAAAAGGATCCCGTAATCGCTGGAAAATGAATCTGTAATTGTGTCTCTTTTCTTAATAACAGTTTCTATGGGAGGGCACGGTCTCTGATACCGGGGTGGGGATGGTGTGGTCTATTTGACTTTGCCGCTGATAATAAAATTCTTACGCGTACTGGTACACTTTATCCGTGAGGTATGGTTTAAGTCCAGGGAGAAAACTAGTCACATCACTGTCTAGGAAAATATGTATTCTCTCTCTGTATCAGTAAACTAACAAAAGCTCGGGCCAGTGTTCTTCTTCCCGTTACGACTTAATTGGTTTGATGGTGTGTTAAATTTGTCTTTGGGTGTGCTTTCTTTGCTATAAGTTAGATAGCGGAATTCCAAACATAGAATCGCCTCAAAGATTAAAAATTTACACAGTCTCAACAAGTTATGAGTCAGGGAGACTCTAAACACTGTTTATGCTTTGCTTTGCTTAAATTGATTTCTTTATTGCTTTCTTAATGCTGGGATCGCACAGGTTACGATCACTCTGTATGAAAGAAAAAAAGACATGTAATATACCGAAAAACAAATAACCTTGTAAAGCGCGATGAATTTCCCGTTAAGAATATTTATATACGCTCGCGTATTTAATTATGTATTTAATAAACACTGCGCGAGTTTTAGTGGTTAAAACACACATCTATAAATATAGGGCTTAACTAAATTTATTAATTATAAATTCCTTCGCGACTTTAAAAGTTAATTTAAGCATTTAACATCTATTATCTTTTGGAAATAATATAGCAGGTATATCATTACATTTACAACTGGAACTATTGAGATGGTTTAATTTAATAGATTTAAATTAACACAAAATCCAGTGAAATAGAATGAATGAACTAGACCACTGATCACTTTACACAATATATATTTTACCGTTTTGCACAGAAATAGAATTCACTGCAAATATGTATAAAAATCCATGGGATAATCTAGCAAGATTTCACATATAGCTAGTGCTTCTGTTAAGTTCTGGCCAGCGAGTGATAAAGTGTATTTCTACGTGGTCTGTATATATCTAGAATGAAATGAAAGATGAGTGGGACATGAGAAACTTGACACCTTTTTAGATCTCAGAAGACTTTTGGGGATCTGACCGCCAGACTAAAGAGAGAAGCCGCCCCTGGCCTCTCGTATCTTCGCTCGCTGCTTGCGTCGGCTTTCCCCGTTCGCTCCCACTGCGATCGGTTCCGTGTTTAACACCGAGATGCGAAATCGTTTCAGGGACCACTACTGTCTTTGATCGTGGCGCTAGCTTTCCTGAGATCCCCCCAGTCCATTTCTTTGATCGTGGTCGCTGCTATCTGTTTGATTCTGGCGCCGCCCCCTCTGGGCCAAATTAATGAAAGTAATGCATATGATTGCTCAAGAGATGACCATGGGCGTGATTTAATCTCTCCTTAAATCAATGCGATGACCAGAATGAACGGTAGATAAACTGTCCACATATCAATCAGCAAGCGTGTTGCCAATCTGCGTGGAAAGGTTGCATAGCTAATGAGTCCAGGTGAAAAGAAAAATCCCGTTTGACGAAAGGTTACAATATTTCGGGGGCACTGATGTTATCCAAGGAGTCGCTACGAAGAGTCGTATCATATCATTCAGGGTCGGCTGCGTTCGTCTATCACAATCGTCCCCTCTTTTGAGACATGAAAACCTCTTTTCATGTTTGATTTATGACGACGAAGCTGCCCTGAACGATAGCTTTAGGATGATTGGTATCTTCAACTTCCTCCTCTTCCTCCGTAGTCCAGTTTCTACTCAGGAAATCAGCCCCGACATTCTGTCTTCCCGGAATGTATTCCACTTTGAAAGAATAAACGCTTAAAAGAAGAGCCCAACGCATGATCCTTGCGTTAAATTCTTTATTGGCACCCAGAAATGCTAACGGAGCGTGGTCTGTTTGCACTGTGAAAGATGTACCATAGAGAAACTCATGATGGCGTCTGATACCGTCAATCAGAGCGAGGCATTCTCTTTCGACTACGCTGTAATTCCGTTCAGCTTTATTTAATTTCCGACTGCCATAGGCAACTAGAAATAGCATGTTTGGGTCACTGTCATCGGCTTGAAGCAGTGTTGACCCGATGCCCCGACCTGACGCGTCGACCCGTAATACAAAAGGTTTCTTGAGGTCAGGCAACCTCAAAATGGGGTATGCAGACAACTGTCCTTTCAAAGTGCTGTATGCGTGTTCGCACTTTTGATCCCACATGACCTTATCCGGACACCCTTTCTTAGTGAGGTCAGTCAGAGGTGCTGTCAGTCCGTTGAAGTTCTGGATGTACTTCTGATAATATGCACATAGTGATATGAAGGAACGTACGTCTTTCTTCGTT
Source organism: Oreohelix idahoensis (assembly GCA_024509875.1). Taxonomy (NCBI): domain Eukaryota; kingdom Metazoa; phylum Mollusca; class Gastropoda; order Stylommatophora; family Oreohelicidae; genus Oreohelix; species Oreohelix idahoensis. The sequence continues at coordinate 32,930 of JAMPIV010017868.1, forward strand.
CGGGGTCTTTTTGCTGTCACTATTTTCTCCACGTTCTTCTTAATAGGCCAACTGCATCCGTGAGAAATAGTATGCCCCAGGAAATCTAACTGTTCAAACCCGATGAGACATTTGCTAGGTCTGGCTGTGAGACCAGTTTCCTGTAGTCTCCTGAGGAGCATAGCAACCGTAGCAATATGTTCTTCGTAGGTTTCCGATGCAATTAATATGTCATCCATGAAATTATGGATATGGGGACTTTGCAAAGGTTCTAGAAGCTTCCTCATCATCCTGGTGAATACTCCTGGTGCGTTATGCAAACCGAATGGCATCACATTAAATGTGTAATGTCCTTCACTAGTGCTGAAAGCTAACAAAGGTTTAATTTCCTCCTTGACTGGTATTTGATAATAACCTTTACTGAGGTCAATCTTGGAGAAAATCTTTGCCTTGCTAAGCTTGGTGAACAACTCAGAAACAGTTTGGAGAGGTTCGGGCTGGAATTCCGTAACAGCGTTTAGCAGCCGGTAATCTATACACAGCCGAACTTCCTTATTGGGCTTCTGCAACAGCACTACGCTCGAACTGTAAGGAGATGTAGACTCACTGATAATTTCTGCCTGACGCAGCTTGTCTATTTTTCCGCGAAGTGCATCAGCTTTAGCGTACGGTATGGGGTAAACTCTGGTTCGAACAGGGGTCTCGTTTGTTAATTTCATATCAAATTCGATGAGATTTGTTCGACCAGGTACATCCGTTAAGACTGCACTGTACTGTTTTAGTAGCGTCCTATTTTCTGTTTGTTGTTCTGGTGAGAGATTGTCGCCGAACTTGACATCTTTAAAGGATTCTGTGGGTTGCAGTGGGTACTCCATGCAACCATCATCATCTTCCTCGTCTTCCGTTGCTATGGCGACAGCCAGGAGATGCTCGGAGGATGGCACCGGTCTTTCCAAATATTTCTTAAGCAGATTTATGGGGAAGACCTTCTCCTTTCCTTTGATGGAGATCTTGTAATTGGTACGTGAGATCTTTTTAAGGACGGTAAACGGCCCTTGCCATCCGATGCGAAGTTTATTGCTTCCGGTTGGAAGTAGCAACAAAACTTTCTCCCCTGGTTGGAGCTCTCTCTCTTTTGCAGCTTTGTTGTATCTTTTAGCATGTTTAGCGCGGGCTTTCTTAAGGTTGGTAGTAGCTAGATCCCATCCTAGCTTCAGCCTTTTCTTGAGCTGAGATACATACTTGCTTGAAGAGACGACTGTCTCGTCAGCCTTTTGGTCTGTCAGGGACCGAAGTAAGGCTTCTAGTGGCCCCTTAATAGGTCTGCCAAATAAAAGTGTAGCTGGCGCGAATCCCGTAGACACTTGGGGAACCTCTCGGTAGGCGAATAAGGCAGCCGATATATATATATAGGTCCCAGTCTTCCGGTTTCTCCTGACCCAGCTTACGTAACATGGTGGTGAGGGTGTCGTTAAAACGTTCCACGAGCCCATTTCCGGCCGGATGGTAGGGACTTGTGTGGATATGTTTGGCCCTCAAGATCTTAAAGATCGCCTCCATTAACAGGCTACGGAATTGGGATCCATTGTCCGTCAAAACTTGTTGAGGGAATCCCAACCGTGTAAAAATTTGCACGAGGGCTTCTGCGACATGCCTGGAATCTGTGCATGTTAGCGGTATAGCTTCGGCCCACATTGTGCAAGTGTCGACTAAAGTCAGGATGAACCTGCTCTTTCTTTTGGTCCTTTCCAGGGGTCCAATGATGTCGACAGCAACCCGTTCAAATGGAGTACCCACTATTGGCATTTGCCCCATAGGTACTGGGGGTGTCAAGTGCTTTGGTGCTACCCGTTGGCACTGGGCGCAGGATTTCACATACCTGATAATGTCAGAGTTCATTTCTGGCCACCAATAATGGTTTTTTATTTGCTGAATAGTGGCGTTTTGTCCCATGTGTCCGCTAAAGGAAAGAGAGTGCCCCATTTCTAAGATCTGGCTTCTGTACTGCGTCGGTACTAGGAGCTGGTTATTCCCCGTGTCCGGGTTGCCCGTTCTACGATACAATACGCCGTCCTTAGAAAAGATGTCTCCGTTGTGTCTGGGGTCCTTAGCCATGGGCAGTTTTCTAAAGCAGGGCTCTAGAGTAGGGTCCTTTTGTTGCGCCGCCTTCAGTTCATTCGGCAACAAATTTGGCGCAGGCTCCCTCTCCTTCTTGGCTTGCCCTCTTGTGGTTACCGCTGCCACAGTCGGCTCCTTTGGTCTCCCAATAAACACATATCTACATCCCAAGATAACTGGGTAGATAGGATCATCCATAATGGCCGCTTTAATAACCCCTCTGACAAAGTCAGAGTGTATTTCTACCAGTGCGATAGGAAGCGTCCTGGGTGCATCACTCCTGAAAACTTCACTAAGTTTGACGGTTTCCTCAGTCTGTTGACCGGGTTTGACTAGGTGCCTAGCGACAATACAACTAAAGCTTAGTCCAGTGTCAAAGAGACAAGTAGTTGAGGTACCATTCAAAATTACAGTTCCTCGAGTTGAGGGTCGGTCCCCCTCAGGTTGAGAATCACTGACATTGACTCTACCTTTCGAGGCTGTATGCAAACATCGGACGCGGTTTGGACCGGTTTGTTTGCCCTGATCAGACGTTCCTGGTGTAGGGGTCTTCCCTTTTCCTTGACCTTGGTGGCCGCGCTGAAACGTAGGCTTGGTGGGTTGATCAGAATTGTTGTTAGGGGGGTATCGGGTTTTGTAGAATTTCGATTTTTCCTGGGGAGGTCTCTGGGTATTATTTTCTCGTTGGTTATAATTCTGAGAGGAATTAGAGGAATAGGATGACTGCTCTAGATTTTGTTTACGAGATGGCTCATCTGTGGGTTTACGTTTAGTGCTGGGAAGTTCGGCCATTGCATTGGTATAGCGTTCTGCCTTATTGAGTATGTCCTCAAGCCTGACTGCGCCCTGTTCAGTCAAAAATCTGCAGGTTTCGTTTGACAAAGTTGACTTTATCTGTTCCACAAGAACAAGTTCAAGTAGTCCCTCATATGTAAGAGGTAGGTCAGATAATTCAATGCACTTTGTCATATAGCCCGTGAGACGTGAAGAGAACTGTGGGAATGTTTCCATGCTCTCTTTTCGGCTGTTTCTGAACATTTGCAGAAATTTTCGGGCGGTCATCTCAAACCGTTCTAGCAAGGCTTTCTTCAGCATGTCGTAATCATGTTGGTTGGTTCCCAGCTGTGTATATACGTCATAAGCAGTACTTTTTAATGACATTGAGAGTTTAAGTGCCCAACGAGGACTCTCTAACCCATACAGATTTGCGAGCCTCTCAAATGTCTCTAGGAAGGTGTCAATTTTTTCATTGGGGCTGGTAAACGACTCTAAAGCAAAAGACATCGCGGTTAATTGGGCAGACTGAGTACTGGAGAGATCCATTGACTGAGACTGGGGCGAAGACGGCTCTCCGTTATTCGAAGTAGAGGCGCCCCGACTTTCTAAAGCCTTAAGCGCCAGTTCATGCTGTCTTTCCCTCTCTCTCTCCTCACGTTGTCTCTCCTTCTCTCTTTCCCTGCGGGCTTCCAACTCTGCCTCAATTTTCTTGTGCTCCAATTGACGATCGTCCGCTTTTTTCCTATCTGCCCTCTCCTGTGCTTCTCTCCTCTCTGCCCTCTCTTGCTCCGCGTCATATCTTTCAAGTTCTTTGTTGACAAACAGGTTCGCGGCTTCTCCTTCTAACCCTGAGTCCTTCGCCTCCTGTCTCAAAATGGATCTTATCCTAATTCTCTCTGCCATACCAAAGAACTGGATGCTTCTAAGACTAGAGAATAGTAAGATGGAACAAGAAGGGGAAAAACTCAAACTCGCTACGAGAAAAAACACAAAGTATAAATTTACTTGCGTTACCTCCTATTTGAAATGTACAAACTTATCGCTGCTATTATTGTCACTTAAGACTCTTAACGCAAGCGACTATGCCCCTAAAATGGTAAGTTACACTAGAAAAGAATCTACTCTTACTAACAGTAGAGAAAAATTTATATTAAAACAATTTAAAAGGAAAAAAAAAAATTTTCCCTAAAATGTTTAATTCTCCTTCACAAAACTCGCCCCTGAAGTCAATTATATGAGAAGAGACGATGTTAACTAGACTTAAAAAGTCAGAACAAGGCGTCTTTAGCTAAGCTCAACTCTTTTTAACTTCAAAAACCTTTAGTGACTGTAAAACCAATCACGCAATCCCAGCAAATCTCATAAAGAAAAAATTTAATTATCTCCGCCAGAGGATAATTTAAATAACCGAATTTATGATTATCCGTACTTTCTACTGCTGTGGAAAGAAAACAACCTGTAAATATGCTGTGTGGACGACCCAAATACTAAAAGGCGTTGTCTAGGGGTGTAATTAATTATTTATTATTTCCCTAAATCACAAAGACAGATCATTCACACTCTATCTAGTTAGACCCAGACTTAGATCAGACTCATAATATCTTTATCCCGGCTTGGCCCCCAAATATTGTCGTAAATTTATTTTGAGAGAAAGAGTCTTAGAAAATAGTAGTCCGGTTTAGAGTGTAGGATGATGGTGAAAAGCTCAGTGATAGAAATGTAGAGATTAAATAGTTGCTTCACAGAGTGCTGGAGGAGAGTAAAGACAGACTTATTTACGACAAATCGTTTCTCTCAATCTACTCTTCAGGCTCCTACTGGTCAAACAATTATTTGCCAGTTTCCAGACTCACACCTGCTCTCACACCGATTTGGTGCTTCAAACACACAGACGACGTGGATACAACTATCTTAAACAAATAGGGGACATTTTATGGGCTTTGGGTAGTCCAACACCGTAACGATAAAGTTTATGTTGTTTATTAAAGTTAAAAAAAAACAATCACTACAATAATCATTGGTTTACAGCAAGAATTATCAAAATTACAGAAAAATGCAAATAACAAGGTAATGAGGGGGTGAAGAAGATTGGTATCGACTAAGCCCGTCCCGCTTATTAGACAAAGATAAACCCAGTCCAAAGATAGATAGTTATCAGGAACATAGGTAAGTTAACCTAACAGTAAAGTTAATTACTCTGAAAAGAGGTGTTACAAAATTAGGTATAGGTGGTAGAAAAAAATCCTGTTCTTCCCAATTGTTCTTCCCTTTACTAAGCAAAAGGAAAGGAGAAGGGTTTTAAAACAGAGTTTATCAAAAACTATCCCACTTAAAGGAACAATGTAGGGTATACAGAAAAGATATATATTACCAGGTAAGCAAGTTAACAGAATGGTTACACAAAAGATTTAATTTCCTGTCATTCATACACGCGCTAGTAAAGGCCTTCACTCATCTTGCTCTCACTTACCGATTGTGAAAAATATGGCACTCCATAGAATAACACAACAGCAGTTACACCTCAAACTAAATGTATGAGTGTTAGTTCAAGTTCCAGCACCAGATTAGCGGATAGGCTGTCAGCACATAAAAGGATCCCGTAATCGCTGGAAAATGAATCTGTAATTGTGTCTCTTTTCTTAATAACAGTTTCTATGGGAGGGCACGGTCTCTGATACCGCGGTGAGGATGGTGTGGTCTTTTTGACTTTGCCGCTGATAATAAAATTCTTACGCGTACTGGTACACTTTATCCGTGAGGTATGGTTTAAGTCCAGGGAGAAAACTAGTCACATCCCTGTCTAGGAAAATATGTATTCTCTCTCTGTATCAGTAAACTAACAAACGCTCGGGCCAGTGTTCTTCTTCCCGTTACGACTTAATTGGCTTGATGGTGTGTTAAATTTGTCTTTGGGTGTGCTTCTTTGCTATAAGTTAGATAGCGGAATTCCAAACATAGAATCGCCTCAAAGATTAAAAATTTACACAGTCTCAACAAGTTATGAGTCAGGGAGACTCTAAACACTGTTTATGCTTTGCTTTGCTTAAATTGATTTCTTTATTGCTTTCTTAATGCTGGGATCGCACAGGTTACGATCACTCTGTATGAAAGAAAAAAAGACATGTAATATACCGAAAAACAAATAACCTTGTAAAGCGCGATGAATTTCCCGTTAAGACTATTTATATACGCTCGCGTATTTAATTATGTATTTAATAAACACTGCGCGAGTTTTAGTGGTTAAAACACACATCTATAAATATAGGGCTTAACTAAATTTATTAATTATAAATTCCTTCGCGACTTTAAAAGTTAATTTAAGCATTTAACATCTATTATCTTTTGGAAATAATATAGCAGGTATATCATTACATTTACAACTGGAACTATTGAGATGGTTTAATTTAATAGATTTAAATTAACACAAAATCCAGTGAAATAGAATGAATGAACTAGACCACTGATCACTTTACACAATATATATTTTACCGTTTTGCACAGAAATAGAATTCACTGCAAATATGTATAAAAATCCATGGGATAATCTAGCAAGATTTCACATATAGCTAGTGCTTCTGTTAAGTTCTGACCAGCGAGTGATAAAGTGTATTTCTACGAGGTCTGTATATATCTAGAATGAAATGAAAGATGAGTGGGACATGAGAAACTTGACACCTTTTTAGATCTCATAAGACTTTTGGGGATTTGACCGCCAGACTAAAGACAGAAGCCGCCCCTGGCCTCTCGTATCTTCGCTCGCTGCTTGCGTCGGCTTTCCCCGTTCGCTCCCACTGCGATCGGTTCCGTGTTTAACACCGAGATGCGAAATCGTTTCAGGGACCACTACTGTCTTTGATCGTGGCGCTAGCTTTCCTGAGATCCCCCCAGTCCGTTTCTTTGATCGTGGTCGCTGCTATCTGTTTGATTCTGGCGCCGCCCCCTCTGGGCCCAATTAATGAAAATACTGCATATGATTGCTCAAGAGATGACCATGGGCGTGATTTAATCTCTCCTTAAATCAATGCGATGACCAGAATGAACGGTAGATAAACTGTCCACATATCAATCAGCAAGCGTGTTGCCAATCTGCGTGGAAAGGTTGCATAGCTAATGAGTCCAGGTGAAAAGAAAAATCCCGTTTGACGAAAGGTTACAATATTTCGGGGGCACTGATGTTATCCAAGGGGTCGCTACGAAGAGTCGTATCATATCATTCAGGGTCGGCTGCGTTCGTCTATCACAAGCACATTAAATGGTTACGAAATTTATAAAGACAGAAAGATAGACTGATAGGCAGGCAGGCAAACAGACAGACAGGTAGGTAATTAGGTACGCAGGAAGATAGATAGATAGATAGATAGATAGATAGATAGATAGATAGATAGATAGATAGATAGATAGATAGATAGATAGATAGATAGATAGATAGATAGATAGATAGATAGATAGATAGATAGATAGATAGATAGATAGATAGATAGATAGATAGATAGATAGATAGAACGAACGAACTTTATTTTCAAAGGGTTAAGAATTGGGCACGCAGGCCCGTCTGACGTTCTGCCCTTCCTCTCTCTCTCATCATGTATACTAATATCCTTTCATCCTCACATTTACTTTAAGCATTATTAAGGCATTTATCATTATAAAAGTAATATTACATTTACAATAATCATCATAATTAAAGTGTTTTTAAAATAAAATAAAAATAATAACAAAACCAAACACCAAACATAGATAGATAGATATATAGATAGATAGATAGATAGATAGATAGATAGATAGATAGATAGATAGATAGATAGATAGATAGATAGATAGATAGATAGATAGATAGATACATACATACATACATACATACATACATACATACATACATACATACATACATACATACATACATACATACATACATACATACATACATACATACATACATAGATAGATAGATAGATAGATAGATAGATAGATAGATAGATAGATAGATAGATAGATAGATAGATAGATAGATAGATAGACCACAGTTGGCGTCTACCAAAAACAAAATCTACGCAAAAGTACTATAAACTAGTTAAGTACACTTCCACATCAAAGGAAGTTAAATCTAGCGTTAGAAATTAACAGGAACCGAGCAATGTAGACTTCTCTCTCATATCACAGCACTTCTTGATAGCAATATCACGATCTATCTGGCGGATAGAACATTCCTTCTGGAAGGTCGTAGAACTCATTAACGTCCTTTTGAATATAGGGGCAACAGGAGGTGGGTGAAGTGGAACACGAGTTTTTTAATGAGTCTCCAAGAATGAGAGAAGCCACTGACAGATTTATTTTTTATGTAAAATAATGCCAGAGACTCAAATACAGAAAATGTGTTTGTGAAGAATCACAGAAACACATCACGAAAGTGTTTTTTTCTGATCACGATAATCATCATCGTCAACATCATCATGATCATCACCATGATCAGTACCATCATGATCATCAGCATCATCATTATCTTTGACACAGGATTTTCTCCCGTTGCTCTACAGTGATGGTCCAACAGTGGCCAAACTTCAGAGTATCTATTGAGGGTCTTCAAAGGCATCTACCTTTAGCTAAAGATTGCCCTTGGCAGAGATGTGAATTGAAGAATTGTGCTTCACTTCTAAGCAGCCTCATAGGAATTTAAGAAATCAAGAACTACGGCTGAAAGAGTTCAGGCCGTGTAAACTGTCTATATTCCATGACCTTCTATGAGGAGTAAGAATTTTACTCGTTGTGATGAGCCCTCTTCCATCCCCCCCCCATCCCCCCCCCCCTCCCCCAACCAAACCAAAAAAAAACCCAACTCAAGAGTATCTAATATGGGCTTCAAAGGTATCTACCTTCGCACAAGATTACTGTTGGCAGAGATGAAGATAGAAGGGTGATGACACTCGTATTACAAAGAAGATATTCAGAATAAGCGAGAACAATACTGCTTTGGCTGAGTATGTTAACTCTGTAATTCTGCCGACGCTTTTGTGAAGGATTTAAGCACTTATTACTTTCAGCTCCTTTAAGCCCCCACCCCTGATTTACTCACTGGAATTCTATTATTTTAGTATAGCTCTGTTTAGAGTGTGTATAATAATTTGACTGAGGCAAACATGCAGTAACTTTAAAATGATTAAATTGAAGTTAAATTTTGTATAATTACAAATAACAAAATTTAATAATCACTTAAGTTTTAACAGTTGGAAAATAATTTGAATAGATATGAATCAAGAAAAGTTATCATCACAGTCTTTAGGGAATGTGAGATATTACAAGAAGTTCGTGGCAGCATATATTTGAACTTAGCTGCCAATGACGGTTCTGCTCCTTCTTATGGGTTGGTTCTTTTCACTCTGCTCGCGCTCGTCTCTGATATAGGTTGTCGGGGGTAGCTCGCTTCCCAGAAACGTCAAGGAGAGTCTACCACGTGGGTCCTTCGTCTTAAAGCTTAGGCCACGGTTCCCTTCTTGTTCCAGAGACAGTACTTTCTGCTGGTACCACCAATAACTATGGTAAAAGAATAGAACGGAACGCTCTTCTGAGTATGGCGTTTTCCACCTCATAGTAATGGGTTCCTATCTTCCCATACCACCATCCCAATTACTCAGACTTTACCCTCGATGAGAGTTATATTTAATCCCTCGGGATAAAAACTTTCTTTACATTTAAATAGAATAGCTTTCATAATTGCTTTATATTTCAATGAAAAGGTTAATAATACAGATAGAGTCTGTTTACATATACATCTCCACTGATTGAAAAGAGTTCACAATATAAATTGAATATGTTTTAATTTATGTTTACACTGATTGAAAAGTTTGAAACTTCAATTACTTTAAAATGAATATTTTCACATAGACATTTTCACTGGTTTAAGCTTGAAAACGTACATTAATTTTAAAGTGACTATGTTTATAGGGACATTTACACTGCTTTGAAAATGTAAGTATTATACTTAGAATGTACATTTCTTTCATCTTTCCCTGCCTGCTCCATAGGGAACCTGGAACTACTTTATGCTTTTAGTTCTCTTTACGAAACTATGAATAAAGCAATCACCAGCCCGTACAGTGGTGGTTCACGAATCATCATTCTAGATACTAAGGTTGCCAGCCTCAAATGACTTGGGCATCCTGTAGCAATTTTCACACATTAAAATTCACATGGTAATATGTATATATATATATATGTTAGTTCACATGTTAGTAATAAAACATAGAATGAAAAATGCACTACTTGCGCCAATCTTGGCTACAGACTTGTTGCTCAGGTGAATAAAAGAGACGAGTCGGTCTCTTACACGTGTCTAGGGTGTCTTTAATTTGACAATGGATTCCCTCTCTGACTCCGTGTGTTTCAGTTTTCCTAGTTCCGGTGCTCCTTATTAAAATGTTGAGATCTCCTATGCTTTGTAAGTCGTATTTGGTTCTCCAATAAAAGGTCCGGTTTAAAAAAAGGAATTATGAATCTAGTCTTCACTCTGGCGAGGTCTGATGTTGTCTTGGCAAGCGTGAAATTCACAGTGAATTAACACTGCGAAAATGGTCAGACTATATTCCTATCTTCCCACGCATCGTTGTTATGAATCTAATCAGAAAGATCCAATCATTTCAAATCATGCAGATAGGGTGTTATATTTTCAAAATAGTCCCACGTGAAATAAGGTGCGTGCCTGCAAAGGTCACGTATTACCATATATGGCTATCTGATGCCTTGCATACACTCTCACAGGCAGATCGGTAGACACACATGACAACATGTGTAAGCTGTAAAACTTATTACTTTATTAGAATGTAATGTTGTCATAACAAGTCGGCCCGGAAGCGATTATGTCACACTTGTCTACCAATATGTGTCACACAGACAGTAATCTCGTTATATGTCGTATGAGTACGCAAAAATTCCGTGTTTCCCCAGTGTTAAGTCATATTTTAATTAAGGGGACTTAAGTGTTAAAGACTGGAATGTACGGGTCGATTTTTTTGTACACGCTAGTTAACACGCTCTGCGTGATGAGAGAATTTTTAGTCGGGGGTTGTTGCGGAGTAATGTTTAAACTGTTACCCGACTAGTTGTTTCTTTATTTTTAAAAATATGATAAGGAATCGGGTCGAAGGTTTTATGATATTGTTTTGGGGGAAAGGCGGATGAATTCTGCTCACATCTCAAGCTGCGAGTTCGCGCTTGAATGACTTGTACTGAGTGGTTTTAAGCAGCTGAATTTTCGTGACAGTACTTTGCTGGTAGAGCTTGGAAATGGCCGTTTGACCATTTCTCTAGTGTGTTCCAGTATATATCCTTTTGTGAAAGGAATATTTGATAATTGCAGAAGGTACCTTATTGAAGATATTATGAGGCCACGGATTGTACAGGCCATTATTCTATATTCATATTCCTGTGAGGGATTGTTTTGCAGATAGATAGTGTGTTGAAGAGAATGTTGTTTTCTCCCAGGGAACTTGTTATTCAAAGCCACGGATCTCGTTGGCTTGTTAATGCATTGTATTCATATTGATTCAAAGTCATGGACTATTGAGAACTGGAATGATATTTTTGCTGTACTATTATGAGATGAAATATGTGCTGCTATGTCCTGCAGCCTATTCACCTATTTGCTGATTCATGTTTCCTGATGGATATTTTGTACTTAATGCCCATGATTTGCTGTGGTGGTTTATGCAACCGTTGTTATGGATTTACATACATGTTGCTTCATGAGTATGCTGTGAATTGTCTTGCTATGATGTCTACGTGACCGTCTCGTCAATAAACTGTATAAAGTTGCCAGGTCTTACAACATTTCCTGACTTCTACGTTGCTGTGGTGTGAGTGACTTATCATAGACACACTTAAAGAACCTATACACATTCGCGTATATTATATTTCCATAGTCACACACCTGTCGGCCATCTGTAAGCCCGACTTATGCTGATCGCCATTTATCAGCGAAACCATATATTAACTTTGTCCAGCCATCCCGCCTGCGGGAGCTGTTACAGCAAATACATCCGTTACAGAAGTGGTCGCCAGTGATTCGGAGTATAAACAGTCCATAAGTTTACTGTGATGTCAATTCTGCTGGATTTACAGTGTTGTCAGTACTGACTTTTATGCACAAGTTATTCAAGTCAAGAGTTGCAGTGTTCCAGTCCTTCTTCTCGTGCGCCAACTTAGGATTTCAGCACCCGATGTCAGGAATTTCGATCGGAAGCCGCTATCACCATTGGAGTTATTCAGACTGTGTGATACCTGATTTACATCATTGTTGTTGCTGCAGAGGCTGGGATTTTTTCCTTTTGAAGATAAGTGGTTTGTTTGTTTGTAAACTGTACCACTGTTCGGTGTAACAGTGAGCCTTCCTCAGATCATAATCTATTTATTCTTTCACGTGTGCTATATTATATGTTTCATGTTTATGTGGGTGGTTGGAGCGGTGACTTATGAAGGGAATATCCCAGGTCACACAGGGCCTTCATGAGCGTTCTATAGGGTTGAGATTGTGAGTCTCAATTAAGCGGTAATTCCGGTTCAAGGATAAAAACCTTGCCGTGGTTCAGACCGTTACTTGTCCCTCACGACAGTAATTGTTTAGGTGTGACGAAACGTCTCAGTGTTGTTGTCGTTATATTTTTTTCTCTGTACCTTAGTTTTTGATTAATTTGTTTGTGAGTGTCTTCCTCCTCTTTCTATCCTTTATTTATATACAAATTTTTCGTTTATACACTGTATTGTCACTTGTATTGTCTTACTTTTCGCAATGTCATTGCACTCTTTGCAATATTTTTTCTTTGGTTTCGCTTCCAGGTTTAGTTGATTCTGCGAACGTGGTCATTTGTGCTTTATATCTTGTCTTTGTCATTTTTGTTTGTACTATCTATTGTGTCATGCACTGTCAATATTATAATGAATTATATATATATATATATATATATATATATATATATATATATATATATATATATATATATATATATATATATATATAGGTAATTAATAACATTATTTATAGTTAAAAAGGTAATTGTACAAGTTCTTAAGCAAGGAAGTTGGGATAGAGTGAGTGTCTCCTGGATATTTACCTTACTTACATATCTTGTGAAATACAGCAGAATGTCTAGTTTGGATTATTTCATTACACAAGGGAAATTCCTTGGTATGACTACTGAGCAAGTAAAAGAATTCGCACTTGTCGAATATGCCAAGGCGCAGAAGTCGGAAGAAAAGAAACAGAAAATGGAGGCTGAAGATAGAAGATTGCAAATGCAGGCAGAAGAGAGAAAACTTCAGTTGGAAAATGAAAAACAGAAATTGGAGGCTGAAAAACCGAAATTAAAGGCTGAAGATAGAAAAATTCAACAGCAAATGGAAATGGAAAGACATAAATTAGAGGCTGAAGATAAAAAAATTCAACAGCAAATGGAAATGGAACAACAGAAATTAGAGTCTGAAGATAGAAAAATTCAACAACAAATGGAAGAGAAAAGAATGCAAATGCAAATGCAAATGTAAATGGAAGAAAGAAAGCTTCAGATGGAAGCTGAAGAAAACCAAAGACTACACGAGGAAAGGATCTTATCTATGGAACTGGAGAAAATAAAGGTAGTGAATGTAGGTAATACGCAAAATGAGACAAGCAATAAAACAACTTCTAATAAGGCAAATAATCATTCTTATAGACCCAAATTGCCTAAATTTAATCCTACCTCTGACGATATTTCATTTTACCTAAATAGATTTGAACTTTCATGTGAATCTCAGAAAATCGACAAGTCGAAATATTGTGCACGTCTTATGGACCTACTTACGGGTGATGCAATGAATGTTGTAAGTAGATTGGAGGGGCCTGACAAAAATAACTATGATACGGTCAGTGCTGAATTATTGAAGAAAAACCAACTTGACGAAGACGGTTATCGTCTGCGCTTTAATACTCTGTTACCGGAGACTGGGGTAGATATTTCAGAGTTCATAGCAAATATACGTCTAACGTTTTCAAGTTGGATTGAACTTTCTAAAACTGAACACACATATGAAGCCCTTATGGACATATTACTTCGCGACAAAGTCATGTCGTCTGTGAATGAGTTTTTTCTTTCCTTCTTACATGAGCGAAAGCCTACAAACTTGAAAAATATGGAACAATACTGTCGCCAATACGTCACTGCACACCCAAATGTGACTGTTAGCCATTCTCAGGTCAAAGAAGGTTTACCCGTGGTTTCAGCAATACCATATGGTCCTAATTTGCGCCGTAGATCTCTAAGTGCGGATCGCAATTTTGGTAGGAGAGATAATCGTGATTTTGGACAGTACCAAGGGGGTCCATGACGTAGTAATTCTCCTTCTTCAAGGAACTGGAGACAATTTAACGGTCCTCAACATTTTGGTTCCAACAATTATGGAAATTTTAGAAGGGGTAACTACAATAGAGATTATCAACCCTTCAATAATTTTTCTCGGAGACAACAAAATCCATCGAATAGATATTTTGATCAAAGGGGAAATAGTAATCGCAACTATGCTAACTGTGGTTCAAATCAGAACAATAGTTTCAATAGAGCAAATAACAATGCTTCCAATAGAGATAATAGTCGCGATAGATCGCGATAAGACGGTCGATCTCCAAATAATGATAGATCGCATCACCATGCTAACTCTGCTCAACAAGACTCCCAGTTTATTAATGATCAAGGTAACAATGATAATAGTGTATCTAATGCTACTGCTTGCTCTGCTTTCGATTTCGAGAGAGCATCTCAGTGCCCGCAGTGCACAACTTTGTTCCAACCTACAGCTATAACTACCTTGAGTTGCTGTCATCCTCTTCCGACTACTCTTCCCGCCTTGTCTGCACACGACGGAAGAGGGTCTCTTACCCTACATAAAGGATTTGTAAATAATAATCCAGTCTCAGTTCTCTTTGATTCTGGATGCACAACTGTTGGAATTAGACAGTCTCTAGTTCAACCATCTTGCGCTACCGGTAATATGGTGAAATGTGTGACATTTGGTGGGACAGTTGAGACTTTTCCGACTGCCATAGTCCACATTGCCACACCGTTTTTCACTGGTTATATACACGCATGTATGCTCAGAGCGCCTATCGCCGACCTTAATGTCGGACAGATACATGGTATAAAGATATGTACGCCGGTACAAATTGCTGCTTGGGAACGGCAACATAATCTTACTGCCGCCATTATTCCAAAATCTTATCACCAAGTACATTCTGCTAACGCAATACATTTTGCTAATTAAGTGCAATCCTGCAGTATTGATCACACGATTGTTCATCATACTAATTTTGGTGCTTATTTTAGCCCAGTTCGACATACCTCATTCCGTTGCAACCCTAACGTTGATTCTTCTTTAACTACTATTATAGAAGAAGATCCTTCGATTTTGTCTGACACACACACACTAACTTTAGTGCTACGACTGAATCTATATCCAGTCACGTTGATTGCAACTTCTTTGCTGCAATGACTAGCGTTTTCTTTGCTACATGTACGAACTTAGTTGTTAGTACATATATGTACCTTATGAATTTCTTTAGCTTTCTTGCTGGGCCGGTTAGCTCAGTATCTTCGTCTTTTACGAATTTTTGTCGCACTCACTGCGCTCCTTTTAAACTTCGACGTAGGTCCAAATTTACTACTGTATGCTTTTACATCTTTATTATATCTTTCTTACTTTTTTCTTTGCCCAGTACACAGGCAATGACTTCAGTTCAGCCTTTAAGATGTGCGTCTTTGTCTACTGCATTTCCTTTGTCTTGCGCAAAACCTCAGATTGTCAGCCATCATTACACTCTTGTTCATTATTACCATCTTATGGATTTGCCTATTGATGTCGGTATCTTGTATATTCATAACTTTACCATACATTATTGCACACTGCTATTTGTCTCGGACACTTTTATCACTCTATATGATTATTATTCCAAGTTAGACTGTGCTACTTTCTCTGCTATCCTTTCACATGTAGCAGAGGAAGGTTTGATTAACATTGTACAGGGGTCGGAAGTTTACACGGCCACATTTGATAGGTTAGAATTGAAATTAGCTGTTGTATTTCATAAAATCCTACCTTTACCAAACAGAGATTTTCATTTGTGTTTTTTCACAGCAACAGCGTTTCCATGAGAGTCAGAGTTGCTATATTGATTGTGGTATTGATCTCTAGATTTGCTGTTCCAGTGAAGCCAGTCGGCAGTTTGACGCCACAATAGATGTTTTGGTATCTTCATATTCATAAATTCTTTCAAGACCTCTGGAGATAGTAGATAGTATTGTATATTAGTATAGTATAGTACATTATATAGTATTGTATTAGGATATGGCGTAACTTCTTTAAGATAGTATGTAGGTTCATGTTTATGCACCATTTCATTACCATATTTTTAAAATATATATGACTGTTCTGATAATGCACCATTTCATTACCATGTTGTTCTTATGATACTGTGTTTTGATAAACATTGAGCATATGACAATTGTAATGATGATATTATTTTTATTTAACTTATCATTACATTTCGGTATTGTACATTTTTTGGGGGGGAAAAATGAAGACAAGAGAAAAAGTATTTTTTCTGACATTGTATGGTTTTTTCTTTGCCCAGCGCTTGATTGTGCGCTAGGGGTAACTACGCATAGCAAAATTATTAATTGAGGTCTATAATAAGTTCATCATTGGTACTTTATAAGTTTATTAACTTGGTTATCATACACATTATGCTATTTTTAAATGGTAACTAGTTATTTTCTTTTGGTATAAATATGCATTGTGTAACTTATTATTTACCATGATATATCATTGTCTGCTCATTCTTCTTGTACTTCATCTGCTCTTTTCACTTTTCATTTATACTAGCTAGTCTATACTTGATATACTTCAAATTTCTTTGAATTTGTTGATCTTCGTATGCTTATCTCATTATCTTTCTATACTTCATTTTTTTTTACTTTACACTTACTTCTATCCCTCTTTTTTCTTTTTTGTTAACATGACTTAACATAGGGTAATCCTTATGTGTAGATAATATGATTGCATCGACCTCAATTTTTTTTAGTTCGATGTAATTTTTTTTCAAAAACAAAATGATCAAATCATTTTTCCCCCGGGGGTTGGTGTAGTCTGTTAAGTCATATTTTAATTAAGGGGACTTAAGTGTTAAAGACTGGAATGTACGGGTCGATTTTTTGTACACGCTCTGCGTGATGAGAGAATTTTTAGTCGGGGGTTGTTGCGGAGTAATGTTTAAACTGTTACCCGACTAGTTGTTTCTTTATTTTTTAAAATATGATAAGGAATCGGGTCGAAGGTTCTATGATATTGTTTTGGGGGGAAAGGCGGATGAATTCTGCTCACATCTCAAGCTGCGAGTTCGCGCTTGAATGAATTGTACTGAGTGGTTTTAAGCAGCTGACTTTTCGTGACAGTACTTTGCTGGTAGAGCTTGGAAATGGCCGTTTGACCATTTCTCTAGTGTGTTCCAGTATATATCCTTTTGTGAAAGGAATATTTGATAATTGCAGAAGGTACTTTATTGAAGATATTATGAGGCCACGGATTGTACAGGCCATTATTCTATATTCATATTCCTGTGAGGGATTGTTTTGCAGATAGATAGTGTGTTGAAGAGAATGTTGTTTTCTCCCAGGGAACTTGTTATTCACAGCCACGGATCTCGTTGGCTTGTTAATGCATTGTATTCATATTGATTCAAAGTCAAGGACTATTGAGAACTGGAATGATATTTTTGCTGTACTATTATGAGATGAAATATGTGATGCTATGTGTCGTGAAACGAGTGTAACCCACTACTTTGTTAATCACTATGTCGAGATACAGATTTGCTTCACCCAATCAACGAGCAACGTTCACCAGTCTCTGAGACAGAATAACTTAACGGCCATCTTGTTCACGCAAGATGGCGGAATAAAACTGAATAAAATTAGGCTGTATGAGACCAGGTACTAAACTGCAGGAAACCAATCAGCTTGCTCCGCCAGGAACCAACCAAAAGCCTTGCTTAAGAATTCACCTACCTATATAATCGGGCGGATTTTATGCATAATCACACATCACCGACACGACGTCAGAGATACCGACCGACTGAAGAGGAGAAGCTGTCACCTTGATTTATAGCTTACCTGGAGTGCAATGACCTGCAGCCTGCTTTGCTAAGTCGAGTCAAAATCTTGCCGGTTTGAATCTTAGAGGGTATTATACGTGTCATAAAAACTGAGATCGTGGGTCGTCAATCCAGCTGCCTGGAACTCCGCAGGAGCATAGAGGTTGTCAAGACTCTACATCTTTAGTCCCCCTCAGTCTTGGGTGGGCTAACGAAACGATCAACAGCTGGTATTTTGTGTCAACCAAACCAAGAAGGACAGCACTTCTAAGAGATGAGTACACATTAGTACCATTTCTGTCGGCATTGTGAGCAAAATCTAAGTCAATGAAGAAAACGTTAATTAGCGTAGCAAGAGACAATAATAAGATCATAGTGGATAAATCATACGTAAATAACAGCATAGCTGATAAACGTTATATCCTTAATTAACAGCACAGCTGATACATGTACTATAATTGAATAACAGCACAGCTGATATAATTTTTGTTCCTATAATTGGAAAACTTGTTGTAATATATTTACATATCTATATAAATATAAATATTTGTAAATCATATGTAAACTTACAAATTCATTACATTTCATTTTCAACATTCACCCTTCAGCACAAGAGTAGATAGTGTATATACTAAATAAATAATAAGGAAATTGTATTTGAACGACTTGTCAATTTTATCATTGTTAAGTAAAATCTGTTTCCTTGTTTTTTTTTTTTTAATATCACAGTTAGTTACACAGCGAAAGTGGCACTTTATGTCGGTCTCCTCTCTACTATTGTTTCGAGATCAGATCATTCACAGCCGTAACTCATTTGTGATACCAGTAGTCCTCTCAGACACTGGGACTTCACCATTTTCTGCAGAAATTCTATTTCTGTGAGCCAAATAAAACCTCACGCCACACTGGGGGCTCGTTCCTGGGATATTTCTGTATATCTTGAGCCATACTTAGTCTATTCATCTATCTACATTCTATCTTGTGCCACCCATAGGTAACATAAGAAACAGATTTTTGGGAAAAAAATTCTATTTTAGGATTTTTTAAAAATTATTTTCTTAGGAGGAATACCATTTAGTACTCAGTAAATAGTTGATGCTCACAAAGTTGCACGGAAATCTTTTGTTCATTTAAAGTAATTAAGTTTAATTACAATAATTTGGTTATAGTAAATATACATACCCTATCTAAGTAACGCCATGGCTGATCTAGTGAAGTTCAGAACTGCGATCATGCAGATGGGTAAGGAATTAAATATGACAGGTGATGCTCTCACTCAGTATGTCACAACAGAAGTGGACAAACACATGGATAGGGAAGAAAGAAAGTTGCAATTAGAGGCTGAAGAAAGGCGGTTGCAAGCAGAAGCCAAAAGACTGGAAGCTGAGAGAGAAGACAAAAGGCTGGAAGCTGAAAGAGAAGCCAAAAGACTGGAAGCTGAGAGAGAAGACAAAAGACTGGAAGCTGAGAGAGAAACCAAAAGATTAGAAATTGAAGCCAAAAAATGGGAGGCTGAAGCTGAGGAAAGGAAATTACAAGCAGAGAGAGACCATCAGTTGAGATTAAAAGAGCTTGAAATTCAGGCAAATACTGGCAATAACGGTGGTAGCTCACCTCACTCTGAGAATAGCTCCATCCAGAGCACCTCAAGTGGGGCTATGAATTTTCATCTGGACCCATTTGTTGAGAAAGAAGACGCCATTGAGTCGTACCTGGATAGATACGAAAGACTTGCCACTACCTATGGCTTAGTGAAAGAAAAGTGGAGTCTTAAACTATCTCAGGGATTGAGAGGTGTTGCCTACAATGTATATTTGAAGCTCTCAAGAGATGACCAGGAAGATTATGAAATCCTGAAGCAGGCACTGCTTGTGAGATATGAAAAGAACTCAGAATCATATAGAAAGAAATTCCGAACCGCTAAACTTCTTCCAGGAGAAAACTATCACCAATTCTCTGCTAGACTGGAAACTTATTTGGAAAAATGGAGGAGTTTAGGAAAGTGTCACGATCTGAAAGAAATGATAATGATGGAGCAAGTGAAAGAGTCCATGCCTCAAGAAATGAGGAAGTTTATCATGGAACAAGGAGCAGAGAGATTGGAAGATATTGTAACTGTTGCTGAGAGATATCAAGCAGCTCAGGCAGAATTATTAGGAAATAAGAAGAAGCAGGGTGAAAACTTCAAATCATCACAAAACTATACCAAATATGAACAAAAGGACCATACCACAAGGAACAAACAAAGGTTTGACCAAAAGGACAAAAACCCTCTAAGATCGGATAAGATACCTTACCGGAAGGAAGGAAAGTGGTGTAAAACTTGTCTAATGAGTAACCACAATACTGCGGACTGCAGAAGGAAGAATCCTCCTCATCATGCTGCATGTCTTACAACAGGGAATCAGGGAAGGAAGGAAATGGCAGTAAGTCAGAAAGACTTCCATCATCCCCCTGTCTGTGAGGAAGTGACCGTGAATGGCACTCAAGTACTGTGTTTATATGACACAGGATTGGACTTTGATTCAGTTGTGTGTTCTTCTCTAGTGAGTCCTGACCAGATAACCACAGAAACAGTGGAAATCAGAGGACCGATCAAGGGAGCAAGACCATGACACTACCCATAGCTCGAATAAACATAAGTTCTCGCTATGTGGAAGGAGAAATCAAAGCAGCAGTGATGGACGACCCTATTTACCCTTTGATTTTGGGGTGTAGATATGTTTTCCTTTGAGAACCTATAAAACCTGTAGTTATGGCAACAGTCCAGAACAGGGAAAGCTCCAGGAAAATGGAGAAGAATCCTATCAATACTCATCCAGAAGAGATGAAAAAGGCTCAAGCAGCAGACAGCACATTGAAGCCTTGTTTTGGCAAATTGCCTAAAGTCCATAACCCTCCAGAGAAAGGAGACTTGTATATGAAGAATGGCCTACTATACAGAAAAGCTGGAACAGGACGTAAAGGGCATGGACAGCTTGTAGTGCCAAAATCTTACAGGGAGAAGGTTATGACGCTAGG
This sequence comes from Oreohelix idahoensis, assembly GCA_024509875.1. NCBI lineage: Eukaryota > Metazoa > Mollusca > Gastropoda > Stylommatophora > Oreohelicidae > Oreohelix > Oreohelix idahoensis. The sequence goes on from JAMPIV010017868.1 coordinate 53,985, forward strand.
ACATGCTATACCCTTCAGTGGACATATGGGAATAGGGGCCACTGGACAAAGGATAGCCTGTCACTACTTTTGGCCAGGAATTACAGAGGACATAAAAAGATATGTAAGATCCTGTCCAGAATGCCAAAGAGTAGCTCCTAAGCATAGGACTGCACCAGCAACACTGGGAGAAATGCCTATTATGGGAACCCCGTTTGAACGTGTTGCAGTGGATATTGTTGGACCCCTCACTAGGACCAAGAAGAGAAATGCATATATCTTAACCTTGGTTGATACTTGCTCTATGTGGGGAGAAGCAGTGGCCATGTCAGCTATAGATTCAAAGCATGTGGCAGAGGCACTGTTGACAATATTCACCCGATTAGGTTTCCCGCATCAGATATTGACTGACAATGGGTCTCAGTTTAAGGGAAAGCTAACACAAGAAGTATTCAGGATATTTCAAGCCAGGCACTATCATTATAGTCCCTACCATGCCCAAGGGAACGGTCAAGTAGAGCGGTTCAATGGTACGCTAATTTCAATCCTTAGAAAGTTGGCGAGTGAAAAACCTGATACTTGGGATACATACTTACCCGCTGCACTATTTGCATATAGGGAAGTACCCCACAACTCAACTGGATTGGCTCCAGCTACATTGTTGTTTGGAAGACCAATAAAAGGTCCACTGGAAACATTGCTGCGGACATGGACTGATGAAAAGGCAGAGGAAACAGTGACTTCCTCATACCAGTACGTCAACGAGTTGACATCTCGATTGAAAGCAGGTTGGAAACTGGCCAATGATAACTTAAGACAGGCCAGGAGGAAGCATGCTGCCTACTACAACAACAAAGCAAAGGATAGGGAACTGGAGGTGGGTGAAAAGGTGTTATTACTGTTGCCAAGCAGCAATAATAAATTGCAGATTGGATGGCAGGGACCCTATGTCATACTGGAGAAACTTTCCAGGACCAATTATAAGATTGACAAGAAAGGAAAGGAGAAGGTATATCATGTCAATCTTCTTAAAAAATACTATGACAAGGAATCATCAGAAGTTGCACATATCATGACCCTAGCCATAGCAACAGAAATGCACGGTGAACCACTTCACTCTATGGAGTATCCACTCACAACTACAGAGGATTATGTTCAAGTAAATATTAGTGAACATTTAACTCCAGAGCAGAAGAAGAGGGTTCAGAAAGTGTTGGAAACCCATGCTGATGTGCTCACAGATAAGCCAGGTCGGACGAATCTGTTAGAGTACGACATGAAGGTTACCGACCCTACCCCAGTATGCATGAGAACATACCCTATACCCTATGCGAAAGCCCAAGCACTAAGGGAGGAAGTTGATTATCTGTTGAAGGAGAAAATTATCTCGAAGTCAGACTCTCCCTATAGCTCAAGTGTTGTACTATTGAGAAAACCGAGTGGTGAACACAGGTTATGTATTGACTACCGGAAGCTTAATGCGATCACAGAATCTCAGGTGGACCCATTACCTGACACCAACCAGCTGTTCTCTACACTGAGTAAGGCTAGGTATTTATCGAAGGTAGATCTAAGCAAGGGATACTACCAAATACCAGTGAAACCAGAAGTTAGGAAAATGCTGGCATTTAGTACATCAGACGGACACTACGAGTTTAATGTACTACCCTTTGGGCTGAAAAATGCTCCCAGTATCTTTTCAAGAATGATGAGGAAATTGTTGGAACCTCTACAAAATCCCCATATCACTAACTTTATGGATGACATTCTTGTTGCTACAAACACATTTGAAGAGCATATAGTAGCGTTCTCCATGTTGTTTGACAGACTGAGAGCCACTGGATTGACTGCACGTCCAACCAAGTGCTATATCGGTTGTAAGGAGTTGGAATTCTTAGGTCACACTATTTCTACAGGTCATAATTCTCCTGACCCAAAGAATATAGAGAAGTTAAAGAAGGCACCCAGACCTCAAACGAAGAAAGATGTGAGATCATTCGTGTCATTATGTGGGCTCTATCAGAAGTACATACCCCCCTTTAACTCTCTGTGTGCACCATTAACTAACTTAACGAAGAAAGGACAGCCTGATAAAATCCAATGGAATGCTGATTGTGAAAAAGCTTCCACAGAGCTAAAAGAAAAACTCACCAGCAAACCAATCCTTACACTACCCGATATCACACAGGAATGTGTATTAAGGACGGACGCTAGCAGTATAGGTATTGGTGCAACTCTCTTGCAGAAATCAAAAGCCCAGCCGGAGGAACTTTTACCAGTCGCCTACGCCAGTAGGAAGCTGAATGCAGCTGAGTTGAACTACTCGACCATAGAGAAAGAATGTTTAGCTCTAATTTGGTCCATCAACAAATTTTCACCTTACTTGTATGGGACACACTTCATTGTCCAAAGCGATCATCAGCCTTTAACATTCTTGGCTGCATCTAAAAAGTTAAATTCGAGATTGTTAAGGTGGAGTCATCTTCTGGCGCCTTATTCCTTTACCGTGAATTACATTCCGGGAAGAGACAATTAGGAGCTGATTTTTTAAGTCGACACCCTAGTACTCTGGAAGGACAGACGCAAAAGGATTAACCACAGCAGGGGTTTACACGTCAGCTATGACAAGTCACAGCTAGGAAAAGAGGGTGCTATGTCGTGAAACGAGTGTAACCCACTACTTTGTTAATCACTATGTCTAGATACAGATTTGCTTCACCCAATCAACGAGCAACGTTCACCAGTCTCTGAGACAGAATAACTTAACGGCCATCTTGTTCACGCAAGATGGCGGAATAAAACTGAATAAAATTAGGCTGTATGAGACCAGGTACTAAACTGCAGGAAATCAATCACCTTGCTCCGCCAGGAACCAACCAAAAGCCTTGCTTAAGAATTCACCTACCTATATAATCGGGCGGATTTTATGCATAATCACACATCACCGACACGACGCCAGAGATACCGACCGACTGAAGAGGAGAAGCTGTCACCTTGAGTTATAGCTTACCTGGAGTGCAATGACCTGCAGCCTGCTTTGCTAAGTCGAGTCAAAATCTGGCCGGTTTGAATCTTAGAGGGTTTTTTACGTGTCATAAAAACTGAGATCGTGGGTCGTCAATCCAGCTGCCTGGAACTCCGCAGGAGCATAGAGGTTGTCAAGACTCTACATCTTTAGTCCCCCTCAGTCTTGGGTGGGCTAACGAAACGATCAACAGCTGGTGTTTTGTGTCAACCAAACCAAGAAGGACAGCACTTCTAAGAGATGAGTACACATTAGTACCATTTCTGTCGGCATTGTGAGCAAAATCTAAGTCAATGAAGAAAACGTTAATTAGCGTAGCAAGAGACAATAATAAGATCATAGTGGATAAATTATACGTAAATAACAGCATAGCTGATAAACGTTATATCCTTAATTAACAGCACAGCTGATACATGTACTATAATTGAATAACAGCACAGCTGATATAATTTTTGTTCCTATAATTGGAAAACTTGTAATATATTTACATATCTATATAAATATAAATATTTGTAAATCATATGTAAACTTACAAATTCATTACATTCCATTTTCAACATTCACCCTTCAGCACAAGAGTAGATAGTGTATATACTAAATAAATAATAAGGAAATTGTATTTGAACGACTTGTCAATTTTATCATTGTTAAGTAAAATCTGTTTCCTTGTTTTTTTTTTTTAATATCACAGTTAGTTACACAGCGGAGGTGGCACTTTATGTCGGTCTCCTCTCTACTATTGTTTCGAGATCAGATCATTCACAGCCGTAACTCATTTGTGATACCAGTAGTCCTCTCAGACACTGGGACTTCACCATTTTCTGCAGAAATTCTATTTCTGTGAGCCAAATAAAACCTCACGCCACACTATGTCCTGCAGCCTATTCACCTATTTGCTGATTCATGTTTCCTGATGGATATTTTGTACTTAATGCTCATGATTTGCTGTGGTGGTTTATGCAACCGTTGTTATGGATTTACTTACATGTTGCTTCATGAGTATGCTGTGAATTGTCTTGCTATGATGTCTACGTGACCGTCTCGTCAATAAACTGTATAAAGTTGCCAGGTCTTATAACATTTCCTGACTTCTACGTTGCTGTGGTGTGAGTGACTTATCATAGACACACTTAAAGAACCTATACACATTCGCGTATATTATATTTCCATAGTCACACACCTGTCGGCCATCTGTAAGCCCGACTTATGCTGATCGCCATTTATCAGCGAAACCATATATTAACTTTGTCCAGCCATCCCGCTTGCGGGAGCTGTTACAGCAAATACTCCGTTACACCTAGCTTGTTAACAAACGAGTCGTCTTATCAGCGGTTCAATTTAAACACGCCGGCGACTATCTTATCTCAGTTGCTCACCGCAAGCCAGGATGACCGTGTAACAAACATGTGAGATCACAGAGAGGAGTGTCGAATGATTTGATAAAATCAAATATCTGCTACTTAGCAGAAAAATAACGACGAAAGAAAGAAAGAAAGAAAAGTGCGATATTTGAGAACACATAATAAAAATCAGTACCACAAATGTACCGATACTGCCGGAGAGAACAAGAGATCGTGATGAGGTCGTCCATTTCGTCACAGATACCCCCTCTCCTAAGAGATTTGTAGAATATCTAGCTATGTGCGGACACTTTTGGATGCCTGTCCACCGGGTTCTCTCACTCTCTAGTAGAGTTTTCCTCTCCTCCTTTATCTCGGTTATGAGTGACTAAGTTTCTCGCTTGGCAGTGTGCAGCTTTGAACGAACTGACGCACATGTACCCACCGTCTAGCCAAACATAAACCTCCTTAAGTTTATTCATCGTCGTTCCTACTGAAACATGTTCTCCTGATGATGAAATGTGAGCCGCTTTCATGACGGCCGGGGGGGGGGGGGGGGGGGCTTAAGGGGAGAGGCACCACGAGTTGCTTCCCTTGCCTCGTCCGTCGAAAAATAATCCCATCCTCGTTGTGGAACGTTCCAGCTGAAGCATGGTTTATTTTCAGCTGACTCTGTTCAGAGTATGGCGGTAAAGTAATGTCTTCCATCTGCGCTCGTCGTAACTCTGATTTACTACATAGAAATGTCGAGTTGAGGTGCAAGTTATCCAACTAATCGGGCGCTCCCATTCACTGTCTGGTCGGAAATGTGTTACGTCTTCGTAAACCACATTTAACTCTACAGATCGGGAGCCGCGCTAGCGTAGTGGTTACAACACCGCTCTGGCGACCGGGTGATACAGGATCAAACCCGGGCGACGGCATTTGAGGATTTTTCGTCGACCGGGATTTGGACTGGATTAACTCGAGACCTGGCGAGGACATTTGAAGGAGTGTCGTCGACCAGGGACTGGCGGCTCCTGAGCCGACCCAGCTGCAATGGGTACCTCCGAAATCGGAGAGTATTTGCCTGAATGGCGAGGGACACCTGTCTCTGTACAAGAAATAAAGGGATACTCACGTAAAATCAATGTCAGGTTAGACATAAAAATAATAACCTGAGATTTCGCCTCGAGTATTAGCGGGCGAACGCAAAAAAAAAAAAAAAAAAAAAAAAAAAAAAAAAAAAAAAAAACTCTACAGATCCAGGAGTCAGTATAGTTTCAAACGCAAGTGGGTGATTACAGTAATCAATAAGGATGGCAAATGAAGCCCAGAAATTACAAGAATTGAAGGAAGGAAGGAATTAAAACAACGAATCGAAAATGAAGAGCACAGAATGAATGGCACAGGAAAATGTGACGATCGAGGTTATTTGTAACAATCATCATATATCATCATCAACATAATTACCATTCCGATCCCTATGGAGCATAGGCCTTCAACAAATTCATGCCGATTCATCCTGTCCTGTGCCATCCGTTTCAAGTCCTCCCACGCTTCTTTATCCTTTTTGTGTCTGTCTTGAGTTCCCTTTTCCACGCGTCTTTCAGTCTCTAACTACCTCATGGGGATTCCAGAAGATGGACCCCGTTGTAATGCTATCAGTAGGGTTTTTTTATTGTGTGTCATATCCGACGCCAGCATCTTCTTCCCAGCTTCTTTTTCATTGCCTTCAATTGGTGATCTTGCCAAAACATGTCAATCATTCTATTCTACCCAAGCGCCTATTTATGAAATTCTGTATCTGTCCTGTAACCGATATACAAAGTTGATTTGTATTAGTTATTGGTTCGCTCCCATTACAGGCAATAAAATTATGGAAATTTTTTTCAGAATCAGTGGCTCCTGAATATGTTATACTCCCCCCCGCCCTCCCCCGATTTCCTGGGTAGTTAGATCGGATGCCTAGCGTTATCGGATAAAGGCGGAAAAACAGGAGGTCCCTGGTCCAAGTTGCACACGTTAAAAATCCCTTGGCAGTTGGAAATCGTAAAGAGTATGCCATACGGTCGCTGCCCTGGCAAAATTTAAAAATGAGAAAACCTACCCACCACAAAATTATTTATAGAATGTGATTTCTGTATACGAACATTTAGATCCTCGCCGGTGCTACGGAGTTCGTGCACTGTGTTGAGATCCTCCTTGTGTGATCTACAGGAGGAGATAGGAGCACTGATGGAGTTGTCCACGTGCAATGAAGATGGTCCTTAAAAACCAAACCAAACCAAACCAAACCAATCCAAACCAAACCAAACCAAACCAATCCAAATAGTCAATATTGCAGGTTCGGGAAACAAACTATCGGCAGATAGCAAGATGCTCGAGAAAGTGAAGCAGAGAACTGTGAAAGTAAAGTCCACAGCATACAAAGATTGTTTTTTTAAATTCAAGAATCTTAGTGTGAAAAGAAAACAGAAATCTGCAGAAGAAGTGTCTTGAAAAGAGCAGAAACTGGGAAAATTAGAAATAAAAAATCGTCCATGCTTCTTTGAATGATTTCATGGCAAAAACTTCAAGAATGCTTGTAAAAACTTGGGAAAGACAGAGCTAGACACATAAATACAAGAAGAATCTCGAAATAAAACAAAAGAAATGAAATCTACAGTGTGAATGAAAAGACACATGCGACCTAGTCAGGCAATACATTGTAATTTATAGGCACTAATGGAGAGAAAAGCGTAGACTAAAAGGGAATGAATAGATAAACTTCAGTTAAAGAAATCAAGAAAGAAATAAAGAGAGAGGAAAGGGTGCCTGGACAGGGCTGAAATGAGAATGTGTATATTTCTGCCTGACATGAGAAGGTTAATGATGATAACATCTTAACGTCTCAACACTGCCTGGCTCCAACGACACCTAAAGAAAGTTCCTGGCTAGACACTGTTACCTGATGCATTTAATAAAGAATGCCTGTGTCAAAACATTTTGCTCCATAGGGAGTATAGGCCTCAACAACACATGCTACGTCCTCCTGTCAAGTGCCATCATCTCAAGCTCTTTCCACGTTTTCCTCATCATTTCCGCTTCTGTCTCCAGTTCTCTTCTCCGTGTGTTTCTTGGTCGACCTCTGCCTCTTTTATCCAGGGGATTCCAGAACAAGAACTGCCTTGTAATACGAGGGGCGTTCAGAAAGTAATGCACCACATCCTTTTTCTCAGGAGCTGTTTATTCAAAAAGCATGAAATTTATACACAATATACATGGATATGTCATGCAAACATCGTTTTTATTCAACATAATCCCCATCAACTTGTACGGCTTTATGCCAGCGCGAAACAAGTGCATGTATTCCTAGCCCGTACCAGATTTTGTCTTGATCATGTAGCCATTTCTTAGCTGCATGAATCACTCCTTCATCATCTTCAAACCTTGTCCCACGGAGTGCATCTTTAAGTGGACCAAATAGATGAAAATCAGAGAGTGCCAAATTGGGACTATAGGGTGGATGGGGTAGTACAGTCCAACCCAATTTGATGATTGCTTCCCGTGTTGCCAGACTTGTGTGAGTGCGCGCATTGTCGTGAAGGAGAAGCAGGTCTGTTGGATTCTGGTGCGACCGAACTCTGCGAAAAAGTTGAGTGAGTTTTTTCAATGTCTTAATGTAAGCTTGCGAATTGATTGTCTCTCCTCTTGGCATAACGTCCACAAGAATCACGCCTTCAATGTCCCAAAAGACAGTGATCATGACCTTTCCAGCTGAAGGAATTGTCTTGAATTTCTTTCTTCTTGGTGATTGCGGATGATGCCACTTCACTGACTGTCTTTTTGTCTCAGGTTCAAAATGATGTGCCCAGGTTTCGTCACCTGTAACGATCTTAGCCAAAAAGTTCTCTCCATCAGCATTGAAACGCTCCAACAATTCAGAAGAAATTGCTTTCCTTTGTAATCGGTGGTCATTTGTGAGACTTCGAGGAACCCATCTTGCGCAAACCTTAGAAAATCCAAGAGTTTTTATAACTGCATTTGCACTACCAATGCTGACTGACAGCTGTAAGGCCAATTGTTAAGTAGTGATTCGCCTATCGGTAAGAATAATGCCCTCAGCGCATTTCAACATTTCTGCGTTGGTGGCTGTGGCAGGACGTCCACAGCGCGGCCGATTAAGCAGCTCCGTATCTCCACTTCCTGATTCTTTGATTCTCTGAACCCAGCGACTGACTGTACTCCTGTCGACTGCAAAACTTCCATTCACGTCACATAGACGCTTGTGAATATTCACAACAGTTTCCTTCTCTGCAATGAAATTCTATCACAATTCGCTGTTTATAACGCAAGTTGCTGACACGCTCCATTTCAACGGCTTAGGGCAGCCGTATTATTTGGCCGGTTGCAGTGCAATTTGGTGCACACAATTGGCACATGCTGTATTTGAAGTGTGCAAACTTTCATGCTTCTATCTTCATTATTAGCTGAGAAAAATCATGTGGTGCATTACTTTCTGAACGCCCCTCGTACTATCAACAGGTTTCCTCTTGTTTCACTTGTCTGGTTCTTGTCATCAGTTCCACATTAGTGACATTGTAATACCATTTTAATCCTTCTATTCTACGCAAACACTCATTTATAAAAGTTTGTAGCTTTCTGGTTGTTGACTTTGTTGTTCTCCATGTTTCAGAGCTATACAAATGGACTGACTTGACATTTGAGTTCTAGATTCTTATTTCTGTGTTGGACTTGATTTTTTCTTGATCTCTATGTTTCCCAATGCAACGAAAGCTCTTCTTTTAATTTTGTATTCTTATTTTGATATCACTGTCTGTTTCTCCAACTTTGTCTTTATTGCCAGTAGAATACCAATGCTTGTAACTGAAATAAGGATTGTAAATACCGGTCACAACAACAGATCACAAAGTCGTCTGCTCTGAGCATCATCATGGCCATGACCTTTCAGCCCCCTAAGGAGCATAAGCAATCAGCAAATCCAAGCGAATCCTTGCTGTCTTGTGCCATCCGTTTAAGCTTATTATTTTCTTTATCTTTTTTCAAGTCTGTCTCCATCTCCTTTCTCCCACGAGTTTATCGGCTTCCCTCTATTTCTTACACCCTGTGGATTCCAGAACACGGATTGTTTTACAATGCTATAAACGTTTTTCCTCACTACACGGATTGTTTTACAATGCTATAAACGTGTTTCCTCACTCAGTACCCCATCTAACACAAGCGTCTCCTTCTTACCTTTTGTTCCTGCGGCACTTGTCTGGTCCTTATCATTAGTTGGTGATCCTGTCACACCATCTCAATCTTTTTGTGTGTGTTCCACGCAAGAGCGCATCTATTGTAATTAATGTTATATAATGGTCCACGATACAACGTCTTTGGTTACCAAATTTGTCTTTCCTCTAGGATTGTTTAATATAGCATTGTACTGTTTCCACGCTGTGCTCCCATTTCAATCGTTTATGGCGTCTGCATGTTGTATTTGTCGTCTGTGTTCTTTCTACCCTTCTAATTTCTCATGTAGACTAAATGATGGCTGTAGTTCCTAGCGTCTCCTATGCGTTGAATATACAATATACCGACTGTTTCCTCAAGCATTGTCGTACAAGGCGACTTAATAGGAGGTTGCGCACGGGTCTGGCAACCTTATCAAGTACAACAGATTGCTACCGAAGCTACCACTGCAAGAGCATGTGAATGTTTTGTACAGGCATTCTGCAAAGGGGTCAGCAGCAGCGATGGTTTCATGCTCCATTGGAAGCGAAAAGGACAATAATGATGATGATGATGATGGTGAAAGTGATGTTTACGAAAGTTTATAGTGCGTGCTGTGTGTTCCCCCAACACTGTTTGTCGCGTGCGTTGTGTTCCTCCAACACTGTTTGTCGCGTGCGTTGTGTTCCCCCAACACTGTTTGTCGCGTGCGTTGTGTTTCTCCCAACATTGTTTGTCGCGTGCGTTGTATTTCCCCCAACACTGTTTGTCGCGTGCTTTGTGTTCCTCCAACACTGTTTGTCGCGTGCGTTGTGTTCCTCCAACACTGTTTGTCGCGTGCGTTGTGTTCCCCAACACTGTTTGTCGCGTGCTTTGTGTTCTCTCAACACTGTTTATCGTGTTCTTTGTGTTTCATCAACACTGTTTATCGTGTCCTTTGAGTTCCCTCAACACTGTTTATCATTTACTTTGCGTTCTCTCAGCACTGTGGCTGTGTGCTTTGTGTTCCCTCAACACTGTTTATCGTGTGCTTTGTGTTCACTCGACACTGTTTATCGTGTGCTTTGTGTTCCCTCAACACTGTTTATCGTGTGCTTTGTGTTCACTCAACACTGTTTATCGTGTGCTTTGTGTTCCCTCAACACTGTTTATCGTGTGCTTTGTGTTCATTCAACACTGTTTATCGTGTGCTTTGTGATCCCTCAAAACTGTTTATCGCGTGCTCTGTGTTCATTCAACACTGTTTATCGTGTGCTTTGTGTTCTTTCAACAATGTTTATCGTGTGCTTTGTGTTCCCTCAACACTGTTTATCATGTGCTTTGTGTTCCCTCAACACTGTTTATCGTATGCTTCGTGTTCCCTCAACACTGTTTATCGTGTGCTATGTGTTCCTTCAACACTGTTTATCGTGTGTTTTGTGTTCCCCGAACACTGTCGCTTGCTTTGTGTTCTTCCAACACTGTTTGTCGTGTGCTTAGGCCCTGCTCATATTAATGAATATACGGATCGGACTGTCCAGGTCTACATCTTTTTTTTTAATAAACACAAAGGACGTAGATATGCTTACTCACAAAGCTGAAGTTGAATATATAATATAGTATAATATAATATATGATATGATATGATAATGTTCTCTTATGTTCTCTTATGTTTTGTTACGTTAATAGATACGTACATCTATTTACTGCATAAATTTAATCCATTTGTGTTTTCGCAATACGTTATGAGGTGGGTAAGATCCTTCTCCTATTAATCTACGCATTTATCATTTGTGTTTTCGCAATGCGGAATTATCCAGGATTTCAGTCTGAAAAAGTGAGGTGGAGATTAAACCTTCTTTGCTTTACATATAAATATTGTTTTATTTTAAATAAAACTGTACTTAATTAATTTTTTTCTGTCTGGCAACACAGAGCTGTGTAACTGTTCCAGACTACCACACCTTCGTTTTATAAGTTCCTTTTATATTCACATGTATAAATCTAATCCTCCGCTTTCCATCCCGTTAAAATCTCTCCCCTCTCCATCATTTATATTGCTGTACAACAAGCACCTTACGAATAAAGACAACACACATACAGTGCCTCACACAAAAGCATATTCAAGAGGAACCGTGGGTCTACGAGCTCACTTTAAGTATATTTTTTTTTTTAAACGCAGATACGACAAGTCTTTCATATCAATACCCTTCCTCCTTACATACAATAATTACAAATTCCCACCCTGGCTTTATGAGAACTGCTTCAGTTTGTAGAAGACTGGTTGGAAAGTTAATGTGTTCAGCAAACGACATACAGTCGATGGCATGCGTAGCTTTAAGTTTTCGCGCCACTTCCAACACACGTCTGATACTACGTAGTACGGCCTTGCGCAGTAGGGTGATAGTTCTCCCTCAGCATGCTCTCCGCGAAGCGGTTTTCGTGGTAAATGCTTAACTTTTTTTTTTTAAATTCATTTACTTACCACAGTTTTTCTTCCTTCGTTTTAAGTCGTTCCTGTTTCAGTCCTATCTTAAGGTCATTGTAGTATCGGATGCAGCGGTTTGCTTTTTTTTTTTTTTTTGAATCTATGAATAATCTCACTCGACATTTTAAAAAAAATATATAAAAAATAAATAAATAAATTTGCTGTACTAGCAAGACAAAAATTTAGCTGTTTGCTGGATATACGTTTCCGATTCAATTGTTGTTCTCATGCGTCCTATTTAAGCACAATGCACAGTTCTATATCCTTCTTGTATAGTATCTAAAGTTTATTGTTTAAATTTGTGCCAGATCCGCGGTTTAAAAAAAGTTTAATGAGTCATGCACGTGGAGTTTTAACAAGACAATAAAAAAAGATCAGGAAAGTAGGTGCTGGAGTGAGTTTTAGAAATGAACGATGTTCCAGAAACGTTGGGAAGTTTCAGGATTACCCTCCAACAGACTCAGTCACAGACAGGAAACAAAGAAATACAGATAGGCTATGATTAAATGACAAACACGAGGAAATAAGTCACAATTAATTAACCAATAAGAATGCTAAACAAGAAAAAAATATCAGCACGAGGAAACTAACTAAAATAGCACAGAAAATAATGTCAAACAAAAGAGAAAAAAAGTATGATCTGATTTGTTGTAAAAGTTGTAAATAAAGATGAACCAAATGTTTCTACGCAAATGCTTTACACAAACCAGAATAGGGAGTGAAACAAATGGTAATAAAAGCCTTAATTATGATAGCTGGAAAAGTATGGAAATCAGGAGTGGCCAGAGACAGGAAAGAGAGAAGGAGAACGAATGAACGAACTTTATTTTTCAAAGGATTAAGAATTGAGGGCAAGAAAGAGAGAGAGAGAGAGAAAGAGAGAGAGAGTGGGGGGGTAGGGGGAATGGGAAAAATGATAAAGAAATGGAGGAAGTCTCTGATAAAATAAAAATGTAAGTAAATAGAAATAAGAGAGTCGCTGTAAAACTGGTAAGGACGGTAATATATAAACTAAAACAGAAAGTGGTATGCAATCAGTTTTATAAATTGACGGTACACAGGAAACAACCGTCGTCAGCCACAGAAACAAACAGGCGACAAAGACAAATATAGACAGCTCAAAAGAAAAAGACAACGAACACTGCAAACAAGTAAAAAACACAATGATGAATGGATTGAAAAACAATATGATGAGTGAAACAGAAAGTTCAAAAGAAATATCTTTTAACAACACAGATAATGCATGGAAAAAGTACAAGAAATAAGCAAGTAAAAATACGGAACAAGAAAAAAATAAAGAATATCAAATCAAATAATTCAACAAACAACGAAAATAGAAAATGAAATAACAAAGCAAAATAATATATCCTAATGAAGAAACACCACTAGATATTCCACAAGATTACAAAAAGATAAGTTCGAGTTTGGGACTAGTTTTGTTTTGTTTTTAAATAAAAACTTTGCCTCGTTTAGGAGAGGCTCGTCCCGTTCAACCTAGTCGGTTATATTAGGGCACATGTTCAAATATAAACGACCTTTTGGTCGTATATCGATGTTATTTTAATTTGGGACTAGTCAATTAAGTTTGGGCTGGGGATAGTAAATTCTTCATTTAAAGAGATTACTACAAAAATCAGCGCTGCAAAATGACAGAACTAGTTTCACGTTTGGACCAACTGCAGGATTGAAGAGCCAGAACAATGCAGACCTGGATGACCTAAGTGTAGCACTGCACAAACTGAGCCACCGAGTCAAACGAGTTATAGTACAGTGGGTCGCATCTCATTGCAACATCTCCGGCAATGAAGAAGCTGACAGACTGGCAAAGGAAGGTGGAAAGTTACCTCAACCTGACACAAGTATAACTTTTGAAGTGGCAAAGAGTTTTATCAGAAGCAGACACAGGAACAAATGGGAAGCAGAACATCAAGACCACACAAACAATGATGCATTTTACCAGCTCAATGGAAGAGACCAAGTGATAATCTTCAGACTCCGTACAGGCCACAGCAGACTGGGATACCAACTATTTAACAAGCTAAAGATAGGAACTAACGATGATGTGACGGTGGCACCGATAAAGTCACTGCTGAACATTTGCTTCAAAGATGCCCAACATATGAGGAACAGAGAAAGCACATGTGACCATCACCAATATCATTCCCGGAGAAGCTCTATGGAGATAGAAACAACCTCAGGCTGACCACTGCTTTCAATGAACATATTCAAGTTGACGTCTGAGAGTGTACGAAGAAGAAGAACTGACTCCATGGTTGTTCAGAAGTGAAAAAATAAAGGTATAGATTAGTTTTTAGGGATCCACGATTACTGTTCTTAGCAAATGAACTAAAAATCAGCCAATAAACTTTCGAAACATTTCATTTCCTATCTGTCGTTCTTTTCAGTCATTTCTGACTATAGGAGCTTACCCCCGAAACATAGTCTCGGTGACCCGAGGTTGGGCACTTGAATAAAGAGGTCAAGCTTTTGCCCATGCAGCATGCCTCTGCTGGTGCGATCAGAGGAACGGCGCGCGCGGCCGTTGCAGTCTGAAACCAGAGAATTTAAGTTTGCTATACCTCATGTCATAACTTTGATGCTATAGCTCATGTCCTGTTTGAACTAATATCGTCTTGCGGCGATGCAAGAATTTCACCTCTAACGCCGCAATACGAATGTCCCCATTTGTCCCTGTTAATCATTACTTCCAGTTCTGAAAACCAACAAACTGCTACACACTTCATGTGTCTTCACAAAGTCGGACTAGAGTCAAACTCAACAGGGTCTTTTTTCCCCGCTGATTCTACCAAGCCCGAACATTTCATTTTATAAAATAAAAATGGATGGCAAATTATCGTTATTCAGTAATTCTTCACATTGTTCACAAATTTATTTTTCATTCACTCAATCAGCAGCGTAAAATACAATATTTGATTTGAGAAATAAAATGCTTCTACATGCGAGACACTTTTTCACCTTCATTTTTCAGCGCAGGGGAAAAAACTCAAAGAAAGAAGATAAGAAGATCAAGAAGAAGAAGAAGAAGAGGAAGTAAAAAAAAAGAAGAAGCAGATGATGATGAAGAAGGAGAAATAGACAAATGCTGACATTTTCCATTAATTGTATCCAATTTTGATCACGGATTTGCAATTCTTACGGCTGACAAAATATATATCCCTACTGAAAAAAAGACGTATGGAAAAAGCTAAATTGAACTCGGAAATATTGATTATCAATTTTCACAGTGTGTGTGCACAGGCCTCGCTATTATGTTGTTAACCACAGAGTTAACGAGAGAATAATCATTTTTCATCTTTGAAACTAGTACTCAACATGTGGACATGATTACTCCACAGCATGAGCTCATTTATTTCAGCAACGCCGCCCACAACGGACGGTATCGACAATGATTACGATAAATAGTGGTCAGCATCAACGTGCGCCGAGTCGTCCATCACACAGACAACGCGATGACGTCATACAAAGACAGTGACAATTCCGTGAGAATACGGAAAATATAGTTGGAAGGAAATACATCTATAACAGAGTGGTCCAACTGCAGTCCCCCGGGCCAAATGTGGCCCGTGTAAAATTGTTTTGTGGCCCGCGCTCATACAAAAAAAGTTTCTTAAATATGTGGTACAGTATAATTAATAATTTTTAGATTAGACTCAAAACGTCCACTGCAAAGCAATGATTTACTGCCAGCAGTCAGTATCCGCAAGCGTTCGATTGACACTGATATGGAAACTATTGTTAGAGGCCATCCATAAAAGACGTCCACAAAATTCTGGCAGTTTTTTACCCTCCCCTCTCCCATATTCACCTCTGTCCACTTTTGATTGATCCCATCCCCCCTTGTGGACGTCCACTCCACATGGTCTTGATTAAACATATAAGCTTAAATGTTTAATCACCTACCTATACTCAAAACTTAAAAATCTAATTATGAAATCACAATAATTGTGATGTCGGGTCCCAGAGAGTTAATATACTAAGGTTGTTTGTTCCAGAGAACAGGAGCATAGAAGTTAAAACCTCTTCGTAGTAGAGATTTTGAGTAGAAGGATTGGAAGGCCTGGCAAGAAGGACAGAATCCGAAGAACGTTTATTTGGGTTTAGCTGGACAGTAAGAAGCTTTCGAAGATAAGAGGGTTTGTTACTCTTGACAGATTTGTTTGTGAGTGAGAGTTGCCATTTGGTTTGTGCATTGGACGTCCTCTTTCAACTTAAATACCCCCTCCCCTCATGTCCACAGTTGTCCACTTTTTTACATACCCCTCCCTCCCTTCTCTTATGTGGACGTCTTTTATGGATAGCCCCTTACAGGAGATCCACACACCCCAAACTTCCCATTAGTAGGTAAGAATAAAAACTAAAATTATTTCAATAGAAATTCAATGCTAAATGTAATTATTATTTTATTTTATTTTTAATTCTGCACTCTTCGATTTTGATCCATTTGTCACTAAGCTTTTATTTTAAATAATTTTTTATCATGAATGGCCAACAAATTTTTGGTTTATGTGGCCCTCGAGGTAGAATAAGATGGACCAACCTGATCTATAATTTTAAAAATAGAACAGAACTCAAATAGTTTAATCATAATGAATCTATCTACTTCAGTTGAATACAGGGGCCAACGACAATAGTGTATGTCACTGCTTTATATATATATATATATATATATATATATATATATATATATATATATATATATATATATATATATATATATATATATATATATATATATACCCGTCTCTTCCGTAAACATTTGCAGGAGCGGCTGAGATAATATTATCGACAACCATGCATGTTGGTTAATACCGGCAGCGGCCGACATCAGACATCAGCTTAACACTAAATCGCTAAGCGTATTTGCTTAATTGCTGATAAGCCAGGGTGCACGACAGAAAAGAGATTACTTGTCTGGGTGACACATTTTGGACAGACAGGACTGACAAGATTACTTTCGATAAAGTAATAAGATGTTACATCTTACACACATTGCTAAGAGAGTTTACAGATGTGTTGGTGAGTTCTCCTGCCAGGCAATCGGATGTTTTCAGACCAAATATGGGAAAGGTGACCTCTACACCACGCGCAGAATTATTCCATGGCGGAATATTTTCAAATTACCGCACCCAACATTATGTGTTTGAAACGATTGGCGCTTTTTTAGCTTCATTGCAAACAGATGCGTGGGGGGGGGGGGGGGGGGGGGGGGGGGGGGGAGCAGTGAATATAACCTGATGCGTTTCAGAGTTAAGACACTGTGAGAAATCGCTTGCCAGACACCAGACTTGCCAGTAGTTAGCATCAGTATTCCATCTTATCAGATCGGACACATTTTATTGGAGTATTCATAAGGTCTTACAAAACAGCCCAGGACACTCTATCGATTTAGTAAGAAAAGCCACTGTCTGGGGAAACTGAACACACGGAGTCATAGAGGGAATTATCTTATAAAAGTAACGACCCCCAAGAACAAATGTAAGAGGCCTAATCAAGTGCCTTAACTTCATTCATCTGAGCAAAAAGTCTGTGAGCCAGGATTTGCTTGTTGGTGGTGGTACCAGTGAGGGTACTAATCTCTGGAACAAAGTGAAGGTAGAAGTGGACTGACGTAGAAACGCGGGACCAGCTTGGCAGTTACTTCTTGATTGTACTTGAAACGTGCTGCACCTTTAATCTTGACCAGAGACCTGAGATTTTGGCAAGCAGGCCCGTCTGACATTCCGTGCTTCCTTTCTCTCATCTTTTATACTGAATTCAGTTATTCTCACATATCAATTTAAAGGAATTCAACGTTAGGAAAATTTAATAATATTTATACTCACACACACACGAGAGAGAGAAAGAGCGAAAGTGAGAGAGAGATAAAGAGAGAGATATTCAAAGATAGATAAAGAGATAGAGAGAGAGAGAGGGAGAGAGAGAGAGAGAGAGAGAGAGAGAGAGAGAGCGATTTCTATTTGACGCACGTGTATGTAGAGTACTTCTAGCTGATTGAAGCCAGCGTAACATATGAACTTCGAACGAAGAGACGGATGCGTTTTGATAAAATTATAACGACCTGGAGTCTGGACCATCCCCGTAATAAACGGCAAGATCTGTTGTCCAGTAAAGGGCGCTCTCTATTAATTATCTGCACGCGTGCTTTTTGACTCGGTAGACAGAGAAATAATTCCTGTGATTTCATCACACTGAAGATAAACCAAGTTAGAAAGAATACTCATTACGAGAACAAACAGCACGAGTTAAGACATCATTTATTGGCTCAGCCAGACGACAGTAAAATTTATCACCTGGCTCAGCCAGACCGTAAAACTTATCACAAAGCAGCAACCGAGCACAGCTGCAAATCTATAACGGTACGTTCAACACTGATCGTCAGATAACGGAAGACATAATGAATGTTTCCATTTGCAGTGAATCTAAATATACAGTTAAAAATTGCGCGGAATCATCATTATCATCATACTCATTTTCTTCATCATCATACTCATTGTCATCATCATCTTCGTAATCATCACCACTGTCATCGTTGTCGCCGCCGCCATCATCATCAGTAGTATCTATAATTTTAATTCTCCGCGAGCAAAGGGCTGAAAATCTCGTTATCAATTTCTATTGAGGAGCATAGTTTTCGATTCTGCTCATGACATCCCGCATGCCACAGCTTTGCTCTTCTACCGTACTTCCTCTTCGTCATCCTCGCCATTTTCTTTCCCTGTGGGTTCCATTCAAGGGCACATCTGGCTATATTGATTAGTTATTTCCTGTGGGTATGTCATGTCTATCTTAATCTTGTGTTCCATTGATCTATTTATCCTTGTGGTGACCACACTCCGCTTGCCTTGTAAATTTCATTATAAAGCTTGTCTAGCTAAATTTCTTCGCTTCTATTTCGCTCCTGATGGAACATGGATCGACCCCCATAGCAGACCCCCTTCCAGGAAGCCTGCTTGGGTATTCATATACTCTTGGAGCGGTGGCTTTCTCTAGCACTTTGTTTTATTTGATGAAGGTTCAAAACCCATGCCAAACTTGATATTAATAGCGTCTTAGGGCATGCCTGAGGGACCTGGGTAGTAGTGACTAAGAGGTATGGCGTCCGCTTCTAATCCTAAAGGTACCGGGTTCGCTCCTGGTACAAGAAATATAACTGATGTCATACTCCCCCCCCCCCCCTGTTCTCCTGGGTAGTGAGATTCGGGTGCTTAGCCTTCTCCAATAAGGAGGTCCCTTGTGTAAGTTGCACATGTTAAAAATCCCTCGGCAGTTGGAAATTGTAAAATGCAGGCCTCCTCACAGAACCCGTAAACTACGTGGGAAAAATTGTTCATTCATTGTGGGCCATATTTCTCTAGCTCAGGGGTCAGCAACTGGTCGATGTTGATCTACCGGTAATCCCAGGGAATCATTTGGTATATCTCTAGGTGACCGAGGGAAAGAAAAGTAATTTTTTAGTTAAGTAAATTTCGGGCAAGCTCCCCTCCCCCCCCCCACCCCCCCCCCCCCCCCACCCCCCCCCCCCCCCCCCCCCCCCACACAAGCACTTAAAAGCGCAGCGTCCACAGAGTTAAAGGTACTTTACCGCATTCCTAGTGAAAACTCGCAACCTAGCTGACTAAATTTCACTTATTCGTGAATTCTATAAGATAAAAAGCGATCTTTTCATTGAGGTGAAGTTAACTTTCTGTAAAATCTTTAGTTTTAATTTTCCACCCGTATGTCGATGGTATTGTAGAAAGCGAGTCGTGCGGCATAGATAACAATTACATATAGGATGGATTTATTCCTAACTCCTGATACTATGAAGCCTGAAAACAGACATGATTTTATCACGGTGGATTTTTTAGAGAGCTCAGTGTTGCCAGAGTAGATCATCCCGGTTCCTGTGTTACCTACCGCTGCTCTAGTGTGTTGTTCTACCTGGTTGCTCGACTTGTGGGATAGCACTCAATGTCCAGTTGCAAGATTACGCGTTGGATAATGTGTACGGTGAGTTAAAGAAAACAAACAACAAAAGTACTATGTCATACTCAGAGAGGTTAGAGCACTGGTCTCTAGTGGCAAAAGTGCCCTGTTAGCATCACGGTATCGACATGCTCCAATCTACCCAACTGTAAATGGGAGTTAAGGAAGGAAAAGTCAGCGACGAAGAAAATTTGTCACCTCATTTCTTGATGCTGCACCTAGTACAGTGGAAGTCTCGAACAGGACTACATTCACCTCCTTTTAATATGTCATACTAGGACAAATGACAAGGAAAATTGTTTACGTTACGACCACAAGGCCTTCGTCAGGGACAAAAGGACAAAAGCTAGAAAGAATAGAGAATGAGAGCTAAGTGAAAAAAACAGGAAAAATAAATAAAAATGATACCAGTTCATCGGCCTGGCCGGAAGCGTTGAATACGCAAAATGGCTTCTACATCTGGGCGTGAAGGGTGAAGACGAAGTACGGGAACAAAATAATATGTATTCATAGTAGCCGTGTGTGTGTGTATATATATATATATATATATATATATATATATATATATATATATATATATATATATATATATATATATATATATATATATATATATATAATCTGCATTGTAGGAACGATACAAAGCAAACAAGAAACAGAATTCACATACAAAACAGAGATGCGAGACTAGTAAAACACGTATGAAATAAATTACCAGACAGTGTCAAATTATACCTGTAAGATTTCGGATGCAAAGAGGCAACAATCATATAAAAGTTTGCAGAAAAAAATTGTGTTTACTGAAAAAGAAACGTATTGGCTCGATAACAACGTGAAAAACTAACAAGAAAGAAGGGTAAACAGACAAACAGGCACCTAAACTTACAGAACGAACGAAGGAAAATCGTTATTTATTCAAAGTAGAGGAAATAGGCAATTAAACAATTTAGAATAAGCATTTAACTTACTTACTTACTTAGTTGTTCCTCTTCTACCGTGAGGTGTAGAGGTTTGGAAGAGAGAGGTCATACTATCCTATCGACTGTCTTCCTCCTGGCCTGGTTCCATTCTAGTCCTCGGTCCTTCAGAGATTGTCTAACGTTGTCCTCCCACCGGACTCTGGGTCGTCCTAGAGGTCTGGATCCCTGGCTCTTAGCCTTCCATACCTGTCGTGGCAGCCAGTCTTCTCCCATTCTGCAGATATGGCCAAACTATCTTAGTTAAGACTGTTCTACTTGGATCTGCAGGGGTTGTTTTTAGGCCTTGACGTATCGTCTGGTTGTGGACCATGTCTCGGCTCTTCTTGTTACTTCAACCACCTTCCTCTGATACCTCATTTCTGAGGTTTGGATCTGGCTTTTGTGGGTTGTAGTCATTGCACATGACTCGCATCCATACGTCAAGATTGGGACATTGGTGGAGCTATATACAGCCATCTTCGTCTTCTTTTCAACTTCTCTTTTGCTGAGGAATCCACGATTTATGGCCTGCACAAGTCTCCCAACCTCTGCTCTTCGGGTAGCCATCTCTTCTTTGATGCCTCCCTTCCGGTCTATGACAACTCCGAGGTATTTAAAGTGGTTGATCTGCTCCAGGACCTGTTCTCCCAGCTTGATCTGATGCCTTCTTTCTTCTCGTGATATCACCATGGCTTTTATTTTAGAGCTGCTTATGACCATCCTTCTCTTCTCCAGTTCTTGCTTCCAGACTTGCAGGTTGAATTGAAGATGTGCCTCTGATTTAGCAATCATGGCAACATCATCAGCAAATGCCAGCTCTGAAACACAGACCTGTCTCGTCTTCAAGTACGCCATTGAATACTTTCTTGTCCTCTCCTTACATGCCTTGATGACATCGTCCATGAGGAGTATGAAAACATAAGGTGACAGGATATCACCTTGTCTTACATCAGTGGTGGTGCTGAACTCTTCTAACTTATGATTTGCCGTCATCACATAATTTCTGCAAGTCGGTTAAAGATTTTAAACTGATGATTTAATAATAAATATTAAGTATGCTGGGAAAACAGACAGACAGTCAGGAGACAGACAGACAGATGAAAAGACAGACAGACGGATACATAGACAGATGAAGAGATAGAGAGACAGACGGATAGATAAACAGACACATGAAAAGACCGACCGACCGACCGACCGACCGACCGACCGAGATAGATAGATAGATAGATAGATAGATAGATAGATAGATAGATAGATAGATAGATAGATAGATAGATAGATAGATAGATAGATAGATAGATAGATAGATAGATAGATAGATAGATAGATCAAAAGAGAATAGAAAGAAGAAAAGCAGTAGAAAAACAAACTGGAATGAAATATAGAAAAACACATTAATACAGAAAAATCACAAAGAACGCAACATGTCTTACAGACTTTACAGTCCTGGTGAACTGGATAACGAAAATAAAGTTAGACCAGCCAGAAAAACATCGGCATGAATAAATAAACAGCGGTCTTGAACTTCGACTCTTTATGTCTTGTTTGCTTTCTTTTTCTGAACTATTAAAAAAAATAATTTTTTTTATTTTTTTGTGTGGAAGAAAAGTTCTACAAAATTCCAATGTTCTTTAACAAACGATCTCGTATGAATAAAATTACCTGGAAGGAAGTAACGGCACAAGCTAGCTTAGGTACTTAAGGTGAGCTATTCTCATAACTTCAGCGTCCGATTGGACTCAGTATTAAGGTCTTTGTATAAACATTAATACCAACGGGCTGATCACCCGTTTGCCAGTCACTTCGATTACGGAAACAACAGCATATGGATTGATTTGCCGTTGCCCTAAAGACGCCAATAGGCGTGATGGGAAACAATGGCAAAGAAAACCTATCTGCTGTTGCCCTAAGACGCCACTAGGCGTAATGGCCACTGACTGCTTTGACGGTCGGTGGCTAAGGACGGAAGAAGAAGAATAAACATTAATAACACATAAGGAAGGGAAACCCGAGGCCTGTAAACAGTAAATTAATATTAGACAAACATAAAGGTATGTTTTCAGGCACTCGTAAGAAATAAAGAAGTAGAACACTTGGACAACAGAAAAACAACAGACGTGAGTGGCTTACCCAGGGTTCGAACCCCGTACCTTCCGTACGACAACTCCGCCTAGCTATACAAGCGAATCACACTGACCCCACGGCCAGCTAGTGTCCAAGTGTTCTACTTCTTTACTTCTTACGAGTGCCTGAAAACATACCTTTATGTTTGTCTAATATTAATTAAGGTCTTTGTCTTGTGTGGACTGGCCTATACTGTATAGTAGGGGAACAACAGAACTGATTGCATCATTAATAGGCTGAACTGCCCATGGTAAACTTCCGGTGTTATGTCTTGCGGTTCGCACTAATGACCTGTCATCGAAGCATCATTTTTTGGTGATGCGGAGATGGCAGGGAGGATGGTGCGATTCGCTTGCATAGCTAGGCGGGGTTGTCGCACGAAAGGTCCAGGGTTCGAATCCTGGGTAAGCCACTCATGTCTGTTGTTTTTCTGTTGTCTAGTGTTCTACTTCTTTATTTCCTACGAGTGCCTGATAACATACCTTTATGTTTGTCTCATATTAATTGACAGAGTGGTTACAGAGCTGGTCTCTTAACGGCAAAGGTGCCAGGTTCGATTCTCGGTATCAACACTTTCCCGCTGTAAATGGTTACCTGTCTGTTCTATTGAGGTCTGGAAGGAAAGGCAGCGAGGAAGGGAACTGGTCATCTCCCACCTCCTGATGCTGAGATCTAGTATAACGGAAGTCTCTAACACTTCACTCCCCTACCGCAGTATCTGCTATGAGACTACCTTGACCTTTTGACTCTCATTACTTAGATTAGGAGTTCCTGAATTTTGCTCCGCGATACGCAATAAATGATGATGATGTTGATAACATAGGTTTGCTTCATTTAGTTCCAAGGGTCTTTTAGCATATACAGAACGAATAAGACCACTAATTACTTAGATATCGCAGTATGAGGCAACTAATGTGAGGTTGTATTTTGCTAGCAACCTCATCATGCACAAGAAATTGATACAGAAATCCCCGCTGCAAGAGCCCTTGAATGTTTTGATGCAGGCTTCCTGCAAGAGGACCAGAAAAAAGCTGTGGCCCGCTGCTCCACGGAAAGGAAAAATAGACATGGTGATAACACTCATTAAAGATCGTCTTCATCATTTGCCTCCTCTTTGCTACGTCAACCCCCCTCCCACCCCTTCCCTTTTTTCTCCCTCTTAACAAAAGACAGGAAGATCTTTAGCGATGACCTCTGAAGGACTTGCAGAATTTCACGATTAAGAAGCTCCAGACCAAAGTTTTCGTGAGAGAAACGGTGCCTGGAGCTCTAACATTGTTTATATTCTCACTCAACACATCGGCCAGCTACAATAGGTGTTGAAAAGAAATCATAGGTGCATGCGTCACCTGGAACTCTCTCCCTGTTCAGGCTGTTCCAACTTCACAAAGAGTATTAAGTAGAGTTACCTGCCCTGTCTAAGTAGGTACGAGTCATTGCCCTTTTATAAAAACTGAAAGCGCGCGTTATTGCTCACCGGCAGAACCTTGGTCTTTAGGTATTACTTTAACATTTAAAAGAAGAAAAGCTATAAAAGAGGTCTTTCTCTTCTTTTTTTCACTTAAAAAATGCTTTACACGCAACAGATTGAAACAGTTTAAATCATCATGTTCTAGAATGGGTGACGTCAATACTGTTGCCGACATGGCTGGTCAATTAATTTTTTGGAAATAAAAAGGCAAACTGGCAACCCTGATATTTCTGCATCAGGATGAGCGCACCAGAGACAGCAGGTCAGAATAAAATTACGTACCGCACAAAAAACGGTGGGAGATGGTGGGGGGTAGACGAATAGGGAAAACAATTTACAAACAAAATATTTTCTTAGTTGTATTTTGTGAAGGGTTTTATTGTTTATTTTGAAATGCAGATTGACAAACAAGGGTATCATTGGATATAAATTGGCCCATATGTGGCGGGGTGCAGTATAATGTAGAAGTGGTCCTAAGGCACCATTTAAGCAGTATGTAAGCGGGCTGTGCTTTATATATATTGCATTGTTTTCTTGTACTCTTTATTTTATTAAGTCCATGTCTAAGTGTGATCTAATACTGGCTTATAGCTCCCATGTCTAAGTGTGATCTAGTACTGGCTTATAGCTCGCCAGAGCTGGTAATTTCTTAGACTCTGTCAGAGTGACCCTATCTGTTCGTTCCTTTTATGAGTGTTATGTATTGGAGAGCAATAGGGGTGGCCTGATATGAACCTTGACAGTACATCTATGTTATCCAACTGACAATCAATTTTCAACAGCCTAATCCTTTACAAATGAATTTTATTTAACAGCAAAAATTTGTCAAATAGTGTCAAACAATGTTCAACAATTATGCATTTTGTACATCAAACAAATCTTTAGTTATTTTTCCTTTCATGAAGAATATATTTTCCTTCTTTCACCTCAATCCAAGATGCTTCTTAATATTCTTTCCCCACATCAAGTTTTACCAATTCCTGGATAATCATAATTTCATATTTGCTTTCTTTCTCAGTAGTTTTCTTCATTTTGTCTATTGTCAGTTTCAAATCCTCTTCCCTCGTTTTATCATACGTATCCTCCATTTTGTTTCCCTTCTATTATTGTTTTGTCTTCATTTCACGAAAATACGCAGAAATATAAAATGATAGGGCGATGGTACTACTTACTTGAATAGGTACCAAAATAACCTTTTCATGTGTACAAATACACATGCATGAATGTTTCTTACAATTGTTGAATACCTCAACTTGTGAGCAGGACGGTCACTGACGCGTTCTTCTACACTGCTCACTTTTCCAAGACTGCCGGTTTAATAGTTTCCTGCCGACAATTTCGTAGTGTCTTGAGCTGGCTACGTTTCCATTGGTTGGAAGCTTATTCTATTTGATAAATTATTGGTCAAACATCACGTTCTCATAGCGTGATGTAGCTGTCCCTACTTACGTCACTACATTTTCACGCCAACTGCCGCCGATTTGTCACGTGGCTTCTTACCCAAAGTTGACACAGTAGCTTCACCTTGCTCTACCCTGCTCTTAGCTGTCTGGGGTATTTTTATATTTGTTAAAAATTGTGCTTGCTTTTTCTATAATAACTAATGATAGTTTTTATTCTCATTATAACCAGCCTCTAGCATGAATAAATGCTGATGGTGGTAGGTCATACGGTAGGGTTCCCATTCGTCCCGTTTTCCCCAGGACAGTCCCGTTTTTTTATAAAATATCCAGGTATCCCGAATTTATTCCAAATGTCCCGCTTTTTAAGGGTCCTTCCTGAAAAAAAATCTTTGGGTAACGGATTTTATTCCGTGTTTTAGTAGTGTTACTTTATCAATTTCCGGTTACCGTGGGCCCTCGGTTTGAATCTCGAACAAAAATTCGAAGGTCGACCAAAACAGTGTTCAGTGAGCATCTACCAAATGATTTAATGCGTATTAGCATTATTATACAGTATTTTTATCGTTTTTCATCCGCATAATGCCGAAATGTAAGTGCAGTATAAATGATAACGTTATCATTGGCAGCACAGGAAGCAACCTTCGCTTATCACACGGCGGTGCATAACCACAGCTTTAGTCCATGGACTGCACAACAGCCATTGTGAAAAAAACTTTTCAACGATAAAGTGGAAGTTGTGTTAGTTAATGTATGTATTTTTATACCAGTATCTTATTTTAAGTGCAACATATAATATATAATAGATTTATTTGTGCTTTACCTTAATTTTTAACATGTCCCGTTTTTTACAAAATGTCCCGGGTTTTTTAGGTAAAAATTTGGAAATGTCCCGGTTTTTAAACAAAACATTACGGCCACACATATGCTCATATGTTTCACGCCTTGTCTATTTCTCTCTCCCTCTTTTCTTGACTATTTCTCTCTGTTCAAGTCCAGTTCTGCCTCTCCTTGTCTTTTGCTCTCACTGTCTGCTTCTCTGTGTGTCTGTTTCCCAGTCTACCTCTCTCACTACCTATTACTCTCTCTGTCCCCCATTTCCTTCTGTCAATGTCTATATAGCAGGGTAAAATGATAGTCCCACGGCAGATACTGCCGTAGAGGAATGAAGTGTTACAGACTTCCCTATACTAGGTCCAGCATCGAGAGGTGGAATGACCAGTTCTCTTTCTCGCTGCATTTTCCTTCCCTAACTCAACAGCATTGTCAGGTACCCATTTATGTCTGGTAAACTGGAGCGCGACCCACCGCATGCTTGCCCCGACACCTTTTGCCGTGAGAGGCTAACGGTCTAACCACGCTGCCAATCACTCATGTAGCACGGTACAAGTCTAACAAGGTAATGCTGTCTATTTTATTTACCCTTTTGAAATAAAGATTTTGCTCGTACCTTCTCTCTCTGTCTGTCTGTCTCTCTGTCTGTCTCTCTCTCTATTTCCCCTGACGACATTTGAGTTGAAGATTCTTATTTTCGTGTTGGACTTGATTTCTCTTGTTTATATATATAAATATTTATCTTGCATTATTTGCAGTATATATATATATATATATATATATATATATATATATATATATATATATATATATATATATATATATATATATATATATATATATATATATATATATATATATATATATCTCGGAATAGTCGACTCATGTTTGAATGAGTGATTATGTCATGGAGATTATAGTTTTATAAGTTGATAGTGACCTTGAGGAAACGACATGGCTGATGTAACCTTCACATGTACTCTCGAACAGAAGTTACAGAAGTTTGTGTGATGTGCTCGTAGCATCGTCGGAGTTGAAAATATCCTTGATTGAATAGCATACAAATGTCAAATTTTGTGTTTTGCTTGAGAAGTCACCCTCAGAGACAGTAACCTTGCTTCATAAAGCATATGGTGATACCGCAATGAAGAAATCGCAAGTTTTTGAGTGGCACAAGCGTTTATGGGCTACACAAAAATATAGGCCTAACACCATATTCCCAATATGCCTATATGGGCGTGTAACGGGATCCTTTCCTTTTTCCTTACAAGCGTTTCCGTGAAGGCCGTGTTAGTGTCGATGATGATCCACGTAGCGGACGACCGCCTACCTCGATAAACAATGAAAACATTGAGCGTGTTCGGAACGTTGTTCGTGTTGACAGAAGACTTAGTGTAGAGAAAATAGCCTCAGAAGTTGGAATATCAGTTGGAAGTTGCCACAGTATTCTCCAAGATGAAATGCACATGCACCGTGTTTGTCAACACATGGTTCCCAAAATGTGAACTCCTGAACAGAAAGAAACGAGATTGACACTGGCAGGAGAACTAATCACCGTGGCTGATCAAGATAGCAATTTTCTCAACAACATAATCACAGGAGACGAGACGTGGTGTTTTTTGTACGATCCTCAGACAAAACGTCAGTCTTCTGAATGGAAATCACCCTCATCTCCCCGGACACAGAAATTTCGTTTGGACAAGAGCAAAGGAAAAGTTAAGTTGGAAGTTTTTTTTATTTTTAGGGTATTGTCTACCATGAATTCATTCCCGAAGGCCGAACGGTTAAGGAAATGTACATTGATATCCTCCGTCGTCTAAGAGATGCAATCAGAAGGAAACGCCCAGAAAAATGGAGAACAAACAGTTGGTTCTGCTGCCTGACATTGCGCCAGCACATCGATCCCTACTGGTGAAGCAGTACCTCGCAACACACAATGTGACTGCCCTGGAATATCCTCCATATTCTCCCGACCTGGCACCGCCTGATTTTTTTCTTGTTCCCTCGCCTAAAATCGGCACTGAAAGGGCAAAGATTCAAGGATGCTGAGGACGTTATCACCAATGCTACAAAGCAGCTAAGAGAGGTGTCAAAGAATGGGTTTCAGGAATGTTTCCAACAGCTGTATGGACATTGGCCAAAGTGTGTAGTTGCCGAAGGGAACTACTTTGAAGGAAATGTAGTGTAAATAATTGTATTGTTACTAATTTCTATACAATACACAAATTCCAGGAACTCTTTGAAGCTACCTTTTATATATATATATATATATATATATATATATATATATATATATATATATATATATATATATATATATATATATATATATATATATATATATATATATATATATATATATATATATATATATATATATATATATATATATATATATATATATATATATATCCCATCCTACACAACTAACGTAATTACCGATGTAAGTTACGTCGGTCGGTCACACTCAAAATGGGACCCAAAGATGCAGCAACAGAGAATGCAGTCAGCGACCCATAGCTTGACTGCTTGCGTCAGGGTCAGCGAACCAGAGCTGACCAAGACCCTACTCCACTGCATCACTGCAGTCTGGCTGAAAGAGTAGGGATCGAAGAGGAAAGGCAAACCCGGTCCCAAAAAATGCCATGCTGAAGTCGGATGTGTCGGCCGAAAGGCGCAGATATCGCAACTCCGGTGTAAACAGACATAACGTAACCAACGTCCTTTTCAGGACGAACGAGGAAGAAGAAGAAGAAGACACTCAAAATAGTAACTCGCGCCAGAAAAAAAAGTGCGTAACGCACGGTGTCACGAAATTAGTAGCGCTCAACTTGTGTGCATGAGTCCTCACCCGATGGCGTGGGTGTTATAAAAAAACAAATACTCTTTGGCACTTTTAAATGTTTTTTATTTTTATTGAATTCAAAATTCACGTGTACGTTGGTCACAGCTGAGGAATGCAACCGTGTTGAAAAATTGTATTGTTTCCATTATATATAATAATAATAATAATAATAATAAATTCTTTAAGCACCAAACACGGCGCATAAGGCAGAAACCAGTGCTCTCCAGGTTGTTCGTTGTGACGCCACTCCTCTTAGCTCTTGCACATTATTTAGGCCCAACGTTCTTCCTTCTCTTATTATTGTTCTTCTGAGTGTTTCTTTTGGTCTTCCTTTTTTCCTCTTACCCTCAGGAACCCAAGTGAGCGCCTGTAGTGGTATTCTGTTGTTTTGCATTCGTAGGACATGACCGATATATGACCATCGTTTTTTCCTTATATAGTCGGAGACATATTTCTGCCTAGAGTCTTCTCTTATTTGTCGATTAGTCTTGAATTCTTTCCAACTGATGTTCATGAGTTTTCTACGACATTTGTTCTCGAATGTATTCAGCTTGTTCTCCAATGATTTTGTTATTTTCCAACTCTCACAGCCGTATGTTAACACTGAGATAACATTTGAATTAAACAGACGAAGCTTGGTATGTATATTCAATGATCGTAATTTCCAAATGTTAGATAATCTATTGAAGGCGCTAGCTGCCAAAGCAATTCTAGTAAGAATTTCTCTTGTTGTGTCACCATCCTGAGTCATTTTACTGCCTAAATAATTGAAACTTTCAACTTTCTGTAGTTTTCCCCGTTCAAGATGATATCAAAGGTCTCGTTAGAAAAGTTCATAGCTTTAGTTTTAGAGGCATTTATTTGGAGACCTATTTTAACCGAGAGATGACACAAATTATTTATTGCTTATTGGGATTGTCCTGGTGTTGAACTTAAGAATGCTACATCATCTGCGAAATCCAGGTCCCCCAGGAATTTTCCATTTGTCCATTTTATACCTAATTGTTCATTGTGGGTATAGTTTCTCATAACCCAATCAATAGCTATTCCAAAAAGTAGTGGTGACATAATACAGCCTTGTTTCACCCCTGTTTCTACTGTAAACCATTCTGTATTCCCTTTATTTGTTCTAACACAACATCTTGCATTGTCATATAGTGCTTTGATTATATTCACATATTTTGTTGGAAAACCATAGATTGTAAGTATCTTCCACAATGATGGGCGGTGTAGACTATCAAAGGCTTTTTGAAAATCGACGAAGGTGATAATAAGTGGCGATTGCCTTTCCACTGATTCTTCTATAATTGTTCTTAGTGTGAATATTTGATCAATACATGATCGTTTCGGCCTGAAACCCGCTTGTTCTTCTCTGATCTTTTCGTCAGCATGCAATTTAAGTCTTTCTAACATCATGCAACATAATAATTTTCCAGGTACTGATAATAGAGATATACCACGCCAGTTATTACAGTCTGATAGATCAACCTTTCTCCGGTAACTTTACAATAATACTGTCTTTCCATTGTTGTGGTGGTTGTTCTTCTCTCCATACTTCATTTATAATATCTAAAATTCTCAAGAGGTTGTTGTCATTAATTGCTTTAATCATTTCCCCTGAAATTTCGTCAACTCCAGCAGCTTTAAAATTTTTTAATCTTTTAACGGCTTGTTTGATCTCGTCCAGCGTGAATTCATCGCAAGTTATTGGCAAGGGGGTGATGGGTGTTTCATTATTAAAATCAGGTGTTACTGTTGGTGGTGGTCTGTTTAGCACCTCCATGAAGTGCTCAGCCCATCTCTTCATTTGTTCTTTTTCTGTTGGTATTGAATTCCCTAATTTACCTTTAACAGGTGTTTCCATAGCAGTAGGCTGGTGACATAGTTGTTTTGTAATTTGATAAAGGCACCTACTATTACCAGTTCTTGCAGCATTTTCAGCTTCTACGGCCAGTTCATTGATGAAATGTCTTTTATCTCTTCGAGTTTTTGTCTTCACTTCTTTATTTAACAAGTTATAAGTTAGTTTGCAAGATTCAACTGCATTATGTGTACTTGCCGCTAGTAGTTTAAGTTTTGCTGTTTTCCTTTCTTGTATTTTATCCCAAGTATCTTCTCTCATCCATTTTTTCTTTTTATGTACTAGGTATCCGGTGGTCGCTACTGCTGCTTCTGTCATTGCTGTTCTCAGTTGTTCCCATTTAGTATCGATTGTCTTGGTGTTGATATCGTTGTCAATTTTGCCTAAAGCATCGAAATAGTTGTTCATTTTGACATTATATTCCTCCTTTATATCATTTGAATGCAGTCTGTGTACATCTATTCTTCTATTTTTATTCTGTTGGTATAACTTCTTCAGTTTAATTCTCAGTTTAGCTATGCAGAGGTTATGATCGCTTCCGATCTCTGCACCTCTGTATGCTCTGACGTCTTGAACTGATGAGCGAAATTTAGCGCTTATGCAGAAGTGATCTATCTGGTTCTTAGTTCTGCCATCAGGTGAATTCCATGTTATCTTGTGGATATTCTTATGTGGAAAGATGGTGTCTGCCACAACGAGTTATGGTTTGATATTTCACAAAGTTCTAGAAGTCTTTCGCCATTTTGATTCATACAGCCTATGCCATGAGTACCGAGATATCTTTGTACTCCATCGTTGTTGTCACCTACTTTGGCGTTAAAATCACCCATGACTGCTATTATGTCATGCTTGGGTATTGTGTTGATGGTACTTAGAAGTGCTTCATAGAAGTCATCTTTTGTGATATCAAGAGCGTCGTTAGTTGGTGCATAACATTGTACAATTGAGAGCTTGAAAAATCGTGTCTGAAATCTAGCTAATATTAGCCTCTCATTGATAGGTACCCAGCTGATAAGCGATGCTGCTGCTTTCTGTGTCATTAGGATGGCTACTCCCTCTGTGTGACGATTATCATTACTACCAGAGTATATAATTTGCTTTTTTTCTTCTGAAATATATTTTATGCCCTTCCCCCGTCCATCTACACTCGCTGACACCCAATAAGTCCAACTTATAATTATCCATTTCTTTAATTACTTCTTCCAATTTTCCGTCTTGATACATAGTTCTTACATTCCAGTATCCAATTTTAAAAATCTCCTTAGCCCCCAAGATATTAGAGTGAGTCATGTTTACTGTCGAGCCTGGTTCTGTTTCGGTAACAATAGCTTGTTTTACGATAGTGAATTGTTAACTCACTGATCAACCCTCCGATCCAACCGACCGATTCGAGGGTTTCGAGGTCAGTTATAGGAAAATATCTACACCACTAGATACTCTGGTGTATATTTTATTCTATAATTTAACATAACATGGTACTATCCATCGAAATACACACATTCCTGATGTTTTTCTTTCGGCGTCTAAGGTGAGAAACGGATTTCACCTCCATCTTGGAAGGGTAGATAACTCTCATCATTATATATACTCTCCCGAAAATAGTTACAATCAACAAAGAAAAGCGTTCAAATGGCGGTGTTCATGAACAGTTTGATTACACTGTATAATGGAAAGAAACCAAAAACACTCTAAGAATGTACTTCTATCTGCTCATCCGGGAACGGAAACAGCACTCTATAATTAAAAATCCGTCAAGTTTGACGGGTTATTGCTAGTACATATATAATGCAAGATTTAAAAAAAAGTTAGTTGCTTATCCTTTACAGGACGTGGCAATCAACCCCAGCTTTTATTGGCTGTTTGTGATTTTTCTAGGCAATTTTTTTCATTCAGTAGTTTTCCATTGCTTTCTGAACGGTACGGCGCTTATACCATTGTTAAAAATCCACACAAAGCGATCTGCTACCAAACCGCCTGCAGCAGGTTTCAAACCTGATATATCAGGATCATGAAACTGCGTTCATATCCATTAGGCCACAGACGCCGACCATGCAATATAACCATACATAATTTAAAAACTAATACACACAGAAACACGCACGCTACCTTTTACAAACTCACACGAATCTGACTATAATAATCATATTATTTATTGCACGATTTTTATGGGAAAACAATAACAGCAATTGCATATTTGCACTTGTCACAAATTGCTCAGTACAAATCAAATAACATTTTGGTTGAGCAATAATTCATGTAGCAATGGTTACCCAGCTGAATATATGACTGCCATTAATTTCGGCGTGGCATTTTTTTGTGTTCGTGCCAACATTTGCAATTTTTAGAAAGGTATGCAGTGTCGTGTGATAATTTTTTTAGTGCGCGTGTGTTGCATGTTAAAAAAAAAAAGAAGAAAAAGAAATAGAATGAAGGAAACCATGATGGACGGAAACGTGTGTGTGTGTGGAAGAGAGTAAGCGAGAGAGAGAGAGAGAAAGTGAGAGAGAGTGAGCGAGAGAGTGAGGGAGAGAGAGTGAGAGAGAGTGAGCGAGAAAGAATGAGCGATAGAGAGAGAGAGAGAGAGAGAGAGAGAGAGAGAGAGAGAGAGAGAGAGAGAGAGAGAAAGAAAGCGAGGAACAGAAAGTATAAATAAAAATGGGTGAAAAGGAAAGGCGACAAGTAAACAAATGGGGGAAGAAAGAACGGAAACGATTCAGCATGTGAAACAGAGAAAGGTTCAGCAATATTTGAAAGACACTAAAGAGGATGTGACGAGTCAATCTTCGATCGTTACATTTTCCTGTGCCATCCTTTGACTTTTCTGTGCTCTTCCTTTTCATTTTTCTCACCTCTACCGGTATTTGTTGTTTTCGCTTCATAGTTCAAGTTTTCGTTTCATGTCTTTTCCTAATTGACAATGCCTCACTATTATCTTGATCGCTGACCTGTTTTGAAACACACTGAAACCCATCTGTGCAGGGGAGAGTTGTTTGGTTACGGTTATGTCACAGTTATCTACATAAATATAAATGCATAGTTGGAAGTCTATCAATTGAATGAATTTGATATTTGCATTCCTTTGATTCATTTTTAAAAAAACCTATATACAGAGCTATTAAATTAATACTTTGCTGAATTACCTTCTAATGAACACTCATGAAATACGAGTCAAAAATATATTTCTCACAGAAGTGGGCGGAGAATATAAAGTTTACAATCAACTCAGACGACGCAGTTATTGTACTGGCCATTCTAAAATCCTGTGAGACTCCTTAAAATATGTGCAGAAAATCCCTATTTACATATCTGCCAAGAGTAAGCTTGAGCGAAGGGTAATCTTCGGAAAACTCTGCCTATTACTAGAATTTTTGGCCTTATGTGAACCACTACTACACAACACTGGAGACAACCCGCGACAACTCTGATAGACTCTTTCCTGTCCATCTGTTGAGGTTAACTTCTAAATTATAACTCTGTCTTCCTCTTGAACGATCGCCTTAACTATTCCGGTCTTTGTTAAGATGGTATCTCATTTTATATGCCTAAAATAGTTTAGTTGTCTAACTTTGATTTCCTTTATTAATTTTATTTTTATTCCTAGCTTTTCTGGAATCTATTTATTTGCTGTCGTCTCATTTTTAGAGATGAGCACCGTTCTTCTAAATATCTGAATCTCACGGACCTCAATTCTTTCTTCAAACTGCTTGTTTATTGTCCGTTTTTCTACACCACCTGCTGTCGGGGTTCACTTTGGAGCCTGGGTAAACTTTAAACTTGCTGGAAAGAAAAAGAGTTAAGAACAATTTAAATATCTTGAATTAAACGACACGGCACAACATGGATGCATCTCTATTTATATATATTTGTATATATATATATATATTATATTATATATGTGTATATGTGTGCGTGTATGTGTGCGTGCGCGCGTGTGTGTGTGTGTGCGTGCGTGTGTGCGTTAAGTGCCAAATAAGCTAGGAATTTTGGTTGTAACAAATCTCCAACGTGTTCTGTCTCACCTATGCGTTACCAAAGCCAGACGTGGAATCAAAGAATAATAACACTGTAACCTACCATGTAACGCTAAGGAGGTTTGGGTATGGGACAGGCTATTCTATCCTGTAGACATTTTAAGACACACAAACTTCAGCAAATAATATTAACAAGTTAACTAAAGTGAATTATTCGCATCAGCCATCCAAGCCAGAATTAGGTCTTCTAGGACGGAAGCTCATGACGCAATCCAGAGAAAGCCAGAAAGGAGTCTGAATTGCTGACCCCTCTTGTGTCTTCTAGGAAGAGAACGGGAGAAGAAAATGAAAATGATAAGGAAAGCATGGAAAGACCTTCAGCTGATGATGGTACGTGACAGGAGGACTTCGCTACATTTGTTGAAGCCGTATGCTCCTTTGGAAGCTGAAGCGTGATGAATGAACTTATACTGCTTCTTGTCTTGGTGTGATTGTATGTATCTTTAACGTTTTATGTCTCTTGTCTTGATGTGGCTGTATGAATCTTTAACGTTTTATGTCTCTTGTCTTGATGTGGCTGTATGAATCTTTAACGTTTTGTGTCTATTGTCTTGATGTGGCTGTATGAATCTTTAACGTTTTATGTCTATTGTCTTGATGTGGCTTCATGCATTGTTTACGTTTTTTATCTCTTGTCTTGATGTGGCTGTATATATCTTTAACGTTTTATGTCTCTTGTCTTCATGTGGCTGTATGTATCTTTAGCGTTTTATGACTTTTGTCATGATGTGGCTGTTTGTATCTTTAACGTTTTATGCCTCTTGTCTTAATGTGGATGTATGTATCTTTAAAGTTTTATGTCTCTTGTCTTAATCTGGCTGTTTGGTTTGGTTTGGTTTTAAGGACTATATTCATTGCACACAGACTACTCCATCAGTACTCCGATCTCCACCCTTAGATCACAAAAGGAGAATCACAGCACAGTGCACGAACCCCGTAGCACCGGCGAGAATCCCGATGTGTGCGTACTTTATAATAGGGGAACAACAGAAGTGATTGCGTCATTAATAGGCTGGGCTGCCCATTGTAAACTTCCGGTGTTGTGTCTTGCGGTTCGCACTAATGACTAGTCATCGAAGCATCATTTATTTGTGATGCCTAGATGGCAGGGAGGATAGTGTGATTCGCTTGCATAGCTAGGCGGGGTTGTCGCACGGAAGGTCTGGGGTTCGAGCCCTG
Source organism: Oreohelix idahoensis (assembly GCA_024509875.1). Lineage (NCBI taxonomy): Eukaryota > Metazoa > Mollusca > Gastropoda > Stylommatophora > Oreohelicidae > Oreohelix > Oreohelix idahoensis. The sequence goes on from JAMPIV010017868.1 coordinate 90,679, forward strand.
GGTAAGCCACTCACGTCTGTTGTTTTTCTGTTGGCTAGTGTTCTGCTTCTTTATTTCTTACGAGTGCCTGAAAACATACCTTTATGTTTGTCTAATATTTATTTACTGTTTACAGGCCTCGGGTTTCCCTTTCTTATGTGTTATAAATGTATATAATAATCACACATTCTATAAATTATTTTGTGGTCGGTAGGTTTCTAATTTTTAAGTTTTGCCAGGGCAGCGGCCTGATAGGCCTACTCTTTACGATTTCCAACTGCCGTGGGATTTTTAACGTACGCAACTTGCACACGGGACCTCCTATTTTTTCACTCTTATCCGAGAAGGCTATGCATCCGATCTCAATACCCAGGAGATCAGGGGAGAGTATGACATCATTAGGAACACTAATTGTGAAAAAAAACATTTCCATAAATTATATTCCCTCAACTGGGAATCGAACCCGGTACATCTAGAACTCGAGGCGAACGCCATACCTCGTAGCCACTCCGACCTCCATATTGTCTACATGTGGTTTTATGCATCTTTAACGTTTTATGTCTCCTGTCTTCATGTGGCTGTATGTATCCAAACCTGGCATCCAGCTCTCACCTGTGGCTCCTCGTAGCTGTCAGCATGCGACAGCGGCCACCCCCGGACAACGGCTTTGACAGGCCGGCTAAACTAGGTGAGGGTAGCCGAATGGTTATAAACCTTCGGTGAGTTAGGGTCTGCCTACCCATGCATGCGAAGACTGGATTCGATAGACTGCGCGGAAGAAACCACCTGTTGGTTCAACGGGCATGACGGCGATTACCAGCAACGCGCTGTGGAGCGTAAGGAGCACGGCGAGGCACGTAGAAAGCCCTGGTCATCCACTGCACCTGACTTCATCTCCAGTCGTCTTGACTTGTCTTGCCACTGGATTGAGATGGACCCAGGCGAGAGAGTGAGGTCGACGAATTGCGCAACTCTTCCTCACTTTAATCCAAATCACCGCGCAAGTCACTCTTTCATCCCCATAGACTAACCTAACATATTGTTAAATAATTGGATGAACAGAGTGGTCTTCATCACCCGTGATGGACGAACAACCATGTATCTTTAACGTTTTATGTCTATTGTCGTCATCTGGCTGTATGTATCTTTAACGTTTTATGTCTCCTGTCTTCATGTGGCTGTATGTATCTTTAACGTTTTATATCTCTTGTCTTAATGTGGCTGTATGTAACTTTAACGTTTTATGTCTCTTGTCTTGATGTAGCTGTATGTACCTTTAACGTTTTATGTCTCTTGTCTTCATGTGGCTGTATGTATCTTTAACGTTTTATGTCTATTGTCGTCATCTGGCTGTATGTATCTTTAACGTTTTATGTCTCTTGTCTTGATGTAGCTGTATGTATCTTTAACGTTTTATGTCTCGTGTCTTGATGTGGCTGTATGTATCTTTAACGTTTTATGTCTATTGTCTTGATGTGGCTGTATATATCTTTAACTTTTTATGTCTATTGTCTTGATGTGGCTGTATGTATCTTCAACACTTTTTCTCTTCTCTTGATGTGGCTCTAAAATAACTTCAACGTCTTCTGCTTCTTGTCTTAATGTGGCTGAAATATAATGTCACAGGGATTTGATATATGATAGTGTGATGATGATAATAATGATGATTATGAGCCGTTCTGATCAGATCTTACTGTTACGGCTTGCTCACAACAAAAACAGACGAGACTAAAATAAGAAAACACTACGCACTTTAACAAAAACTGAACAAATACAACCAGGTGTATTTCGTATAGCGCAGTTATTTCCATAAAAATCCCTCATTTCACATATTGTTCACAAAGTAGGTAGACAATTTCTAAGTTGTAAATCCCAGAACAGCCAGGAATGGCACCCACACCTCCACCCCATGTCCTCACCCCAACCGCAAACGCCCATGGTTCAGATTCGTACGCGTAGAACTAAGAAAACAGGGGCAGCAGAAGGTAAACTGCATCGTACCATTAGTTTGATGAGTCACCGCACAGAAATTCAGCAGAGAATTCTTGTGGCAAAAATTATGAGAAACGAGATAAGTTTTGAGAAATATGATTTTCAGGAACAACTCGTGTCTTCGTAATGTAATTAGTTCGTGAAATATAAACGTTGGCTTAGACACTCACACACATCTACACATATTCATGGTCTCTTTGATACGGCCACAATTTTTCTAAGCGCCTTAAAGAGCATATGCCTTTAACAAATCCATGTCTAGGGCATACTGTAATGTGCCATCCCTTCAAGGTCTTTATCCCTTACATGCCTGTCTCCAGTGTCCTTCTCCGTGAGTTTTTCCGTCTCCTTCTACATATCTAACCCTGGGGGGGGGGGGGGGGGGGGGTCCAGAACTAGGACTGTCTTGCTATCAAGGGGGTTTTTCTCATTGTCTATCTTTATCCATCGCCAGCGCCTTCTTCTCACTTCTTGTTCCACTTGCCTTGTCTGATTTGTTTCATCGTTTCCACATTGATGAAATTGTCTTACCATTTCAATCCTTCAATTCTGGGTAATCACTCATTTATAAAAGACTGCAGCTTCTTAGCTGTCGTTTGCTAGAACTTGATGTTTCAGGGCTATACAATAGAAATGACTTGACATTTGAGTTTGTAATGATTAACATTCATTACGATTATGTCGGTATAATAGTTGGCTCGACAGGGCTCCTTTTCTGATAATTTTATACGGACTTACTTATTAATAAAGGAAGTGACGTCATGCCGATATGGGTTAGAGGCAGACGCGAACATTTTGAAGCAGAAGTGAGGTGATCGTCTGCAAGAGAGATGCGGCTTGTGTTTGAATGTGAGCGGACGTATATGTATTGAGCTCCTGCTGTATACTGTGTATTTCCTGCATCATTCCATCACAAGGACATCAGTATACTTAGTTGATATGTCCCTGGTTTATTATAGTCAGGAAATGTATGCCTATTCATGAAGATATCCAGTGGACTATTAAAAATAAAGTTTGTATGATTGCCATTGACCAGCGTTTGATAGTGAACGGACTGGACAACTACTTATTACTGCAGTTGCCTTTGAACGAGAACTGATTTCCTGGAGCTTTGTCTCAGGTATAATAAACTGCATATTTGTGAATTGTGAAGGAGGTGTTTGTCAGCTCACTGCAGTTATGCTGATTCGTGTTGTTGGACTATCCCCTAGTGTATACTTTGGCCACGGAGACCTTCTCCGGAACTTTAATTAATACGACACGCATCAGAGTTCAAGATTATGATTTTGGTGTTGGACTTGACTTCTTTTGTTTTCCGTACATATTTCACAATGCAATTAAAGTTCCTCTTGCATTGTATTCTTATTTTGATATCATGGTCGATTCCTCAAACTTTGTCTGTTTTCATCATAATTATCACCAGCATTGCATTATTATTGTTCTCGTTTAGCTCAGCACCGTTGTTTCATCTGCTTGCATCGCTAATTTGGTGTGTTCTTCATCATAAAATATTTTTGTAGTAGGCTACTGTTAGTGCTGTAATTCAACTATTTGATCACCAGTTGTTTGATCGTGCCTTACGCGAATAGAAGTTACACTGCCAATAAGGTTTGCTGATTTAATAGTGATCAGCTCTAGGTCGGGCTTACAAGTGGCCGACAAATTCAACGACGAACATCATGATAATAATATGATCATAAGAATTGATCAATTGGCAAGTGAAACTCCGGAACCAGTGGCTGGACATCAATGACGACACATTTTATTTGTGGACGAATAGCAGAAGATCATCAATATGGCATGTCAGATAAAGTACATCAATTACAATTCTCAATGTCCAATTTGACAGACCTCAACGACTGACTGCCGAAGTCCCAAGGAAGTCAGGAGTATTATAATAAATATTTCTTGTACGTTTCGTATTCGACTTTCCTAAATATTCAATAATGCCGGATATCTTCACTGGAAGGTTCATGAGTGTAATAATACAATAGTTATTCCAGTAGCGGACCTGGTCTCACTAGCGGCAGGCCATGAAGAGACATGCCGAAGCCCTACCACGATCTTGCTGGAGATTCATAACTGGAGATGTTAGATACTGGATACAAACGAAACGAGCCAGAATTGGCAAAGGCTAACACTTCACCCTGGAAGGTAGCATATAATAAAAATCATAAAGTCTTCCCACGATATGGGGGGTAAAGACTTTCAACGAAGTTTGTTGGAAGACGTCTGTCTTCATCAACCGGCTTTTTACATCTCTCAGCGTCAGCGCTGTTTGGCAACAAAACCAAAACCCGATCGCACCAAGTTGCGCTCTTTAGTGCAACAATTGGTACGTAATTAATTAAACCTATAATACTTACTCAGATGCGCACACATAGTGCATCTAACACAGTTAGACTTGCATCTAGTTATGTTAAGTCTCGCACACTTAACTCCTATGCGAAAAAGGACTTAACAGCTACCTATATGTAATTCTTGTCCTTGTCACCTGTTCGTAACTGTGGCTGACGAAGGGTAAAACCCGAAACGTCCCTTGTTTCCTGTGTACCGTTAACTTGTAAAACTGATATCATACCATTATAATTTTTAATTTATATATATATGTTTCATCTCTTCGTGCAGCACAGGTTGTCAACACAAACATGCCACGTCTTCCTGTCCTGTGCCATCCGTTAAAGGTCATTCCATGTCTTCTGTATTTTTAAAAGTATATCTCCATTTCTCTTCCCCGTGTATTTTTGTCTCCCTTTACTTCTCTTCCCCGTGGATTCTATCGCAAGGATTACCCTGTAAGGCTAAAACCCGGTTTTCTTAATGTGTGTCCTATCCTACGTCAGTGTGATCTCCTTACCTTCTGTTCCACTGTCGTCTTTTAGGTTCTTTCCATCAGTTCCACATTAGTGATCGTGAATGGGACGTCCCATCTCTAAGACTGAGAAGAGGACGTAGTCTGATACGCCATAACTCCATGAGCTGGGGGAAGGAAGCTGTTTGATAGGTTGCTCCGTCACATCTCCGGGAGTGAAGTACGAGATCAGCTGATGTGCCATAAATCCATTAGTGGGGAGAAGATGTAGCGTGAGGCAGGTGGGAATGGCTCAATTCAGGGAATGGGAAGAAGATGTAGTGTGAGGCAAGCGGGAATGCCACAATTCAGGGAATGGGGAGAAGATGTAGTGTCAGGCAGGCGGGAATTCCACAATTCAGGGAATGGGGAGAAGATGTAGTATGAGGCAGGCGGGAATTCCACAATTCATGGAATGTTGAGAAGATGTAGTGTGAGGCAGGCGGGAATGCCACAGTTCAGGGAATGAGGAAAAGATGTAGTGTGGGGCAGGCGGGAACGTTACAATTCAGGGAATGGGGAGAAAGATGTAGCGTTAGACAGGTGGGAATTCCACAATTCAGGGAATGGGGAGAAACATGTGCATGAGGCAGGCAGGAATGCCACAATTCAGTGAATGGGGAGAAGATGAAGCGTGAGGCAGGCGGGAATGCCACAATTCAGGGAATGAGGAGAAGATGTAGCGTGAGGCAGGCGGGAATGCCACAATTCACGGAATTGGGAGAATATGTAGCGTGAGGCAGGTAGGAATGTCACAATTCAGGGAATGGGGAGAAGATATTGCATGAGATTGTCTGGTGTGCCACATCAAAGGTAGTGAAAAGATTAAGTAATATGAGAGAGAGTCGTGCACCACATCTTCAGATCTACCGAGAACATGATACATAAGTTGTGTAGATGATTTGATCATTGTAATGAAGTCTGAATCATATCTCGGCATCATTCAAAATGTATCACCGCACAAACCCCGTGGATGTAACTGACCAATGAAACGCCAGCTTGGTACAAGTAGTATCGGAAGATACGCTAGCATAGTCAACATGGAGGCAACGAAAGTGTAGATGTTGATGGTATTTCGGAAGGCAGTGTGCAAATAATCATGGAGTACCTAGTTAAAGAAAGACCCAATTCGATAATAGGGATCAGTAGCCATAGGCAGATAGCAATAGATTCACTGGATGTGTTGTAGAGCCGCACACAGCATTTGTATAAACTCCTTTGCCATCTGTAGGAGTGTGAGCAGACTGTGTAACCATTAAAAGCCTGTCTGTGATTGACTGTAAGCGAGATGTTAATTAAATATATAAATATATGTAAATATATTATCAATGTGTGCTTAGGGTAATATGGGTATGTGTAGAATCATTGTGCTATTTCTGGAGGAGAACCCGAAGTGTCTTTGGTTTAGTTTAATTGTGTAATAAGTAAGTAGAACGAATGGATTGAGCTAGTTGGTTGTGGAAAGCGTTTTAAAGATATTATGCTTGCTGGAAAGGACTATCCAAACTGGAAGAAGGAATGACTATAACAGATTGATTTTCTGTATTATTTGATATATGACACAATGATTACCATAAGGCCTATATGATTTTAAAGAAGCAAATCATGGACAGAACTGTAACAAGTGAATTACTGAACTATTGTGCTAGAATATGAATGAATTGTGTTATTCATGACTTACTATGTCTCTTGTGATTAACCACAGCTTGTCTGAACTGTCTCATTATACCTCCTGACTGGCTAAGGAGACAATGAGCGATATTACGTAGGTTGTATATTATGTTTCAGGTTATATCCTGCCCTGAGTGTCATACAAAATCTATAGTGACCAAATCAGCAAATAGATGTTCAATTTTGTCAGAGCTTTTGCCAGTATTAACTGTGTCATCTTTACGATTGGAGGACCCGCAGTGGTGGGGTTCTCTCCAATCATACTGCTGTACGAGGCCTAGGAAGGACTTTGTTTCAGATAAGTAGCTCATTGTTGGGCTACTTCAACTTTCAAATACCATATATCCACTTACGAATAAATTATGTTATGATGAGATCAAGACTGTGGTGAAGATAGAAGACATTTGACAGTCATATGAGTCATTATGGCTTTATTATAAAGTAACATTGATATACAAGAAAGCACAAAAGAGAGACATATTCTATCAGGAAGCAAGAAAACAGTTGAATACGAACTATATGAGTTTAAGAAATTAACTGTAAATGTGTTATGTATAAAATGAAAGTGAAACATATTTTACTTTGCAATCAGTTGGATTTTATTTGAAAATTAACAAAGTGTGACAAAACGTCTGAACATGCTCTTTTATGTGATCTCTCACACCTTCAGCCCTCTGGCAGTATTCTTTCTTTTTCTTCAATTTTCTCACTCATCGCTTTTATTTGACATAAATTCGTTATATTCACTATTTTACTCTTTATGCTGGACATAGCATGGTGAAGTCTCTAACGAGCCACTCCCCTATGACAGTATTAACGATATGACTGTCTTTATCGGGTTTACCACTCTCAGACGTATTTACGTTCCGCCAGCTGAACTGTGGTATTATCGTAACAATACCCAGTCGTCAGACCGGTCACCCGCTTATCTCTTTGAAGCTGTCTGAGCAGACATCTCTCTGGCGGAGGCATGCAGATAAAGGGGATAATTAGATAATCTGTCGGGCTAGATATCTGGGCGGAAGTCATTACGCCAGAGACACATGGTCACAATCTTGTGATAGACAGAGGTGCACCGGAAGTCTTATGTAACGATTTGACATCACTGCTGTAAGATGCCACGCGTGGATATTAAAATTAATATTTTAAATACGCGTGGGATGAGTAATGATAAACTTCCCCACCCAAACAGTGCTAGATATATTTGATTGGATCGCCAGAATCTACACTGAATTGATTGGAACATTCAGCAGGAAACCCAGCTGGATTTGAACATGGAAAATGAGAGATATAATCTAACAAACTCGGAGTCACAGCACACAGTACAGACTGCATCGCAACGTCAACTAAGCACGTCCTAAAAGCCAGAGGAAAGAGGATATGACTTACAATTCCACAACTATAAGTATCAGACTGAGTATTGGACAACTTTGGAATTTACAAGTAAACCCGCAATTTTAATACAAGACTGGAAACTTGGGAATTTTATCACAGCGTTCTCCTCTCTCATTTCTCTGGTATTTGCTTTCTCTAATGCGTAATGCAGTTCGTTGAAAAAATCTTCAATTTCATGTTCTTCAGCATATGTTTGTATAATTGTGATGTTCTTTCTTTTCCCTTTCAGTTTGATTGTGACAATACGGTCATTTATGGGATATATATATATATATATATATATATATATATATATATATATATAGATATATATATATATATATATATATATATATATATATATATATATATATATATATATGTATATATATATGTATATATATATATGTATATATATATATGTATATATATATATGTATATATATATATATATATATATATATATATATATATATATATATTTTTTTTTTTCCCTATAACCAGCGGCACTCGAGCTTTCCAGCTCTTTCGGCCCAATGACATGTCATTGCGAGGCTGGGGGGTCAGTGGACTTTCCTTCCAACCCGGTCAGGAGCTTCGCTCCTTTCCATCCACACGGGATTTATGTGCAGGAGCCGTTCAGGTTATTCAGTCAAATTTCCGGTCGTAAACATTTCTTCAAACGCCGACGGCCGGGTTTGAACCATGAACACCTGGTCGCCAGTACAACGTCGTAGCCATTACACCAGCGCGGCTCCATATATATATATATATATATATATATATATATATATATATATATATATATATATATATATATATATATATATATACAGTATATATATATATATATATATATAAAGAGCTATTACTTATAAGAGGGCATTCGTTGGATTACTCCAACTGGGGGCTTGACCGGCCAGAACCATTGCATAAACCCTTCACAAAAGGCGACGGGCCAGATAATAAGTTAACAAATTTGCTCAGCCCTAAGCAGCGTTTGCTCTTGACTTCTGGGAATATCTTGTGAAAGCTCCCCTAAGGTAGAAGCACAATTCATCTTCTATCTACACCTTTGCCAAGAGTAATCTTGCGCGAAGACAGATACCTTGGACGACCTACTTTTAGATACGCTTGTGTTGTGACCATTAGTGAACCACTTCTGCAGAGCAAGGAGAGGCAATCCCATGACGCAAAGTACTAAGAAGAAAAGATCTTGTATATAAATAAATTATAAATTGTACCCACAGCCTTTAGTGAATTATTTAAATTTTGTTCATAGTTCTTGTTGGTTAGTTAATTACCCCTATCAGAGTCATTGTCTAAGGTTAGTCTGGAGAGGAGCCCCATAGGAACCTAAGATCGTACATTGCCATCTCATCTAGGAACCTATACAGCTAGACTATACCTTTGATGTCGATACACCATTACCCTTTTTAGAGAATGGGGTATTTCTTGTAAGACCAGTCTCTTATCTGGCACTATCTGTCGTAGATTTTCGATAGGAGAATTAAGACTAGGTTTGGTCCCTTCTGAATAGGTTTGAATAGGTGATAGACTCAGTGAGAGTTAGTGAAAGGTAATAGAATTTCCCCACACGTGAGATGATAGATTTTGATATAGTGGCTGTCTCTGAAAGCGAAAAGAATTCTTCTCTCTCTCACCTATCTTCTACCACAGTTGTTACAGCGTCAGACAGACTACACCAATATACATATTACGTATATTTCTATCACTCACAGGCACGCACATACACGTGACGACAGGTAAACACACAGACGTGGGAAAACTATAACAATGATATATATTATCTAGAACGAGCTGACCAAACACTATTATTAAGTTCAAGAGCGATTTTAATATCAGGAAAAAATTGGCTCACAATATCAAAGAAAGTACATCAAGGAAAATACATATACACATAGTCATAAAAATTCAAGGAAATGTTGCAAGGATGATAGCCCCGTTATAGTGTTAACTCTAGGTTTAGCCCGGCCCCGTTAAGAGAACAGATGATGGCGCCCGAATCACAGATACATAGGGTTTGAGTCTAAGAGTTTTTCTTTGTTTTATCTCGTAATTATATGCACAGAGTTTGAAAAAAATCTGATTTAACCTAAGACAAAAACACAAGAACTCTAGCCTTCGCAACAAATTATGCAGATTGAAAAAAAACAAATAGGACAGCAACAGGGTGTCAAAGATATAATAGTGAAAATATCACTCAAACCAGCGTACACTCATTCATTCCGCCATGGCCTCTCATACATGTACTCACGACTTTGCTCGCTGCCTCTTGGAACACACTGATTTTAGATTTTCACACAGACTCAAAAAAATGCAGTCTTCTGCCAAGAAGTCCCCAGTTCCAAAAGACGTATTTAACTCGGAGTCTCCGGGAACGACTACTTGGGTGTGCAAATTTGTTCAAATGTCTGATTAAGTCACCTAACAATTATTCCAGGCGCGGGAGTTAGCAGAGCACAGTGTCAATAGCGTAGGTTTCTAGAAATGATGAATGTCAGGTCGGTGCCTTCCCTCAGTATAGGATTCACTTTAGTCACACCACAGATTTGTCCACAAAAAATATATATATCTATATAGTCGGGAAATGTTAGTTAATACTAGAAGTATTACGCGCCACCAGGCAGAAAGATTACGTAGAGTTTTTTTCTAGAAGAAATTAAGATCTGGCTCCAAGGTCCAGTATTTATCATTACAGTCTTTGAAAACCCGTTATTGGGATATGGTATTTCTGGCTAACTCGGGTTGCATATGCACTGTTAGACCAATTGAAATTAAAGTTTCAAACTTGGCCAATATCTTTAAAATCGGACACAGGATCCTAATCTTATTTCGCCAAGCGAAATAGTCTCCCCTGTCCGTATAACACCTTCGTCCGCTTATCGCGTGACGTAACAGCCATCAGTGGCCGAGGGCTTGCATGAGTTGCAAATCTCAGACCACCGTCTGCAGTGCGGAGTGGATTTTCACGCTAAGCCGGGTTTTTCCTGACGAAAAACCTCATGCGTTTACTGAAATGCAGACTCTCTGTCTACTTTCCATGTCCCTCGGGTGAATTTTCACGCCCCAGGCCAGAGACCCTCAGACGAATGTCTAGCGAATGCTGTAAATTCACGCCTATCGTCCGACCAGCGCGACTGACATGTACGCAATACCACCCAGGTGCGATTCTCAGTTTTAGAGAAAGGAAAACAGGTAAAGTTTGCGAATTATATGAAAATAATATTCGCAAAACGAATGGATGAAAAAATATACAGGAAAAAAAGGAAATACAGAGATAATAAAAGAGAGAATTCGGGTGAAAGAATAGGAAGAAGATGTAGGAAATTAAATGAATATAAACCCTACGTGACAGAGCCTCCCCCCTTTAAGATATGGAAGCACTCCATGTCTACGTTATGGAGTTTAATTTCCTATAACCGTAGCTTCGGGGTGTCTGTCCTCTTCCCTCTCCTCTTCCCCCTCCATCTCTGTCCAATTCCTACTCAAGTCCACTCCTCAAAGTTTCCTTCCCCTGGAATGTCTCATATGCGCGCTTGAAAGAGCGTCGCCGCTTCTGACATTTTTGAAAGATTTCCTGTGATAGCGGTGAAATATCCCTGCCACTATCGTCATCTTCGTCAGTTTTGGCGATCGTCAGGAGATGGTCGGAGGTTGGCACTGGTTTTTCCAAGTATCTCTTTAAGAGATTTAAATGGAAAACCTTCTCCTTTCCTTCATTAGAGATCTGGTAGTTAGCCTTAGAAATCTTTTTCAGGACGGTAAACGGCCCTTGCCATCCGATCTTCAGTTGGTTGTTCTCGGTAGGGAGCAACACCAAAACTTTCTCTCCTGCTTCCAGTTCTCTCTCTTCCGCGACTTTCCTGTATCGGTTAGCGTGCTTGGTGCGTGCTCGCTTAAAGTTAGTCGTTGCTAGGTCCTACCCTAGTTTCAACCGTTCCTTTAAAACCGACACATATTTACTGGCTGAGACAACTGTCTCATCAGCCTTCTCGTCTGTCAGAGACTGAAGTAAGGCTTCAAGCGGGCCCTTAATGGGTCTGCCGAATAAGAGTGTAGCTGGCGGAAATCCTGTGGAAGTATGAGGAGATTCTCTGTAGCCAAATAATGCTGCAGGAATACAGAGATCCCAATCTTCAGGTTTCACTTGTGCCAGCTTACTTAGCATCATGGTGAGGTTTCCATTAGCACGTTCCACGAGCCCATTTCCGGCCGGAGTATATGGCTTAGTGTGGATGTGCTGGGTCCTCAAGATCTTAACGATCTCATCCATCAACAGGTTTCGGTATGGAGATCCATTATCCGTCAACACTTGCTGAGGGAATCCCAACCGAGTGAAAATCTGCACGAGGGCTTCTGCGACATGCTTGGCGTCTGCGCATGTTAGCGGGATAGCTTCTGCCCATAAAGTGCATGTATCGACTAAGGTCAGGATGAACCTGTTCCTTCTTTTAGTCCTTTCGAAAGGCTCTAAAATGTCGATCACAACCCGTTCGAATGGTGTTCCCATTATTGGCATTTCACCCATGTGGACTGGGGGTGTCCGTTGCTTGGGTGGTACACGTTGGCACTGGGCACAGGATTTTACGTACCTGATAATATCAGTGTTTACTCCTGGCCACCAATAATGAGTGGTTATCCGTTGGTTTGTGGCGTTCTGTCCCATATGTCCGCTGAAGGGAAGAGAGTGCCCCATTTCTAGGATTTGGCTTCTGTACTGTTTCGGTACTAGGAGCTGGTTGTAACCTTGGTCAGGCTTGCCCGTTCTCCGATAAAGTACGCCATCCTCAGAAAAAATGTCCCCGTGCTGTTTTGGTTCCTTCGCCATGGGCAGTTTCCTAAAGCAGGGTGCCAAGGTAGGGTCCTTGTATTGCGCTTCTTTAAGTTCCATAGGTAACAAATTTGGCGCAGGCTCCCGTTCCTTCTTGGTTTGCCCTCTTATAGTTACTGCTGCCACAATCGGCTCTTCAGGTTTCCCAATACACACGTATCTCCCGCCAAGTATGACTGGGTAGATGGGATCATCCATAACAGCCGCTTTGATCACACCTCTGACAAAGTCAGAGTGTATCTCCACCAATGCGATGGGAAGCGCTGTAGGTGCATCACTCTTACGAACTCCACAAAGTTTGACGGTCTCTCCTGTCTCTTGACCGGGTTTAACCAGGTTTCTGGCAACAATGCAATCGTAAGAAAGCCCCGTGTCAAATAAGCGAGAAGTTTGAGAACCGTTCAAAGTAACAATACCTCGCGTTGAGGGTCTGCTTACGCTGCCATGTCGGGCAGGTCGGGTTTGATCGGAGTCTGTTTATGGGGGTGGTTGGGGTACTTGTTCTTGTAGAACTTGGATTTTTTCAGGAGGGGGGGTTTTGTGTTTCTTGTGGTTAAAATGTTTCGCAGATGAGAAGGTTGATTAGATTCTTTTTTCGAAAAAGCTCTCTGTCGGTTTACCGCTTTGTGGCCGGTTAGTTCAGCCAGCGCATTGT
>JAMPIV010017869.1:0-248490 GCA_024509875.1 Oreohelix idahoensis
ATCAGGTCAAGTTGGTGCCAGTGCTTGGATCGTGGGTGTCTCCATGACACCTTATGCTGGGGTTTTGTCTGAAAGTAGGTGTTGGTCACGCAGAGGTCATGGTGGACGCACAACTCTAAGAGCCGTTGTCCATTTTCATTCATCTTGCCAATACCAAACCTGCCCAGACATGAAGGCCATGAAACATTATCGGCACCCACTCTAGCGTTAAAGTCACCAAGGAGAACAAGCTGTTCTTGCCTAGGTATGCTTTTGATAATTGCTGTTAGATTCTCGTAGAACTCATCTTTAGCTTCTGAGGCAGAGTACAGAGTAGGAGCATACACACTGACAAGGGTGATGGGACCTGTGCTAGTTTGCAGGCGGAGCGTTAACAGGCGTTCTGATCCATTCTCGCCTGGTTCAACCATTTTAGTTAGCGATTTTTTGACCGCAAAACCTACTCCGTGTTCTCTCTAGCTTTATTAAGATCTTTCCCTTGCCAATAAAATGTGTAGTCCTTCTCGCTCACCGTTCCAGAGCCCGCCAGGCGCGTTTCCTGAAGTGCAGCTATATCCACCTGAAGTCGTTTAAGCTCATCATTAATTATGGCTGTCTTCCTTACATCGTTTACATCCTGTAGGTTTTCGGATAGTCCAGTCAACATAGTCCGGACGTTCCAGCATCCCAATCTGAGAGTTTGCTTATTTCTATTTTTTCGATAATTGCTTGGTGCAAAATTTTCTGTCCACAGTTCGGGTTTGACCCTAATCCCCATGCACCCAATGGGGAAAGCAGACAGTGGCGGGACAACACCTTATTGACTGGGGGCTGCCCAGCTTGAAGCGGGCGGTAGCTGTCCAGTGAGATCCTAGAACCTCTCCCACTGTCGGAAGTAGCCCCTGGCGCCATGCCCTACGCCAATTGGGCAAAATGCTTATAACCGGTAACTGCTACTTCCCGTGTTTTGCCGACACCTATAGGGTGAAGCTGGAGTGTCCTCTCCAGGGCGCGAGCTTGGGCACAGTTATATGGAGATCAAGCTGTTGCCCATGCAGCATGTTCCCCCTCTCCACACAGCCGGTAGATCCAAAGGAACGGCAGTAGCCGATACAGTTTGGTACCAGCCATGTCGCAGGAGTGGCTAGAATATTTTCTGAAGTGCATTAAGTTGCGTTGTGTGCTCTGCAGTTATCCTCAGGGTTTACTCCCGAAGCCAATTCCATAAATGGATATTCCCGCAAGGCAGCGGTGGTTTGAATTCAGAGTTCCTTCTCTTAGATAAGCTACCAACCAAGGATCACGAGCCCTATCTGCCCGAAGCTGCTGGTTTTAAGGCGCCAGTCGCTCGCCTTTGCCCCTTCTCCCGTCAGTGGAAAAACAGTTCCGAAACTCATAGTGTCCCTCTGAGGTACCAAAAGCTAGGTATGGTCTAACCTCAGGCTTTACTGGAATCTGATAGTATCCTTTACTCAGATCCACTTTTGAGAAATATTTAGCTTTATTTAGCCTGGCAAACAATTGATTTGTATCCGGCAATGGATCCACCTGACCTTCTGTGATAGCATTCAGTCTCCTGTAATCTATACAGAGTCTATGTTCTCCAGAGGGTTTCCTTAAGAGTACCACACTGGAACTATACGAAGATTCACTGTGTGAAATGATTCCTTCCTTCAATAGATAGTCTATCTCTTCCTTCAAAGCTTTCTCCTTAGCAAACGGAATCGAATATGGTTTCATACAGACAGGTGTGGGGTCTATCAGTTTCATATCATATTCCAATAAGTTTTGTATGCCCCGGTCGGTCCTGTTTAACACCTCTGTATGATCATCTAAAACCTGTTTGCACTCTCTTCCTTCTGATTTTTCGTTAATTTGTGTACTGATTTTCACCTGTGCCGCTGTCTCACAGGGGTGTAATGGATATTCAAATGATGAAAGTGGTTCCTTTTTCATCTCCATGGCAATGGACAAGGTCAACAAGTGTGTCTCTTCCTGATGTTCTCTTTCCAAATATTTCTTCAGGAGATTCACATGATAGATTTTTTCTTTCCCCTTCTTATCTATCTTATAATTGTTTCTAGACACCTTCTCTAGAACTGTATATGGACCTTGCCATCCAATTTGTAACTTATTCTGACTACCGGGTAGAAGAAGCAGTACCTTCTCTCCCACAGCCAAATCTCTGTCTTTAGCTTTCCTGTTGTAATATGCAGCATGTTTTTTCCTGGCTTGTTTCAAATTTTCATTGGCAAGTTTCCAGCCAGTTTTTTAAACGAGTGGTCAGCTCATTCACATATTGGTATGATGATGTATATGTTTTCCTCTGCCTTTTCATCAGTCCACGTTCTTAACAAAGCTACATATGGACCTTTAATTGTGTGGACCTATTTGTCCATGCACCGGTATGGTCTCTTCCACTCGAAGCTTTATAGTGATGATTTTTCCTCCCAGAATTATCATTCACAAAACGACCGCTACCACTTTTTCTTTTGGGGCTTTCTCCCCACTTAAAATTCTTGATGAGAGATTTCCTCTCTACATCCTCTTCCTCCAGTTTGTTTAAGTCCGATTGAGGGATTTTCGGCTTACCCTGGGGTAAGACATCTTTTTGCACTCTCTGCATAGTGGGCATTGTAAAACAGTCAATTGAAGATTGTCCGTGAAAAGGGGCTTCCCAATCCACTTGGTCCACTTTATTAAATTTATTTTTCTTTTCCGTGTCAGGCCTACGTTTGCCCCGTGGCGTGTCCAGGTCCTGATCAATGTTCCCACTTGTGGGTGTTCCCTCATGTGCTATGCTACACCTTTCTACAAAATTTTCAATGTCCCACCTTGCCTTGGGCCAATAATAATTCTGAGCTACCTTTTGAATGATGGTACCTATTTTCTAATGGTCCCCATCTTGTTTCACATGTAAGCTCCTTATTAAGTCTGCCCTATACCTTTTTGGAAGTACCAGCTGTCCCTGACCTTTGGATCTATTTCCAGTCTTCCGGAATATTAGTTGGTTCTTCATATAGAAGTCTCCGTTTTCTGGGGGGGGGTGACCATGGGGCAATTTTCTAAAAAAAGGCTTGAGGGGCTTATCCCCAGCCTGCGCCTTCCTCATCTCTTCTGGAGTGGTATCCAACATAATATCCTCCTCCTGTCTTGAGGTCGACCTGACCTGAAGGGTGGCCATATACACAGGTTTCCTTCTGCAACGGTCAGTGTCATGATTGTCCATCTGACAATTTTTACACCACCTTTTTCCTTGGTTGAAAGATTTTCTTTCATCATATTTCCTTTCATCGAATTGTGGGGTTTTATTTTTCTTTTCATACCGTGGCCTATCAAACTGGTGCTTACCTTTGTTTTGATCCCTAGGATCAAATTTATTAAAGTTCTGTGGTGCCTTAAAATTATCTACCTGTTTCTTTTTATTACCTGTTATCTCTGCCTGAGCTGCTTGATACCTTTCAGCAACATTTAGTAACTCACCCAGCCTCTCTGCACCTTGTTCCATGAGAAACTTTCTCAGGTCTGGAGCCATGGACTCTCTTAGTTGTTCTATAAGGATCATTTCCTTAAGATCTGGGTTTTCCCCAGAGAAGTCCATTTCTCCAAGTATGTCTCTAACCGTGCAGAGAACTGGTGATAGGTTTCACCTGACAGTAGTTTAGCATTCCTAAATTTTTTTCTATAAAATTCTCCATTCTTTTCATATCTTAACAAAAGAGCCTGCTTTAGCATGTCATAATTTTCTTGATCACTTCTGCTCATTTTGGCAAAAACTTCATAAGCTGCCCCACGAAGTCCTTGAGATAACTTTAAGCTCCACCTTTCTCTCTCTAACCCATACGTGGTAGCTAATAGTTCATATCTATTTAGATAGCTCTCAATATCATCGTCTTTCTCAACAAAATGATCTAAATGAAAATTTCATAGCTTGAGGTTTGAGGCCTCCCTGAACTAGCATAAGGCATCAGAGGTAAAAGGGACTGGCACCATTTTCAGGAGCATGGCCTTGAAACTCAAACTCCCTTAGTCGTAACTCATGTTTCCTTTGTAATCTCTTCTCTTTTTCCTTTTCTGCTTCCATATCCTCTCGCTTTGCACCTTTCTTCGCTTCCCCTGCGGTCTCCTTATTCTTCTCTCTTTCTGCCTCCAGCTTCTCTCTCTTCATACTGGAGCCTTTTTAATCTCCCTATCTGCCTCCAAATGCCTTAGCCTCAGCCTCAATCCTGCAACCCTCTTAATTTCCTTTTCCGCCTTGTAACTTTCTTTCAGCCTCTTTTTCTAATCTTTCCGATTCTAATTCCTTATCTTTCTGCTCTCAAAATTTCTTTCTTCCCTGTTCAATATGTTTTTTGTCACATTCCGTCGTGACATAAGCAAATTCATAAACTTCTGCCCGTCGTTCATTCCTAACAAATCTTTAGCAGCCTGCACAGTCATGGCACCCAATCGAAAATTTGTGACAGCTTAGGTCCGCCATTTTCTAATCAGGCAAATTTACAATACAATTTTAATCTATCTAATTCACCCTCATCTAAGGACAAACCACATTGCACTCCTGTGAGCTCAACCTTATTATATTCTTCCACCCAAGGATACCTTTTAAATTTTTATTGCCTATTCCCAGCTTAAATATCTACAATAGTAGAAAGACTAAGATCAACTGCAAAATCCCTGAAACTATCGAGACCCCAATAAAGTCGGTGATTTAAAGCCTTGAGGGATATATAGAATAAAGAGATCTTATAGGGGACTTAGTTGTACCTGGACTGAAATCTGCTGTGAAGGTATCTTTTCGTATCTGAGAAGTAAGTTACTATCCATGGTGAGTATCAAACAGGGGGGCGGGACATGGGAGGCAATACCGACCTCTATGCTACTACTTTGCTAAGAAAACGATCCACAAAGTAATATGTCCCATAAATGTAAGAATGGACCCCTTCATGTAAGCGGATTTGGAAAGCCGTTCTAGTCAGTTCTTGCTATTCTTTTCCTTGAATGGTTGAGTTGAGTGAATAAGCCATGACTACATGAAATTTGAATGGGTCTATCTAAATTATAGGATAATGCCCCTGTTAGTTAATATGTATGTTCACATACAAAAACAGACATTTTTGGATAGAACAATTTAAATTAGGGAAATCCACAATACTTTACAACACTGTGACACTCACATACATATAACACTCCTATAAGACTTTCTAATCTTATTAATGGGTCAAGTGGGTCTAACTTTTTTAAAATTTGTATGTTTATTTTTAAATTCCTTTCAATACTAGATATCCTGTTTCAACTACAAAGTCTGAACAGGGTAATCTGACAATCAAATTGTAATGATCACAAGGGTCCATTTGAATTTGCTTGGCAACAATGTTCAATAGTGATTGATAGAATCATTTTGTTAATTGACATAAATTAGCTTTATTGGCAAGTTGTGTTTGTAAAGTGTTGTGATGTTTGTACGGACTTCAAGACTATTGAACATAAGTTAATCATGGGCTTTTTCAAGAGACTAAGTTGTCTTTGTTTTGTCACAGTCATTGACTTTTCAAACTAATTCAAATAGAGTTTTTTCTTGAGGTCAGGAAATATGGTTCCGATGGTGTTTGGCAAAAGATTGGTACGGGTTCTCCCATGTTTCTACTTTTGAAGGCAAATAACAAATCCCTCTACCAGGTAAAGACTTGGCTTCCTGAGGGGGTAAGGGGGAAGTTCAAAAGCAGAAACCAACACTGGGTTAGTTAATCAAGGAGTCTGTTTAAGTATCTGGATTCAGGACAACCAACCATTATGCTAGAATGCTCAAGAGGAGGGGGGTATTATTTCAACGAACAAGTGGTTGTACCATGGTTATCTTCCTTATTCAGAAATTGCTTTGCGGCCTCCGAATATTAATTCTTAACTTCTGTGAATTATAAACAAACACAATTAGCGCGAAAAGGCTGTGGTGCAAGGCTTTCTCATTAACAAACAATTAATCCTCCTCATCCTGCTCTTTCGCTTGCCTTCACCGTTTTCTTGAGAAACCAATAACTGCATCTTCGCTTTAAACAACTCCGAAAGCCAAGAAAGTTTGACCCAAGGAGTAACAATGACCCAGCCTCTGGATTCAACCCAAAACTCCAGACCCCATACTGGTGTGCTTGGCTAGCGCCTTCAATACTTTCTAATAATTAGGACCATACGGTCCCACAATTCATGGAAAATATTAAACAAATTACGTTGACTTAGCGATTAGATGAGCTGTGAGTTATGGCACAATTCGATTGGATACCCAATCTGTACCATTGCTTTTATTAAAAAAAATGAGTCTGGATTAGTATCAACGCATGAACTTTGCATTTTTTACACAGTTTAATATTTCAAAAAGTGAGCACTGTAACTGACGCTCTTAATTGACTATATCAGAACTGGTCTAGCCAATGGTACTTGTAGTGGATTTTGATGGTATTGTATGGTGGTGTTATCACCTAGTGTGATGCGTGAGGTCAGCTGTGAAGGCTCCTGAGATAATTGTAACTGTGAATATACAGAAGGCCCTTTCGTGCTACCACTTTATGACCTCACACATATCTTTTTTTACTAATGAATGTGGCTACGTTAAAATCTAGGGTACTGAATGCAATGTGTTGTATGGACATATACACACACCCACAGATATTAATTACGTCTAATACTATCAATAAAATTTATAACACAATGAACTAAATTCAGCTGGTTAAATTTAGAATAGAAAATCTTTTTTTAAATTTATTTGTTTTGAACCAAGGTTTTATTTTGGCCAGAACTTATGCAAAGATTTTGAAATTTATGAATGAATGGCATGAAGAAATGGCATGTTAAATGAAAGATGTTTACATATGCAATCTTCAAGATTAATTATAGTATTACTGTTCGTAATGTTAATTTTCCTGGGAAAACTATGAATGGATGTGCTGTTGGGGTGGCTTCATCCCTCCCTGTTTATGCCTATACAGCATTGTCCATTAATGATGGAAGGAAATGGGATGCTTCAGTAGTAAATTCTCTTGGGTGCTAGTTTTATGAAGTTGGTGTAAGTTCAGCAGGCCAGCTAGCCTACTTAACTTTGCCAGATTTGTTCTGGTGCTGGAATATGATGGCCCCACCTCTCCGTGCTTGAGCAATACACAGATGTTCTGTCGAAATGTACCCTGCACGGGTCCTCACTTCAATTATTAATCAGCATTTGACACCACCTTAGTGTCAAGATCGAACTCACAGCTCTGAAATAAAGTATTGGTTTTTGCTCAGAACCTTACCTAATAAGCCACTTCTACACATAACAAATTACAATAACACCACATAAACAGGGTCAGTTCTCTCTGACCAGACAGCACATCTTACCTAGTTGGTTTCGCATAGGGTAAGTTTCCCCAGTCTACAGATTCTGAAATAGGTGCATTATCTCACTGCCATAGAATAGGATAAGTGATATGATTCACTGTTCTCAACACTTGATCACCCCTTCCTAAACCTTGCTGTAGTTTATATTTTGTTTGTCCCTAGACCCTGAACTAGGGCGGGGGGTCCAGAGCGAATCCTTACTTGTTTGTAAGGCTAGATTTCGATATGGCAGTATCAAATCACTCGAAACATTAAACAATATTCAAAACATACAAAGAAATAATTTCAATCTTACCAGATTATGAATAAAGAACACAGAAATGCTAGCAAAACTCAGCTGAGCTGCTGGCTATAGTATGGCGTCCCTGAACTTATTTCAATTTATTTCATTTGGAAATCACCACACTTGAAATTTACTGTGTTTATCACTGGACAACTATTGAGGAATGGCAAAAAAGCTCGTCTGAGCGCGGATAATATGATTGTCTGTGGCCAATCAATGCCTTGGTTTTTTTTTAAATTCAAATTTCCTACACTAAAGTCATTTCAGTCATGCTTCAGTCAAGTATGGATTTTTATCTGTTAGTCTGTCCGTCTCTACTTGCGTTTTCACAAAACGTACTTGATTTTTGAACCAACCTTTCTCTCCCCTCCAAAATTTTGTCGTTAAAAGTTATTTTTAGACACAGCTTCCACCAATATCCCTTCTCTTCCATGCTAAGTAGATTTGAACACCTGCGTCTCAAGGTCGCGATTTTTTGTGCAAATAGCGACACTTTTTGATTCAATGCAGTCTTTCGCTGTTGTGAACAACACTGTCTTTTGTCATTATTTTTCATTATTATCTATCCGTCTGTAAAAATTAAAAAACATATTATTTCACTGCTCAGAATGGGCCATCCGGCCAGCTAATTTTTATATTCCTAACATTAATATTAAGAAAAGTTACTTTTTAAATTTTGTAATATTTCAAGCATCTGCGTTTAGCCGCTGAATTCAAATCAAAGGCTTGGTATCGCAAAAGCGTCCAATAAATGACTGTGGCGTATCATATCCAGGGTCCCTTCTGTCGAGTTCCTTACTTTATGTCAACTTGGGGAACGTGACTTGACTTTTTTCCTTTTTTTTTCCCCCCCCCCCCTCCTTCCCCCCCCCTTTTTTTTTTCCTCCGTTTCCCCCCCCCCCCCCCCCCCCCCCTCCCCCCCCCCCCCCCCCCCCCCCCAATTGCGTCTCCTTAGCCTTGCTAGTCTCACGCAATTTTTTCCAGTCATATTTTTTTTTTCCTTTTGATCCGCCGTTCTCATCCCTCCAAATGGTAACCGTTTTGATTTCCCGTCTAACAAGTCAATTTTTATGGAGGGTGATGACCCGCGGTCAGGGCGATCATGTACTATCAGCAGCTTACTCGTTATGTTTTTATCCTTACATTTTATCCTTTGGAGATATTTTTACGTTGTATCACTTGTTAATTTTATGACAGGGACCATGTTTACAAAAGCTTTTGAAAAAAAGTACCCTTCCTATCGTTGCCATTAACAACCAAAAATAGTATTTGCCATCGACTAATCATGTTTCGCCTTACATATAATTCTAACCAATCAAATCGGATTTAACGTAGTGGCCTCATTCCCCTAAAGCAGTATCCAAACATGAGCAAATATGATCTGGTGCTGTCAGACAACACCCCTATAATATTTTGGCTATAATTTGTTAATTACTAGACTATGTGCATAACACTTAACATATTCTTTGTCAGCAAGTCCTAAGGCACCCAAAAATATAAATTTAATGGGGCTAAGTGGCTCCGTTCAAAATATGTATTCTAGGATAGTCGTGTATTTTTTATTTATTTTTTTTTATCGATTTAGAACCGCCACCTGTCCTGCCTTTTCGACTGTTCTGTCAGACTAATGTCAGGATTTCAGACATAAAACAGTAGAATGTCATGTTTCCCTGCAAAGGTCATTGACATTGGAATGATATATGGCACCTCTTAGCTTCATTATTAGATCAATGTATGACCTCCTGCCATCGCCCACAACCCTTGTGAGATGGGGAAAGTCTGATGATGCTCAGTGCCCCCTGTGCCATGAGAGGAAGACACTTGAACACGTGCTTTCAGCTTGCAAGGTGACATTAGGGCAAGGGCAATACACATGGCGCCACAACAAAGTACTAAATGAGCTGGCTGCTACAATAGACCTGGCAAGTGTGAAGGCGAACAGCAATGTCAGACCGAGCACCGCAAATACATACTTTCTGAGAGCAGAAAAGTCAGCACACCACAAACCAAGTAAACCAAGTAGCAGTTTACCATCCCTTCTTGACTGTGCAAATGACTGGGAGATGGCAGTAGATCTAGCTGGGCTAGGGGCACATCCAGAGAGCATCAGAAGATCTTGAAGACGGCCAGATATAGTGCTGCATTCCTCATCATCGCACCAGATTATAATGATTGAACTGACCGTGCCATTTGAATCCAGACTGGATGAGCAACACTCGTTCAAAGTGGCCAAGTATAACGATCTGGCTATGGACTTGAGACACGATGGGTTCACTGCAAGGGTCATGGCTGTTGAGGTGGGTGCAAGAGGTCTCATGGCGGCCTCAGTGTATGATCTACTGAAACTGCGGAGGTTGAGGGGACAGTCAAGAACAAGGGCACTCAAGAGGCTCAGCAAATTTACGGAACAGCCATGCTGGCTGTGGAACAACCACAACGGGCTAAGGACCTCGGGACAGTAATTTGGTTTCAACATAGAGGTTACTTTCACAATTGCCTCCAGCTGGTAGAAAATAGGAATTTGAAAACTGCAACCAAGGTGGAGTGGGTTCAATTCACTGCACAAGACAACAGGAGGTTGATACTTGGGAGTCATGACCCAAGTGGGCCCGCCCTCCCTTAGAGTGTGAAGAAGATTAAGGGGCCGAAACACTTGATTGGTGGGGAAAACTTCTGATAATCAGATTGCCTCCACTGGAATCACTCTGTATAGAGTTTCCTATCATCATCTTCTTTCGTTCGCTTGAAATATATTGTCTATATCTGCAATGTTGTTTCTTGTATAAACTTCACTGTCTTTTGTAGTTCATACAGAGGTCCGTATAGTTTTGCTTCCAGTGTTATTTCTCTGGGCCAGTGGGTTTGCCTCAATATATCATATTCGGGGCAATCTTGAAGTATGTGTTCCGCAGTCTGGGGTGCCTGTCCACATGTACACATGGCTGAATTGCCAATCTTGAATTTTGTATACATGTGGCTGCGTAGTCGGTTGTGTCCTGTTCTGAGGCGCAGAATGACAATTTGTTCTGATCTGTTCATAGCTTGGTAGTCATCCTGCTTTGGTGTTGGTGGCTTTCTATCATCATCAAGACATTCTGCACAGTAAGGTTCTTCTTTTCTGAAATATCCTTTTCCCAGCTGTAGCCTCAGAAGATTCTTGTTACTGGGAGTGTTCAACTCCCTAGGTATCTGACATTTTCTTGTTGGAGCCTTGAAAAGCTTAAATGCGTGTCTTCCTTTCAGATTTTTATCCAACTCTGTTGTCCATTCATCTGTTATCATTTCTTTAATTAAGCTTTTAATCTCTGATTTACTCATCGCTATAAAATCAAATCGACTATATCATGATAAAACATAGATTTAAGAACAGTGTCACAAGTGCAAAGACACATCCTGGCGCCGACATAAATTCAGATCACAATCCAGTTGTCATCAAAGTAAAAGTAAATATAAAGCTGAAAAGAGCAGGAAACAGAAGACAGGAGGAACCCCAGATAGAAATATCAGCGCTGAAACAACCAGATATAAAACAGAAATATTTAATCGAAGTCAAAAATAAATACCAACAGTTATTGACAGAAAGCATGGAGCAGTATAGAAGAGAAAACCCAGAAGAAAAAGCAACCGCAAAATGGGAATGCTTAAAAACAAGCATATAATCAGCAAATGCAAATTTACCTAAAAAGGAGTCTAAGAAAAATCAAATTTGGATGACAGATGACATCTTGAATACAATGGCAGAAAGAAAGAAAGCAACAAACACTCCAGATTATAAAACAATAGACAATGACATACGTACTATGTGTAGAGAAGCAAATGAACGGTGGATAGAAACAAAATGTAAGGAAATAGAAGACTTGGAAGCGAAGCACATGACAAGAGATATGCATGAAGAAATAAAGAAATTATCAAATCGGTCGCGGTTTTGCACAAGGAGGAAGCTGTATCAAGAACAAAAAATGGTGTAATATTACTTGATGAGAAAGACATATCAAACAGATGGGCAGAATATACGTAAAAGAACTATTCGAGGACAACAGAGGTAAAAAACCATCACCAGATTCTAATGAAGGCCCACACATTCTCAGATCAGAAGTAGAGAATGCCATTCATATGATACAAAAAGGAAGATCAGCAGGCATGGATTAACATAAACATTGAAATGATAGAAGCTCTGGAGAGCTTTGGTATAGATACAATCACAGAAATATGCAATGATATATACAATACAGGATATTTACCACACGACATGAAGACATCAGTTTTTATAACATTGCCCAAAAAACCAAATGCAACAGAATGTTCAGACTTCAGAACAATCAGCCTGATGAGTCATGCAATTAAGATACTGCTCAAAATCATACAGGAAAGAATAAAAAGTAAAGTAGACAGCGAAATCCAAGAAGAACAGTTTGGTTTTAGACGGAACAGTGGAACAAGAGAGGCAATATTTTGCCTAAGAAGATTAGCAGAAAAAATATACAGAGGTCCAAAAAAGTATGTATATGTGCTTCATTGACTATAAGAAGGCTTTTGACAGAATCCATCATGAGAAAATAATTGAATGCCTCAAAGACATAGGTATTGATGGAAAAGATATAAGAATACTCAGTAACCTTTATTGGGAGCAAACTGCCACAGTAAGATCGGGAAGGAATTATTCACCATACATAGACATAAAAAGAGGTGTCAGACAAGGTTGTGTGCTGTCCCCCTGCCTATTTAATTTATACACCGAAAAAATTTTCAAACAGATACAGGAAATACCAGGACTGAACATCAGTGGAAGATCAATAAACAACCTTAGATATGCAGATGATACCGTGTTGTTAGCTGAAAGCGAACAGGAGTTACAAGAACTAGTGAAGCAAGTGAACAGTATAAGTCATGAATATGGACTCGACATTAATATTGAGAAAACTAAAACTATGATAATTAGCAAAACAGACGATAAACCCACATTAAAGATAAGCGTAAATGGGAAAATCCTGAACAAGTCAAGAGCTACGTATATCTTGGTCATATAATAACAGAAGATGGCAGATGTGAAACAGAAATCAAGAAGAGAATAGGAATGGCCAAAGCTACATTCAACAACATGAAACATATACTGACATCCAAACAGTTATCTCATAAATTAAAACTGAGAATCATAAAGTGTTATATATATTCTGCATTTCTGTATGGTGCAGAAACATGGACGATGAATAAGCATTTGGAAGAAAGAATTGAGGCTCTTGAAATGTGGATATATAGAAGAATGGGGCGTATCTCATGGAAAGAGATGAAAACAAATAAGGAGGTCCTAGAAAATCTAGGTATGAAAAGAGAACTAATGAGAGAGGTCAAAGTTCGGCAGCTAAATACTTTGGCCACATAAAAAGGCATAACACCTTGCAGAAGACCATAACAGAAGGGAGAGTTGAAGGTAAACGTGCAAGGGGAAGACAGCGCTATAAGTGGGAAGATAACATCAAGAGATGGACAGGAAAGAGTCTATCAGAGTGTACCACCAAGACAAGAGACAGAAGACGTTGGAGATCCATTACAGCCAACCTCCGTTGTGGAGATGGCAACTGATGATGATGATGATGATGAAGACTCCCAAAAAAAAAAAAAAAAAAAACGTGCTAAGTATCTAGGAATAAATAGGCCTACATAAATATATCTAGGGAATAATTTTTTTTTTTTTAATTTATGAAAACAAAAAATATCCCGTTCAACCACTGATGGGTTATAAGTAGGATATTTATTGTCGCAGATTTTAGATAATAATCTTGACTGACGATATCTGATTATAGTATCGTTTCGCCACGCCAGTTCAATTAGTGTAAATGGAATCTAAGGAACTTAACTCAAACGTATTGCTCATCCTTCCCCGAAGGGAAACGGGGAATGCCCAGAATGACTGAAAGGGTATTATCAGATTTACAGAAACACACGAACAACTGCAGCTTAATATCACAATAACAATCTTTATTTTAGAGTTTTATACCTTATTTTAAATATATATAATTTTTCTGATAATAATAAATTATTTTTATATACAACAATGAGCTAAACATTTGACGGTGATTACATTGTGAAGTACCCATTCGATATTTTTAAAGCATCTTTTCAAAATGGCGCTAATCAAGGGAATTCCACTTAGCAAGGTAAATATTCTTATTAAACGTAAACGGCATGCACGCTTTGGTTATTTTGCAAGTTTACCACATGCGCATTTGTATTGATTTTAATTGAAACATATAAGTAACTACATGTATGTGCCCCGTTTGCCATGCGCTCCAGAAATATGTATTTCCAGTAGGCATATTAACAGTAGGCTAGGTCCCCTCTTATAATTTCGACTATTTTCAGCAGGCCTAATAGCAGTACTTTACTTTAGTTTTTCGGTCCACTCTTGACGTTCTCGTCTTTGAGCCAGGTATATCGCATTGGCCACTTTGAGCCCGTATTGTTTGTAGCATTTCTGTAGTATTGTATATCTATCTGCCTCTTGATCTTCCATGTGCCCTGAAGCCAGATCTTTTACTGTTGTAGGCACGTAATGATAACTGGGACTATGTTTGACACTGATAGAAAAGGATAGATAAGAATAAACTAATTTTCAATTGTTGTTTAGTTTCCATACTGATATTTTGGTGTTTGAACAGTGGTGAAGTTTGGTAAGTCACTGCATTGGCTTTTTGACAAATTGTTTCAATTTCTCTGTCAAGTCTTCCAGTCTTGTGTGGAAATACTTCCTGTGTATTTAAACTTTCTAACTTATTTAAAAACCTGATACTGTTAACATTTTGTTTAAGTGGGCCTGGTGATC
Organism: Oreohelix idahoensis; assembly: GCA_024509875.1. Classification (NCBI taxonomy): domain Eukaryota; kingdom Metazoa; phylum Mollusca; class Gastropoda; order Stylommatophora; family Oreohelicidae; genus Oreohelix; species Oreohelix idahoensis. Next base: position 14,448 of record JAMPIV010017869.1, read on the forward strand.
CTCTTAGTTTCTGTCTTTGATATGCTGATCTTCATGTTGTATCTTGCACAAGTTGGATTAAGTGCATTTGTTTGGTTGAATAGGCTATCTTACTTACTTAGTCGTTCCCCTTCTACTGTGAGGTAGACTTACTTGGTCGAATATCACACAGTGTAATTCATATTGTTCATTTCTTGGGTTTGCTTCATCTTCTGCTTTGGCTTCTGGTGTTATCTTGTCCATATGTGTGTTTGCGTGAGATATAGAATGAAACAATAGTGGTGATAGCACTCAGTCCTGCGACACTCCTGTGGTTGCATGAAATGCATCAGCGGGTTCATCATTTTCTTATTACACTTTTGCATGTATGGTGCAGGGTTGTCACGTTAATAGCTGCCCCTGTATTTCATAGTTTCTAATACTGACCAAAGTTCATTCCTAACTGCTCTCTCGAAAACCATCTCCAGATCAATAAATACCATATTTAGATTCATCTCCTTCTGATCTATAAATACTATACATAGTAGTTTGTCATATTCAGTTGTTCTTACACTTAAATATATTAAAGTGAACAAAGCTTCATTCTTTGCATCTCGGCCTCCACAGTTCTCCGCCAAGTTGTTTTTGGTCAGCTTCTCTTCTGCTTTCCTTCAGGGGTCCATTGTTCTGTAGTCTTGATGTAATGATGAATGCCTGTGTAACCCATTGTCAGGAGGCTAGATAATCCATCCTATTTTGAAGCATATCATCATTGTTTTCCTTTTTGCTTCCAATGGAGCATGGAGCCCTCACTGAAACTGGCCCCCCTTGCAGGAAACCTGCACCGAGCATTCATGTGCTCATGTAGTGGTGGTTTCTGTAGCAAGTTGTTATATATATTGAGATTGCCAGCCTCATATTAGTCGCCTTGTATGACATGCCTTACAACGGGCTGATCACCCGTTTGCCAGTCACTTCGATTACGGAAACAACAGCAAATGGGTTGATTTGCCATTGCCCTAAAGACGCCACTAGGCGTGATGGGAAACAATGGCGAAGAAAACCTATCTGCTGTTGCCCTAAGACGCCACTAGGCGTAATGGCCACTGACTGCTTTGACGGTCGGTGGCTAAGGATGGAAGAAGAAGAAGAATGACATGCCTGAGGGGACAGTAACCTTACTCTTTCTTTGTCTAATCAGAGACCTGTGGGAACTTCACAGGGATTTTTTTAAGCCATCATTTTCCATAATTATACAAGCTGTCTGCTATTTATAACTTCATGTTAAATATAGCTTTTCATTTGACTTCATGTTAAATGTAGCTTTTCATTTGACTTCATGTTAAATGTAGGCATGACAATACTACCTGGTGAAAACGTTTTACCTAATAACTGATTCAGCTGTTAAATCATTTTCATTCCTTAGATCTAACACAAGCCCAAAGTCTGGCAGCTGAATATGCCATATTTGTCTGTCTAACTAAAAAAAATTAATTGTTCATTGTTTCAAGCCTACATTGATATCTATGAATATTTCATTGGCCGGTTTAGTATTGACACGCATGTAAAAAAACTTGAAATTGACTGGATATAAATTTCTCGTCATTTAGTAGATTCTCAACTTGATATTCCTTTTGCAGTTTGTCCATTCATGCACATACTTACTTACTTAGTCATTCCTCTTCTACTGTGAGGTGTAGAGGTTTGGAAGAGAGCGCCAGACTATCCTGTTGGCTGTCTTCCTCCTGGCCTGGTTCCATTCTAGTCCTCGGTCCTTCAGAGATTGTCTAATGTTGTCCTCCCAACGGACTCTGGGTCATTCTAGAGGTCTGGATCCCTGGCTCTTAGCCTCCCATACCTGCCGTGGCAGCCGATCTTCTCCCATTCTGCAGACATGGCCAAACCATCTTTCTTAGTTGGGTCTGCAGATGTTGGGTTTTTAGGCCTTGACATATTGTCTGGTTTGCGGACCATGACTCTTCTTATTACTTCAGCAACCTTTCTCAGATACCTCATTTCTGAGGCATTCATGCACATTTGTCTGTGAATTTCCAGGGAAGTGGAAAATGTGTGTACAAAAAATATCAGTATTGTTGAACAGTTTTTGTGGGAACTACTGTCGTCATCACCATCACATCTCTGTTTGTTCCTTATATAGCCACCACTGCAACTAGTCCCACTGCACGGATGTATTTATGTGCTGTTTCAACTGTGGTTTCTCTGTAGCTGTTTTATATGATGAGTTTGCTAGCCTTGACGCAGCAGGGGTTCTGTTCTTCCTTTGTCTCCGTAGTGATCTCCAGGAACTATGCGGGGTGGGAACTAGTGTGCTGTTTGTGTGATTTACTAGATGTCATTGGTGTAGTAGTGAATAAATAATACACAAAGGTTTGTTTCAGGCACTCATGAGATATAAAGAAGTAGAAGACTAGACGACAGAAAAACCACAGAAGTGATAGGCTTACCGGAGACTCGAACCCAGGACCTTCCGAATGACAACACCGCCTAGCTGTGGGAGTGAATCATTACTATCCTCTCTGCGACTAACTGTAGTAACATTTCATATCTTATTTCTTCCTGTTTTCTCGCAGGTGAGTCCAGCATTTTTACACGCAAACTCAACCAGTCACACATGGGTCTTCAGTGCTTTTGCTGAAATAATAGGTAAGTACAAACTTCAGATACCAGTGATAATCAATACAGTCCTTATGCAACTTATTGTAGCAATTTTTGTCTTCTTCTTCCTCAGTCCGGTCTACCGTCCCTTCAGGACTTGTATATTTTAAATTATCATTTTTCTTCTCTATTCTGCACAGCATCTTAATTTCGTATTGCATGCTCTTTGAAACACTTCATTGTTGTTCATACTTTCTTTGTACTGTTGATTTATTTGTTAAATAAGGACTCGTGTAATTAATAAAATTCTGTATCAGTTACTGTTTTCGGTTTGGTTAAGTGTTTTGTTTACTCAGTAAAATTACTGATAGTATTAATTCATTTAATGGTTATAATATATCAGTGAAGTGATTACAATAGCATTTAAGTGAAAATATTGTAATAAAGTCCATTGTAGCGGTTATACTAAAAATCTAAAGAAAGTGGTTTTTCTAAAAATGTCAATAAATTGGTTATACTAAAAATTTCAATTAAGTGGTTATACTAAAAATTTCAATAAAGTGGTCATACTAAAAATTTCAATAAAGTGGTTATACTAAAAATTTCAGTAAAGTGGTTATACTAAAAATGTCAGTAAAGTGGTTATACTAAACATTTCAATAAAGTGGTTATACTAAAAATCTCAGTGAAGTGATTCTAATTAAGTTTCATTAAAAGAGGTTATAATAGCATGTCACTGAAGGGGTTATATATCAACATTTCACTGAAGTAGTAAACATTTCACAAAAGTCATTGTAAAGCAAAAAAAGGATAAAGGTCCATAGTAGATACTGCCTTAGGGGAGTGAAGTGTTAGAGATTTAACTATACAAGGTCTCAGCTTTCTGAGGTGGTGTGACCAGTTTCCTTCCTTGCTGCTGTTGTTCTTCTTTCTTCCTTCGCCGCTGACTGACAAAGCAATCAATGACCATCACGCCTGGTGGTGTCTTGTAGGACAGCAACAAACTGTCTCCACTTTTCTCGGTCGGCAGCCATCATTTATGTGGTGCCCCAGCTCTGGTTCAATCTTTGCATCTCTGCCACCACCGTTCTCCACCAGTTAGCTTTTGGCAGGCCCCGCTTTCACTTTTCTTCTGGAGTTCATAGCATGGCAGCTCTGGTGATGATGTCGGGGTCTTTTCTAAGGATGTGGCCAACTAAATTCAGCGTCTGTCCGCCAAGGATGGTGTGTATGTCTTCTTTAGGTGGCTCCAAGTTAGCAGTTCTTAGTTTCCTTGCTACCTTTGTCTTCCCTTAATCAAGAGGCAGAGTCAGGTACTCATTCACAGCTGGGCAGACTGAAGCATAATGATGGTTTTAAACCCTGTTACCTTGCCTTGAGACGCAAGCAGTCAAACCACTCTGCTAGTTGACACTCAACATTTAAGTACACATGTAGAAATGCAACACCAGGGAAGTGGTTAAAATAACATTCAGTGAAGTCATCATCATCCTTCAGCTGCCCAAGGAGCATAGGTCGTCATGACACTTCTTCATGTCCCGTGCTATCAGCTCATGTCATTTTCTTCCCCTTTATTTCTGTCTCCAGTTCTCTTCTTCGTGTATTCTTTGGCTACCCTCTGTCTCTCTTACCCAGGGGATTCCAGAATAAGGACCGCAAGGATTCAATGAAGTGGTTATGATAATATTTAAATATCTTTTTTTTCGGTTACATTTGGTTTATTAGTGCAATAATTTGTAATCTGATAATATTAATGGGGGGGGGGTGTGTGTGTGTGTGTAAAGGTGAGTGTAATACTGATTCGTTCCTGTTTTTTTTTTTCTGAGCACAGACAATGCTTACGATCCAGACGTTAGTGCATCAGAGTTGCTGATAGATAAGGTTGATATACGAGGTGTTCCATGTCTTATATTTTTGGACAATGGTGCAGGCATGGATACTGATCACCTTTTGAAAATGCTCAGGTATGTTTAGATTTTACTCATAGTCTAGTTATTAGATCTTAAACATCTGCAAATGGCCATTTTTGTCATACTTGGATAGATCTGCTACCATATAGATAGATGGCTGATTTGATCAAAATGGCAGATACAAGTGTTATTTTGATACCTTGTATGGAGCTGATTTAATCAAAAAGGCAGACAAAAGTGGCATGTTCATGCCTTCGTATAGATTTATAAATGAACCAGTTACATTCTGCGTAATATGTCCCAACTCTGACACATGCATATACTGATGGTTCAGCAACAAATGCAGTTGAAAAAGGGGGTGCCGGCATCCTCATAAAATTAAAGAATAGAATCCACTCTATGGCAATTGCCACTGGCAAATACTGCAATAACTTCAGTGCTGAAGCAGAAGCCCTGAAACAGGAAGCGGAAACTCTTATTGAATGCAAAGCACAGGCAGAAAAACAGATAGTAATCTTTACAGATGCCCTCTCAGTAATAACAGTGCTGAAGAGCCACCATGCTAAAGGATTGAAAGATCTGATAATCTTCCTTGAAAGACTGGCCAGATGCTTCAACAAGTGCACAATCCAGTGGATACCAGCCCATTACAACATACCAGGAAATGAGGAGGCAGACAAACTTGCTAAGGAAGGAGTTGCCTTACAACAAAATTATATAGAGACAACTTACGCAATGGCAAAGACTACTATAAAGGCTACATTCAAGTCCAAATGGGAAAGAGCACCCGGGCCATTTGAAACATGATGCATATCATCAACTATCCAGGAAAGAACAGGTCATCATTTTTCGGCTAGGGACTGGACACAACAGATTGAGATACCATCTAAACCACAAATACAAAATTGGTGCAACAGATCTCTGCACCTGCGGTACCAGCCCGATGACAGTCGAACACCTGCTGCAGTACTGCCCAACCTACAGTAATGAACGGAGTAGCATATGGCAACAACCCACTTCTGTCAACGAAAAACTGTTTGGAGATGTCGGGAACCTTGAGTTGACTGCTGCCTTTATTAGAGTCATAAATGTGGAAGTCTGAAGCGAACGAGGAAGAAGAAGAAGTCCCAACTCTGTCACAGCCCAATATCGTTCTTGGTTTGATTTGATTTGATTTTAAGGACCGTCTTCATGCTTGATATTTAGAACCTGAGAACAATTCAAACTGGCCCTATTATATTAAGGAATGTAGGATCACACTGTATGAGGCACCACTGCTATGATGTTTACAGTGAGTGTGCACTGTAAATCTTTTCATGCACACAAATTTTGCTTAAATTCATCAGTTACAGCAGTACAGATGTATAACCCACAATATCTTTGGAAAAACGCCCACAGACCACCCTAAGTGAGATGATTAGAGCTACCTCGCTTATTTTACTCATGGAAAATATGGAAATTTTTTTTTCAGAACCAGTGGTCCTAATGATGTTATGCTCCTTCCTGTTCTCCCCTTGTAGTGAGATCAGATGCCTAGCCTTCTCGGATAAGGGCGAAAAAATGGGAAGTCCTGTGTGCAAGTTGAGAACGTTAAAAATCCCATGGCAGTTGGAAATCATAAAGAGTAGGCCATAAGGCCGCTGCCCTGGCAAAATTTAAAAATTGGAAACCTACCCACCACAGAAATATTTATAGAATGTGTGATTCCTGTTTACGCACATTGGAATTCTCGCTGATGCTACGGAGTTCATGCGCTGTGCTGAGATCCTCCTTGTGTGATCTAAGGGAGGAGATAGGAGCACTGATGGATTTGTCCTTGTGCAATGAAGATGGTCTTTAAAACCAAACCAAATCAAACCTCCCTTATGCCCAGATTGATACTCATCGGCAAGCCTCATTTTTTAATGTGTTTTTTAATGTAATTTCATATGAATAACAAAAATAGGTAAATTGAAGGAGTTTTAGGATGGGGCCAGTTACCCCATCCTGTAGAAGTTTTAAGAAAGAAAAAAAAACTTCAAGAAATGAAATGGATAAAGAAGTCATGGAACAGCCTTGAGTGAATGGCACGGTATAGGAGGACTTGGCATGAATATGTTTACGTGCTATGCTTCTTAGGGAGCTGAAGCACAATGAATGAATGAGAACTTCCAGCTAGCACTTTTATTACAAATTTTATGTTAATTATTTTATGTGGAAAGTGCTTTCTAAATATTCTAATCTTTATTGCTTTCACATGCTGGCCTTGCAAGCATGTATACACTGCTTAGACAGCACAGAGTAAGCTGGCTTGGCCATGTCCACCGCATGGTAGATGGTCGCATCACCAAAGATATGTTCTACGTACAACTGACAGATAGCAAAAAGATAGCCGGGAGACCGCATCTGAGGTTCAAAGATATGTGCCAGAGAGAGACATGAAGGCACTGGACTTAAATCCAGCAACCCGGGAGGATGAAGCTGCTGATCGCACCAAGTGGCAATGCTCGCTGTGGTGCCATCTCAGATTGGGCATAAAGCTTTCACAACGGCCAGAAGAGAAAAACACACTGAAAGGCCAAAAAAAGCAGCAGAGGACTATCACCTCAAAGGCACATTCCCATAGTCAGTTATAACTGAAGGAGGCTACTAGTAGTAATCTTAGTTGCTGTTAAATTGATGCATTAGTCTAATAAGTGAACTACTATTGTGAAGTTTTTAACTTCTTGATTTCCAGTTTTGGCTTCTGTGAGAAAGAAATATATGAAAAACAAGGTTCCCACCAACCGATTGGCCATTACGGGAATGGGTTCAAGTCAGGCTCCATGCGCATTGGAACTGATGCCTTGGTCTTCACAAGGTGTCAGAAAAGTGCAAGCATCGGTTTCTTGTCACAGACATATCTAAAATCTGTACAGGCAGATTCTGTTTTGGTGCCCATACTGGAGTACAGGCTGCCAAGCTATATCCTTTTCTTATACTGCTACGTTCACGATTGCACACATATGTTGATGTGTTTTCTCATGAGTGAAAATATTTTTTGGTCACAATGAATGAAAGCAGTGTGAAGTCATTTTGTGTCTTTTGCATGTGCAGATTGGATTCTTTGGATTCAGACAGTATTTTTTTTTTCATTTTATATATATATTTTTTTTGTATTAATTAAAAAAAAAATTAATTTTTTTTTTTTTTTTAAATTACACATGAAGACTTTTATCTGTATTTTGGTTTGGTTTTTCTAAGCTTCCAGTTTACTGATGAAGATTTTTCAGTCATATTTTTTTGTTTTCAGTCAGACTTCTTGATTTTGTGTGTGCTTGTTTTAGCTCAGGTTTTAAAAAAACATATATCAAGGTATGTGTTTGTGAGAAGATGCTACGGTTATATTCTCCCTTGGAAGGGAGGTTTTGGTAAACATGAATGTGAAATGAGTTGAGAGAAACGTTTGGGAGATGTATATGGTTTTTCTCAGAGAGACTGAACAGTGATCAGAATGTCTTGTGACAAAAGTAAATGCTGTGATTGGCTAGAGTAAGCCCAGCATGTTTGTGAAAGGGGAATTGACAGAAGTTATGGAAGAGGACGGATGTGTCTAACTGTTGCTTTTGTGTGGAAACGATGGTGGAAATCAATTATTTGTTGTGTGGTTTTTGCTGCTGCAAGGATTATGGTTGTTTCTGATCCAGGAAGTTGTTGTAGTGCCATAAATGATTTTAGCAGAAGTTGAGTTCTGGTAGTTTGTCAGAATTGATTTATAGTTTTCTTGTGCCCCTTCTGAGAACCTGTACCTGTATGCTATATTGTATTAGGATATGATTTTTTAAAAATATGTACAGTTGTGGTGAAGTGGGATGTTATAAATATTTATAGGGGACTTAGTGTACTGACTGAGATCAGCTGTGAAGGTATCTATATCTAATGAGAGTAGTGTATTATAGATAACCTTACTTGCTGCCACATATGTATACCTCAGTCAGAATTATTCTGGAATAGTGTGATGACTACGTTATATGTCTAGGGTATGTGTATGATGAAGTGTAAGTCATAACAACAACAGACAGATAAACAATTTAATTTATTCCACCACACTTGACAACACTGTGACACTCACATACATATAACACTCTATGAGAATATCTTAAAGGAGTCACTGATAACTTTTCAAATAACAATATGTATTCAGTGCTGTCATGAATGTATATGTGCCCTGATTCAAATACACAGGGAACCAGGAATCACAATCAATTTTAATTACAAGTTATATGTACAGAATTTATCAATATGAATATTGTAGTGACATATATTATTAATAGTATCCTATGTGTGTCAGTTGTGTAATAGTAATCTGAGGTAATACTGGTTTTGTTTTGTTCAAGCTCTGTTGGTATTTGTCATCATGACTTCAATAGTTTGTCTTTATTGGAACTAGTATTGGAGATGTTCTCAGTTCCTGATATTAAAAAAATTAAATTCCCCTCTTAATGTTATTTTTACAATGTCATTTTAAGATGGGGTACATAATGTTGAGCTTCATGGCCACACTCTCTTATCTTTCGTGATGACTGCAGTAAAAGACTCCTCTGCTCGATTACTTTAATGAGTTCTGGAGCCACCCCACTGGTTGCTATATGGACCAAGGAGTATGCTGTCTGCCTCTGGCTTCAGCAAAGCTCTGACCAGGTGCTGCTCAATAACTTTAAGACCACGGTCCCTGAAACAAGAAGGATGTACCTTCTACGTCATAACTAATTTATACTCTCTTTCTACACTGAGCACAATACATCACAAACATTGAGTTCAGAGCGTTAGGCCAACTGTCAGCTTCATCTGAAATACTTTATACCAGTATTTTCCTCCCTAATGGTTACTACGCCTCTGCAATTCCAGCATTATTTCTTTCTAGTCAATCATCTAGGTGTCAGTGTACTGTTTGGCCATTCCATGCAGTTTTACTTTCCTCCGACACCTTCTGTTCAGGCTGGAGCATTATAGGCTTTACATCATGTTCGCTACTGAACTACACATATATACAAACATAAATTATCAATTTACATTCAATTTTCATTAAAAGATATTGAATATTTCAAGCTTACCACAATTCATGGAATAATAAACAGTTTCGTTGACTGGCAATGAATATAGCACAACTCCGATCTGCCGATGTCCCAGGCTTTATTTTATAAAAAATATACACTGGTGCTCAACGCACTGCTTCTTAGTAGGTTTATTACAAGATGTGGCAATGAACAGACGCTCTGAATCGAGTATATTCGCAGCTCTACCCAATGAAACCATGTCTACACATCTTTTCAAAAAAGTACTCCTTTTTCACGTTTCCCCTGACAACACAAGATAGTATTTATAGCCTGACCAATCGTGTTTAGTCTTACATTTGTGGCGCTCCAATCAATTTGGAGTTAACATGGTAGGCTATTTCCGTAACGTAAGGTTTTTTCAAACACGTTATAAAAAAATTTTATGAGCAGAAATGATTTCATGCTGTCAGGCACCCCCACTATTTTATTTTGGTTATAATTTGGTAATTCCTAGACTATTTGCGTAACGTTTTACATATTCTTTGTCAGCAAGCCCTAAGGAACCCAAATATACAAATTTAAAAGAGCTAAGTGGCTGCGTTCAAAATATGCAATTTCTTCTACCTCCTGTTTCGAAGATGTGCTGTCTGGGTACTGTAATGTTTTCAAACGTAAACCCATCTAATGTCATCTTTTCTAATAAGCGTTTTCCAGGTTTTTTTAAAACCTAACTCTGGGAAGGTTAGTGTTTTTATCACTGTCCGTCTGAAAAAAAGTTAGTGCATGTGGCCTTACACGCGTGATGGCAGCAATTGTGTATCGCGCGACGCGTGTTTAGTATTGCATGCTTCCTGCCTTCATTCGCCCCTCTCTCTCTCCTGCTTTATCTGTCTTTTAGTTACGCCGTGTATGGAATGAATGAAATATTAAATCTAGGTCATTGATCAACTTGCGTATCTCAAGGTCAGTACACGTTTCATTGAAGAAAGCGGGTAATAATACAGTAGGCTTTTACTATCAACGTGAAAGCGTTACAATTTGCAGACGAAGCAGAAAACAAGGGGGATTTCGAGTACAGTCATTGTGACAGCACTGTTCTTTTACCATTTTTCTTTTCTTTATTAAATGTATTTGTTAGGCTTTATATTTACCTGATAATTTATATATGTGGATTAGAATATTCCACGACAACAGTGTTGAAACTAGTCCCCTGGACAACATTGATATTGTTGTTTAGTCAGACTGGTGGTGACAGTAAGGGTGCTGCTGTTGTCAATGATAAAGGTGTGCATGTCCCCCTTCCGGCAGTGTTTGGCAGATTGGCATGTTTTGTCTTTTGACACACTTTATGCAATAAGTGATCACAGAATGGAAATGAGGAGCATGGTAGAACAGATAATTATATGAATGATAAAAACTTTTCTAAAGCTGGCCGACAGTTGAAACATAAAATAATTAATCGAAAGCAAGCTAACAGGGAAATGATTGATGAGAAAACTCGTTTAAATACAGTCAGTACTTTTTATTGTGATGATTACTTATTGCTGATGGTATGTTGAAGAAAGCTAAATCCAAAATTTGTATAGAATATGTAAGTCGTTGTTGTTGACCGTAATCAGTTTGCACTAGACCACATTAAAAAAAAACGGAAATATTTGATGAGAAAATTGGTTTAATAAAGTCAGTACTTTTTATACTTTTAAATTGTAATGATTGCGGTATTCTGAAGTAAGCTAAATCCAAGATTTATATAGAATATGTAAACCTTTGTTGGCCTTAACCAGTTTGCACTAGAACGCATAAAGAGTCAGGAGTCACGTAACAACCTCAATGCAATCCTCGAATACTCAGTCTTTAAGATGGAAAATGAGCTGAAGGAAGAATTGAAAGCCCTGGAGGGTTCAAAAACAGGGACTAAAATTATCATTTATAATTTAAAAAGGTTTGTATCATTTGTCATCTAAAAGTATTTGTATCTTTGTCGTAACGAAAGGTATATACGAGTATATCCTTTGACATATTAACATTGTATATCATTTTTTCATCTTAAAAGATGTGTATCATTTGTCATTTTAAAAGGCATGGATAATTTGACATATTCATTTGACATCGTGAAAGGTTTGGATAATTTGGCATCTTAAAAGATGTGTGCCATTTGACATCTTAACATCTTAAAGATTCTGTTTCATAACATCACCTCAAGTCCCAACTAAGATGGTTTGGCCATGTCTGCAGAATGGGAGAAGATCGGCTACCACGACAAGCATGGGAAACAAAGAGCCAGGTATCCAGACCCCCAGGACGACCCAGAGTCCGCTGGGAGGACAACATTAGACAATCTTTGAAGGACTGACGACTAGAATGGAACCAGGCCAGGAGGAAGACAGCCGATAGGATAGTCTGGCGCTCTCTCTTCCAAACCTCTACACTTCACAGTAGAAGGGGAACGACTTAGTAAGTAAGTAACATCACCTCAAAAAAGTGTGCTTTTCATGGTTTACATTTCAACATAATTTTTCTTTTCGCCCCCTATGGAGCACGGAGGCACCACTGCAGATGGTCCTCTTGCAGCAAACCTGCACCAAGCCTTCATGTGCTGATGCAGTGGTGGTTTGTGTAGCAGTTAGTTTTACATGATGAGATTGTCAGTCTCGTGCACAACCTCGTATTAGTCACCTTGTTCATGATGAAGCGGTTGTCTTTTAATTTATGTTAAACAGCACTGGTGAAAATGGAGAACCCTGGGGTAATCCCAGGCAAATGTGCATTCGTCCATGTTCCCAAGCGAAATGCAACTGCTCTCTTATGCTGAGTTTGTTGCTGTTCTTTAACTAGGGCTGCTGAGCTTCTTGCTTTTTTTGCAGTCAATACCAAGTTGAAGAGTCCTTGGTATTATCTACACTGTAGATCTAGGCTTTTCCTGTGGCTTTTCTGCCATTCCGAAACGTGTTAAGTTGAAGTCATGAGCTCCAGCTTCTTCAGCTTGGCTTGCATTTAATGGATCATCATATCTGGTCCCAAGCTGGGAGGAAGAAGCACGTAGCATACTGTGTGTTCCCCACCATCCAAGGTGGCTCTCCAAATGCGCAGAGCTAAAATATTGTGCTCTGGTTTTGGGCTCTCCCAAGGAATTGTCACTTCCTACACAGAGCCACTTCTCAGCTCCCCTTGCCTATTGCGGGGTCCATAGTGAGACCTATGGAAGAATTTCATGCAGCCAACCAGGTATTAAACGCAAGAGTTATGTTTGGGGTTCAAGCGATTCTTCCACGCTTAGTGCATAATGCTGTGTTCTCAACATCTTTTACCACAGGGGGAATCTGTGGAAGTGTGTGGATGATTTCAAGAGTCAATGAGGGTGTAATTAGCCTCACTGAGGTTCACATCCCCAACTATATATTATAGCACTGTGCTTAGCTGGTGATCATCCAGATATGCCTCCGTGCATTGCTGAGCTGGTAATATGCATCATTTTGAAGGCACATGAAAAAAAGAAAGAAAGAAAAAGCATACTAGACAACAGAACATCTAGGTTTGAAGCCTTCCAGGCATACGCTTCACAGGTAGTCAGAATAACATTGATACACCCTTAATATGGCTACATTTTGATTTGAAGCCTTCCCGGTGTAAACTTCACAGGTAGGCAGAATAATACTGATAAACTCTTACTAGCATAGCTGTTTTTAAATTTGAAGCCTTCCAGGTGCAAACTTCACAGGTAGTTAGAATAGCATTGATACACCCTTAATATCATAGCTACATTTAGATTTGAAGGTGGCCACTGGCCAGTTGGTTGTATGATATGGCTACAGTAAAATGGAGATGTATCCCTCCATTATGCTTAATGGCAAAATCTGGGAAGCTTTATATATTTCGGCATGCTTAGAGCTGTGATAATTAGTTGTCATCCTTGTGATGGAGAGACGGTGTTGCCTGGATACTAGCTCTTAAGTGCACCGGCAGTTTCCCTTCTCCTATTATCTCTGTGTGTTGTTTTTTTTAAAAAGTGCTTATTATCCATTTGTCAGAGCAGGTATTGTTGCTGCATGTTCCCTGGAACGATCCTAGTGTTCATTCATTGATTCCTCACCCTCCAGCTCCCCCATGGAGCATAGGCCTTCAGCAAATGTATGCCAAGTCCCGTCATGTGCCATCTGCTCAAGGTCTTTCTCATCATTTTCACTTCTGTCTCCAGTTCTCTTCTCCATGTGTTTGTTTGTTTGTTGTTGTTGTCTACCTCTTCTTCTTTTACCCTGGTGGTTCCAAAACAAGGACTGCTTATGAATGCTATCAACAGGTGTAATCTTCTTCTTCCTCATTCGTCCTGAAAAGGATGTTGGTTGCGTTGTGTCTGTTTACAGCGGAGCTGCGATATCTGCGCCTTTCGGCCAACACATCCGACTTCAGCACAGCATTTTTTGGGACCGGGTTTGCCTTCCCTCTTCAATCCCTACTCTCTCAGCCAGACTGCAGTGATGCAGCCTGTTTCCAGGACCACCACGTGGAGGTGGAATAGGGTCTTGGTCAGCTCTGGTTCCCTGACCCTGATGCAAGCAGTCAAGCTATGGGTCGCTGACTGCATTCTCTATTGCTGCGTCTTTGGGTCCCAACAGGTGTAATAATTTTGAAGAAAAAAATTTCCACATTTTTCTATAACATATGCATTGTTGGAACAGGATAGCTTTGATCAGTTTTTCCTTATCAGTACACTCTGTGTTGTTTTTTGTTGTTGTTAAATAAATAGGAAGTTAAGAATCCTGTTAGGTGCTAATATACCCTGCTCTTGTTTTTGTTTCTTCAGACTACAAGACAGCACCTATGAGCTGGATTTTGCCAGTGAGCCCGCAGACATTCGTTGCCCAGAGGCACACGAGGTTGACATGACATCAGTGTACCACAGACCCATTCAGCTCAACGCTTCTGAATACAAACGTTCGCTAAGAGTAGGTTTCTTCTTGCTTCTCCTACGAATTATAGGTCAATCAGTGCTGCAGATACGTTTGGTTTGGTTAAGTTTTAAGGACCATCTTCATTGTATACGGACAACTCCAATAGTGCTCTGATCTCATCCCTCAGGGTCACACAAGGAGGATCGCTGCACAATTTTTAGAACTCCGCTGCACCAGCGAGGATCCTACCGTACGTTTTTACAGTAGCGCTCTTTTGCTTACTCAGTCAATCAACCAGTACCTTGTGGCTCATCATGGAGCAAATGTCCTGAAAAAACCCCCACCCCACCCCCCCCACCACCAACCCCCCCCCCCCCCACCCCCACCCCCCCTCAAGCATTCACGTCCTGTGCCGTCTGTTTAATGTCTTTTCATATCTTCTTTGTCCCTTTAATGTCTTGTCTCCAGTTCTCTGCCCACTGTATTTTTGGGTATCCGTCTGCTTCTCTTACCCTGTTGGATTTCCAAAACAGGGAGTGCCTTGTAATACTGTCAACTGGTTTCTCTTAATGTGTCCTATCCAGTGCCGGCATCCTCTCACCTCTTGTTCCACTGGTGTTTGTATGGTTCTTTCCATCATTAATTGGCTTGTTGACTATGTAGTATATTGAACAGTTAAAGATAGGAACAACTGGTGAGTGTAACTGTGGCACTGATACAGTGACAGCTGAGCCTCTACTTCAAAGGTGCCCAACATGTGAGGAACAGAAAGTGCATGTGGCCATCACCAGTGCCTATCCTGTACCGAGATGCCAACAGATGCCTCGAGCTGACTACTCCTTTAAGTGGATGAAGAAGAAGAATTGTCATCTCTTTATTATGGGGGGGGGGAGCTAGAGGGAAATGCTTTTTTCATTAATAACCACAGAATTTTGATACAAATATACAGGGTTAACTTAGAACGATAATAACTATGCAAACTAATGCATATGTTGGTATAATGCTATTGGTCGCCATGGAAATGATGGGCATATATTGAATTTTAATCCTGTATTTCAATTCACTAGGCCTTTTTTTTTTAATCCTTGAGTTATAAACACCAAAATTTAAACGGAAACTCAAGATTGCGTTTTAAAACTTTCGTTTTTTTTTTTTTTCAAACTCTTTTCCGAGTTGATTTTTATAACATTTGTAGGTCCTGAGATATGGAGCTTTTTCAATATTTTACAACATTATATGCAATAAATTTTAGTTTTGATAAGACATCAAAAATCAGATCTGAGAAAGGTTTTATTATCTAGTGGAAAGTATCTGTGCAAAATCTTACATTGAATAACTAAAAAATAAGCAAGTTATAAGAACATTAGAAACGTAAAGGAAGGTTCTTAGACATTCACATTTTTCTTCATAGGAAAAGCACAATATTCTTAACTGACTCCAGAACAACGCTCAGAGTGTTGGTCAGATTTGACACCCGTGCCAAAACAACTCTGAGCGTTGTTTTTAGTCTATCATGAATTAAAATTACGGCACAGGGTGAAAAATAATTGCGGCGTCAAAGAGTTCAGAAAAATACAATTTGCGAAACCAAAATACGCTTACATATTCAAAGTCCGTGTAAAATTACCTCCAGCTGGCAGAAAATTGTGGATGTTAAAGCTGCAACCAAGGTTGAGTGGGTTCAATTTTCTACACAAGACAACAGGAGATTCTACACAAGACAACAGGAGGCTGACACTTTGGAGTCAAGACCCAGGTGGGCCCGCCCCGTTAGAGTGTAAAGGAGAGTAATGGGCCGAAACACTTGATCGACGGGGGACCCCTTTTGAGGATCACATTGCCTCCTGTTGTATCGCTCTGTTTTCTATCATAACTACATGGTCAGACCAGTGACAATCGGGAAAAGACCGATGGACTTCTGGAAAGACAGATGACACTGGGAAAGACTAGGAACCGGCTTACCAGGTTGGCACCCCATAAGCTGTATACAATTGCTACAGAACCCAGAATTGATAGATGCCCCCGGGATTCACCGAATGGTAGGGAAAATGATGAATCCACAGGTGACTTTTTGGAATCGACCAGACAAGTTACACGGACTTTGAGTTGTGATAAACGGCTGGAATTTCCATGTACATATGGTAGGAGATTCTCTACACAGAAAGGCACGAGAATCCACAGAACGAAAAAGGGGTGTGAGAGCTCATCAGAGCTCTGTTTCGATGGGTAAAATGTTAGAAGAACTCAGCCATGAGTCAATCCACAGTGCTGAGAACATTCAAGATCTGCCTAATTGTCGTGAAACATTCTAAATCCACATATATAAATTAAAAGGTAAATGTAAAGCCTAACACATAAATTCAATAAAAGGAAAGAGAAATGGTAAAAGTACAGTGCTGTCACAATGGCGTACAAAAATCCCCCTTGTTTTCTACTTCGTCTGCAAATTGTAACGTTTCACGTTGATAGTAAAGCCTACTGCATCACTACACGCTTTCTACAATAAAACGTGTACTGTATTTCTAAGAAAACCTTGAGCTAGGCACACTGCGTAATGACCTAAATTAATACTTCCATTAATTTCATTTTATACACTACGTAACATAAACGGAAAGACAGATGAACTTAGGATAGAGAGAGGGAGGGCTGAAAGCAGGAACGCATGCAATACTAACACGCGTCTCGCGATATACAATTAATGCCACCCTCCCCGCGCGAAAGGCCAGAGGCACTAACTTTTTTTCAAATAGACCGTGATAAAAAACACTACCCATACGAGAGTTAGGTTTAAAAACCTGAAAAACGCTTATTAGGAAACATGACATTATACTGTTTTATGTCTGAAAGCCTGACAGTACCCAGACACCACATCGTATCGAAGTGAACGGGAGGTAGAAGAAAATGCATATTTTGAACGCAGCCCCTTAGCCCCATTAAATTTATATATTTGGGTTCCTTAGGACTTGCTGACAAAGAATATGTTAAGTGTTACGCAAATAGTCTAGGAATTAACAAATTATAGCCAAAAGAAAATAGTGAGGGTGTCAGACAACACCAAATAATAATCGCACAGTGGCATGTTTTGAAACCACTATTTTACGGGAAATGGGCCACCATGTAAAATCCTATTTGATTGGATAGAAGTAAATGTAAAGCTAAACACGATTAGTCGGACTACAAATACTAATTCTTTGTTGTTAGGGGAAACGGTAGTAAGGGTACTTTTTTTGAAAAGCCGTGTAAACATGGCCCGATTGGTTAGACCCGCCAATATAGTCAATTAAGAGCGTCAGTTCAGTGCCACATTTTAAAATAAACTTACTAAGAAACAGTGCGTTGAGAGCCAGATCATATTTTTCTAAATAAAAGTCTGGGACAGAGGCAGATCGGATTTTGTGCCATATTCATCGCCAGTCAACGTATTTGTTTATTATTTCCATGAATTGTGGTAAGCTTGAAATATTTGATATCTTTTTAATGAAAATTGAATGTAAATTGATAATTTATGTCTGTATATGTGCGTGGTTCAGTAGCAAACATGAGGCAAGGCCTAGATACTGCTCCAACCTGAACATGACGTGTCAGAGAAAAGTAAAACTGCATGGAATTGCCAAACAGTACACTGACACCTATCTTATTGACTAGATAGAACTAATGCTGGAATTGCAGAGGCGTAGTAACCATTTAGGAGGAGAATACTGGTGTAAATTGTTTCAGATGAAGCTAGCAGTTGGCCTACCGCTCTGAACTCAGTGTTTGTTATGTATTGCGTTCAGTGTGGAAATAGATTATAAATTAGTTATGAAGTAGGAGGTACAACCTTCTTGTTTCAGGGACTGTGGTCCTAGTTATTGAAGCAGCACCTGGTCTGAGTTTTGCTGAATCCAGAGGCTGACAGCATACTCCTTGGTCCAGATAGCGACCAGTGAGGTGTCTCCAGAACACAGGAAGCAATCGAGCAGAGGAGTCTTTTCCTGCCGCCATCACGAAAGATAAGCTTCTGTGGCGCAGAGTAGCTCAACATTATGTGCCCCCTCAAAAATTGACATTTTATTAAACACAGAGGGACAATTAATTGGTTCAAATGACAGGAACTGTGAACTTTTCCCAATACTATTTCCCCGATAATCAAACACTTGAAGTCATGATGAAAAACAACAACCAAGCTTGAACAAAACCAGTATTACCTCATATTACTACTGCACAAATTACACACATAGAATAATAATAATAAACTATGTCAATACAAAGTTCATATATATAAACTGTGTACATAATACTTGTAATTACATTTGATTGTGATTCCTGGTTCACTGTGTAGTTGAATCAGGATACCCATTATTGAAAGAATTAATACATATATTTTTAAACTTAAACACTTGACTCATTTAAGATAGTCTTATAGAGTGTTATATGTGTGTGAGCGTCACAGTGTTGTAAGTGTTGTGGAATAAATTAAATTGTTTATCTGTCTGTTGTTGTTGTGACTTACACTTCATCATTTTCATAACCCTAGACATTTAACGTAGTCATCACAATATTCCAGAATAATTCTGACTGAGGTATAAATGTGGTAGCAAGTAAGGTCATCTGTAATACACCACACTTATTAGATACAGATACCTTCACAGCTGATCTCAGTCAGTACACTAAGTCCCCTATAAATATTTATAACATCCCACTTTACCACACTAATGATGATCTCACACACTTCGTGGACGGGAAAAGAGATGCAATCAAGTTTCCACCTGCCAGTGCAAAAGGGCTTTGGGAACAGCTGGACGAAGCCTTGTCAAAAGAGTTGTATAACAACCTGAAGCAGATAACTTTGGAGAAGAAGCTGGAAATCTTCAGCGACATAATATATCTTCACTGTCGCAAAGTGTTTGGAGTCAGGGAAGCAATGGAAAGTAACCCACCTCAAAAAAGTAGAAGACAAATCAGAATAGAAGAGATCAGGAAACGGAAGAAGCATGCCAAAAAACTGTTCAAGAACTCACTGGCCACAGAGAAGGAAGGGTTACGACAGGTTTGGGAGCACCTGAAAGGACAACATAATGCCCTTTATAGAGCAGAAAGGTTGTGCAGGAAGAGATGGGAAACATGGAGGGATAGGGAAATATTCCTCAGGAGGCACTTCAAGTTCGCCAAAGAACTGTTTGAGCAGCCATGGTTGGCACCGCCAAACACCAGGAAAGAAAAACTGGAAGAACACCTTAGAATGACCTATTCAGATGGTCGCAAAGATGAGCCGCTCAGCGGCATGGCAGGCCTTAGTTGGCCTAGTAAGCCAGGAGCTGAATTCAACACCAAGCCCCCAACGATGCAAGAAATAGAAAGCAAAATATACTGTTAACATGAAATAAACTGGTGGTGTTTTTATAACAGCGAAAGAAGTAGAAGACAGACATCATGACGAGTGGCTACAATCACAGATTTAGGAAACTACCTAGACTGTGGACAGTAACTCACACTAACGATTTCCCTGTAGCCACAGTTGTTCCCTCCCTGACTGTAAATAAAGTCTGTATAGAAACCGCAAAGTTAATTATGAAAAAAAAAATAACAGTAGTCCAATGGAAGATACTGCCACAAAGTGGTGGTGGGGATGGGGAGGAACGGACTATTGAATCTTTAGAGATTTCACAAATACTAGATTTCAAAGTGCAAAGCCAGAACAGAAGTTGAGTAGTCAGAGTACCCATCAGCTGAATGATGGTGGAGTAAAAATTCTTCACTTCACTTCTCATGTGCCAATTTTATAAGGAACTGAATTTCTGCTGTCTTGGGATTCAGAGTTTCTATTATTCATGTTATTGTCTTCTTTTCCCTTGTTTGCTCCTTGCGGAGCATGAAACCACCACCGCAGTTGGTCCCCTTGCAGGAATCCTGCATCAAAGACTTTGTGTGTTCTTGTGGCCGTGGTTTCTGTAGCAGTTCGTTTGACATAATATAGCTGCTAGCCCTGCGTAGAAGTAGATATTAGTTGCTTCTTATGACATGCCTGACGTAAGTCATCCTGTTCTTTCGATGTTGCCCCAGAGACCCCGTGAACTACATACATGGAGCTTATTTGTTTTATGCTCTGACAACACAGAACAGGATCTGAGATTAGTAAAATATGACATGCAGACTTTTGAATGTTTTGGTACTTTCAACCATGCTACTAAAAAATAACATGTGCTTTTGTTAATTTATCTTTTTAAAAGTGGAAAACGTACAAAAATGTTATTTTAACAATGAAAAAGTTGCAAGAAACAGTTAAAATAATAACTTTATGCCTTCTTGCTGTTTCTGACCACAAAATGAGCAAACTTCAGATAAGCAGAATTTCGAATAAGTAGGCGTATTTTACTTATCTGGACCACACTGTATATTGTAAATATAAATGATGATAACTTCTTGTGGCTGAAGTTTGAGGAGTGTCTGCATTTTAAATGCGTGAATGTTCTTTTTTTAGCCTGGCACATTATAACAAACTTGCCGGACAAATAATTAGATCATTATGTTGTTATTGATCCAGCGACGCTTGGGCTCTCGCCCTTCAGCCCAATGCCATGTAGTGATATCTGCATGTTTTTGCAAGTTGTTTTGTTTCTCCGTACATGGTGTTCCACTTATCTGGCCTCGGAGGAAGAAGCATTTTCCTAACATCATCGAGTGCTGGGCACTCAAACAGTTTCGTAGGGGTAGTTACACAGCTGGCACTATGGAGTGTGTTGTTGTTGGATTCTGTTCAAGTGACTGTTGAGTGGTATGTGTTGTGTTCTGAGCTGAAAAATGGTGCTATGATCCCTCCTTGTAAGATGGCCAATGGTGTCATTAGGATCAGGACCAGCCATGTGTCTGTAAACCTCTCGGTGTTTCCAATGGCCCATCTGTTCAGTCAAGTTTCTTTGTTTGTTGTTCATATGAGTGATTTGGCTGTTTGGAGAGATGTTGCTGTCAGTGGTTGTTCTTGTCTTGTTTCTTTCTTTGCTAATTGGATCATTAAAGAAGTTTGATTTTGATAGCTCACCACTGGCACAGCAAATTTTATGCTTATTTCTTTATAACGCACCTATTATTATTATTTAAAAATAGTTACCTAGTTACCATTACTGATTTTTATTTTTTTTTTTTATTAATTTTTATTTTATTTCAAGGAATACTGCAGCATTTTATTCCTGCGGCCAAGGATGAAAATAACAATAAGAGGTGTGAGGGTCAAGTCCAGATTGATTTCAAAGTCGTTATCTAAGACAGAAATTGACATGTATAAACCTACCTGGTTGGTGAGTGACTGCTACAGTTTTTGAAATGTTTTTGTCTTTTTTCTTTTCTTTTTTTTTGGTTTAAAAAAAAAAAATTGAAAAGCTAAAAAGTAGACATCACCATCTTCATTGCCCTCAGCTCAGCAGGGAGCATAGACCTTCAGTAAACTCATGCCAAGTCCACTCGTCCTGTGCCATCAGTTCCAGGCCTCTCCATATTTTCCTTATCCCTTTCATTTTTGTCTACAATTCTGTTCTCCATGTATTTATTTTTACTCACACTACCTCTCTTACTTTGGAGGTTCCAGAACAGGGACAGCCTTGTAATGCTATCAGTAGATTTCCTCAGTATGTGTCCTACCATTTGCAGTCTTCTTATCTCTGGTTCCACTAGCAGAATGTAGACATCGGATATGCAAATCATAAACTTTGAGATCTTTAGCTACTCTGAATAAGAATACATGGAGGAGATATGTGAAGACAGAAATCTGATGGATTGGGAGGGCATTTAAGAGAATTGCAGCGAGATGCCCTAGAGAGAAACTCATTGAGACATCTGGCTGAAGTCGCATGTTCTTAGAAAGGCAAGGTGGTATCAGAGTCAGTGTTGCTCATAAACAATTTACTAGAAACTTGAGATGTTTTGGTATAACTCCATCAGCAACGGGCGTAAGCAGGAAACAAAGGCAAGAAATAAGATCCTTGAAAATGATAGACACAGCGAGTAACATGGGGAAAAAAAAGTACTATTCCTGGAGAAACTCAATGGAGATAACAACCACAAGTTGACCACTGCTTTTTTAAAAACAAATTCAAGTTTGCACACGTCTGAAAGTATAAGAAGAAGAGGAAGAAGTTTCAGTACAATTGACTTGCACTGTGACTTGTGCTATGAATATTTCCATATGAATATATACCCATAATAATAATAATAATAGTCCCTTCAGTCATAACTCCATTTGGGAATGCGCCCCAGAGGTGACAGCCCTCAGCTGCTTATTTTCCTGGTGTTCCTTTCAACATTTTCTCATCTCTTCTGCTTGCTGTGAGAGCTTCTTTTCGTCCAATCTGAAGTGGCGCCGTAGATAGCATCATCATTTGGTGCGATCGGCAGCTTCATCCTCCAAGGTTGCTGGATTTATTTATGTCCAGTGCCCTCATGTCTCTCTTGCACACATCTTTGAATCTCAGCTGCGGTCGCCCAACTGTCTGCCAGTTGTCCATAGAAGATATGCTAACCCATATTCCATCAAGAACTACAGTGTAATTTCAACCTCATCTCCAGCTCAGCCTTCCACTGGTATGGAATTATCCGTGATTCATTGATGATTGTATATAGCTGTAAATAGGACATAACCGTATATATGGCTTTGTTACTCATCGTAAATTTCACCACCTGTTATAACAGTAACTTGCTGCCTGGACGCCAAGGTAAGTTTGGTTTCTTATCGACATTACCTTACTGCAGGACTCTGTTAAAACACATAACAACATATTAGTTTAGTTTGGTTTGGTTTGGTTGTAAGGACTATCTTCCTTGCACACGAACAACTCCGTCAGTGCGCAGATCTCCTCCCTTAGATCCCACAAGGATCTCAGCTCAGTGCACAAACTCCATAGCACCGGCAAGAATCCCAGTGTGTGTGTATAGGAATCACACATTCTATAAATATTTTTGTGCTGGGTAGGGTTCTAATTTTTTAAATTGTGCCAGGGCTGCGGCCTTACGGCCTACTCTTTACGATTTCCAACTGCCGTGGGATTTTTAACATGCGCAGCTTGCACTAAGGAACTCCTATTTTTGTTTTCCCCCTTATCCGAGAAGACTAGGCTACCCAGGAAGGGGGAGTATGACATCATTAGGATCACTGGTTCTGGAAAAAAAATTTTCATAAATTATATTCCCTCTACTGGGAATCGAACCCTGTCTCTTTAGAATTCGAGGCGGATGCCATGCATCTTAGCCATTCCGACCCCCAGTAACAACATAACATGATGCTTATGATAGTTTTGAAGGTGTATGATAGTTCTGGGTTGTACCATAAACTGAATGTAAGAAATATTCAGTTCTTACATTTCACATGAGAAGAAGACGCTGGCGATGAATAGGGCACACACTGAGGAAATCTGTTGAAAGCATTACAGAGCAGTTTTTTTTCTGGAATCCCCAGGGTAAGAAAGGTAGACAGGAAGAACACACGGAGAAGAGAATTGGAGACAGACTTGAAAGGAATGAGCAAGACACGGAAAGACCTTGAGCTGATGGCACAGGACATGAGGACATGGCATAAGTTTCTTAAAGGACTATGCTCCTTGGGGAGCTGAAGATTAATTACTGAATGAACGGCATGTCAGATATTTGTTAGTGTTTGTTTATTTTACTTTAAAACCAATATTTTAAATTTCATTTGCTTTGTACATCAGTCACGTCCAGTGAAAATTATCTTTGGCTTCACATGCGAGACACAGCGGCCTGAAGATTGTGACTATGGGATGATGCTGTATCACAGAAACAGACTAATCAAGGCTTTTGAGAAAGTGGGATATCAGAAACAGGTGAGGTTGTTGGAACATGGGCAGTATTTTCTTGGGTCGACCCAGCCTCATGAATTGGGTACTAGAGCAACTCTGGGAAGGTTACGGCGGCCGGCGAGATGCTGACCACATCACCCCTAGTGTGCCGATGGTCAAGAAAATATGGGCCTAACACCATATTCCCAATATGCCTCAATGGAGGCGCGTAACAGGATCCTTGACCTTTTTAACCTTTAGCTTGCTGCATTCTCTTCCCGAAAACTTGCCCTGCAGCTGCATTCTTTTTCATAATGCCCCGTTTTCATAGTGGGTGACTTGTAATGTCTATAGTTTTTGTGTTTCTTGGTCAATTGCTATAATTTTTGGAATTTATATAAATAAATGAATGGTGAATCTTATGATATAAAATTTGTTTGTGTACATGTTAGATGTGATAGGAAGAGATGAAAGGAAATATGAAAAAAAACGATTAAAAAATTTTTTTAAATAAAATTTTTTTTTTTAATTTTAAAATTAAAAAAAAAAATTTTTTTAAATGACCAACAAACGAAGAGTCCATATCCCTTGCATCTCAGTGAAAGTCATTTGACCAATACAAATCAAATGATGATCTTTTCGTTACACCCATCATCAGTAGCAAAGCAACAAACACCCTCGTCAGCAGTGACATTCGGCCGTAACCCTAAATCTTTCCGATAAAACCTAGTTTCCATCTCTGTCATCAACCATATTCTGAGAACCGATATCAGCACTTATAAAGACAAAAATCTCCTCATCGCATCGGCGTCAGAATCCAATAAAATTAGAGCGAAAATGGCCGCGTGTTCGATGCCGATTCATTTCGATTAAAAAAATTCACAGAAAATAAACGCGAATGCACCCATTACTAAAGAAGATCGGAAACGGAAGCTAACTCTCTCTCAGATAAGTTTAAAACTTAACATCTGGGGGTGAAGTCACGTGTACACACATCCTACTGCTAGAAAACGAAGATATCCACAGTCGACATATGTCGACAACAGCGTTCTATACCCGGTCGACATATGTCGACAACAGCGTGCTAAAGGTTAATACACAAATTGAAAAATGATATGTCACGTTTAAGTTTGTGGTATTATTGTTATTGTTGATCAGAAAAGATCTCATTTCACTCCGGGGAAAACCCATAGATCGGTGCTCAGTCTCCCTCAGCAAATGTTGTATTGTATGAATGCTAACTATTCCTGTTGTGCACTGGTGTGTACACACGACGAATGCATGCTCTCATATGTTCATCACGAATGCATGCTCTCATATGTTCATCTCTGCTAGTCTTACGTTTGATGCCAAATTCCAGCAATCTTAGACTTGTTGATTCATCAATTGCAGGGTCTTTTTCTAGCAAGCAATCAATAGTTGTCTTTAATATTTCTCTCTTATCCATATCCAGTGGTCCCCACTATGGGTGCACTCAAAGCTAGTCAGTCAGCTCTCTCATTGCAGCGTATCCTTGCATGGCCAGGACAGTAGACCCACACTAGTTCCTAAAAGATGATCTTATACACAAGCACAAGAGTGCAACACACATACACAAAATTCCAAGAATCTCCAACAGTCATAATTGTTAAATACAATATGATTTCTACAGACATCATATATGTCCAAAATTTCCTGTCCTTGATGTTCCCTATCTTTTTGTTAACTTTCTCCCATGTCCTGTTGTTGAGTGTCCAGTATATTCTCATTTTGCCATCCTCATTTTCTTTTCCTGTGAATTTAGGTTTGTCCTATGTTCTAACATCCCAGTTCTCAAAGCATGTGTGACCGTATGTCCTACTACGTCATTTTAGCACTAGGGTTCTGCCACTTATTAGAGTTAGGATAAGAATACTTAAGCAAGATTTAAACACTGGGTATTTGAGCGGGACTAGTTAGTAAAATAAACACTAGTCACAAACCTATGACGTCATTCAATCATGGTGTACATGAAATGACGTCATCAAAACCTGGGTAGAATCCATACAAGTTAGAACGGAAGCCTTTTTATATATTTTTTTTCCACGAGACTAGCAGTGGCAGTTACACTATTTTTCGTAGGACACCATTCTTCTTGATTTTTGTATAGCTGGTTTTTGTAGACGTCTGATGATAAGTAATCTATGAACCAGCATGGAATTACCAGAGAATACAACCACTAAATAAAAGTATTTTACTAAGATGAGATTGGACTTATTACTTGAACTCCAATTGGAAGTTTTTTGTTTGACGTCAGGTTATCTGAAATAGAGTACTTTATTTTCTACGATCATACAGCCAAAACATCAACATATACGAGTCTCCCAAAAACTACCTGGGTTTTACAAGTCACCTCTGTAACCACCATCTCTTGCAGTAGCCAGTCCTTCAACAGAAAATAATTAACAAAAAGTACTGCCCCGCTTTTCTTCACCCTGTCACACATGATCACTGAAAGTAGACTGCATTGTTCTTACCAGCCGTAGTCACAGATGCTACTCAGACAGTATGAGTTTAACAAAGTAGTCTGAATAGATAAAAATATGTAACACCAGACAAGATCATTTATGTTGCTACTCAAACATTATCAGTTTATTGTTATAGTCTGAATAGATAAGAAATATATAACACTAGACTAGACAAGATAAGTATGTCACAGTTGCTACTCAAGCAGTACCAGTTTATTGTAGTAGTCTGAATAGATAACACAATATATAACAATTACCACTGAAACAGTATCAACTTGTAGTCAAAATAAGATAAAAATTTACCAGTTACCACTACACAGTATCAACAAATAGTCAAACAGTACCAGTTTATTATAGTAGTCTGAATATATAACAATTATCACTGAAACAGGATCAAATTCTAGTCAGAATGAGATAAAAATTTATCAGTTACCAACCGGCGGATCTAGGAATTGTCCAAGGGAGGAGCAATACATCAAAATGATAAGGCGCGCGCACGCACGCACACACACACACCCCCAACCCCTCCCCCCCCCATTCCTATTTACATATATTTTTAGACATTTAAAAAACAAAAAAACAATTGTTGAAAAAAATGTGGCAACATGAAAGTTTTATTATACAGTAACTCTAAAATATTCATTAAAAAAATATGTATATAACTATTTGTAACATAATTACATAAAAGTAAGGTACAACTACAAAGAGACAAAATTTGATAAAAATTCGTACATGTTTTATAATATTGCGTAACATTTTTAAATTTTGGATTGGCCACGCAATACATAAATTATCTGCCTCTCGTCACAAAGTCCTCTGTTTTTTTTGCGGCTCGAGTGAAGCCCCCTTGTGTCGCCTGCCTGGTGCCATCTTTTGTCTCATAGTTGTATTTCGTTTCCCTTTCATGTCTTTTATTGTCCCGCCACGTAGAATTACTTGCAAACTGCATTTTAACCTTTAGGGTACTTACCTTTGTCCAATACCAGACATGTTTTAACTCGTCTGTCGGCTGACCTAGCGATTACTTACATTTAAGTTGCATGTGGGGGGGAAAATTACTGGAGCGGTTGAAGCTGAAAGTAAATAAATGATATTATTGTTTAAAATTATTTATGTTTAGTAATTTCTAGATTAGTAATTTCTAGATTTGTTATGGTAAGAGGAAAGCTGAAATATATCGTAACAACAGGTAAGATTGAAGGAAAAAGAGATAGGGGAAGACACAGAGAGCAAATACTGGACAGTTTGACATCGTGGCATGGAAAGAAGTCAACAACAGAATTGATAAATTGTACTGGAGACAGGAAGTTGTGGAGAAACGTGATCTCCTACGCCACTAGGCACGGTATTTGAAGAAGATTCACAAGTTTTTTTCCCTCTTTTGTTTTATCAGCCAAATGGTCTTGGTGTCGGAGTAGTTGGAGTCGCTCAAGTGGACTTTCTTCAACCAATTCACAACAAGCAAGACTTTAATAAAGATGAAAAGTTTCAGTAAGTTTGTAGTGTGTACTTCGAATTTTTTTCTCCTTCAGCATTATTGTTGTTTTATTTGTCGGAAAAATCTTATCTTACGAGCACAGTGTTCTCTTCATCCTCATGTTCCAATCCCTTTAAAATCTTGCGCACAAGCATAATGTTCTCTTCCTCATTTCGTTTGAGCTCTTTACAGCCTTGTCTACAAGTATAATGTATTCTTCTTCATTGTGTTCCGTGCCCTTGATAATCTCGCTACAGACTTAATGTTCTTGTCTTCGTCATGTTCCAAGCCATTAAAAATCATGTCTACGATCAAATTGTTCTCTTCTTCATTGTGTTCCATGCCTGTCTTACCTACGAGCATATTGTTCTCTTCTTCATTGTGTTCCATGCCCGTGTCTTACCTATGAGCATATTGTTCTCTTCTTCATTGTGTTCCATGCCTGTCTTACCTACGAGCATATTGTTCTCTTCTTCATTGTGTTCCATGCCCGTGTCTTACCTATGATCATATTGTTCTCTTCTTCATTGTGTTCCATGCCTATGTCTTACCTATGAGCATATTGTTCTCTTCTTCATTGTGTTCCATGCCCGTGTCTTACCTATGAGCATATTGTTCTCTTCTTCATTGTGTTCCATGCCTGTCTTACCTATGAGCATATTGTTCTCTTCTTCATTGTGTTCCATGTCTGTGTCTTACCTATGAGCATATTGTTCTCTTCTTCATTGTGTTCCATGCCCGTGTCTTACCTATGAGCATATTGTTCTCTTCTTCATTGTGTTCCATGCCCGTGTCTTACCTATGAGCATATTGTTCTCTTCTTCATTGTGTTCCATGCCTGTCTTACCTATGAGCATATTGTTCTCTTCTTCATTGTGTTCCATGCTCGTGTCTTACCTATGAGCATATTGTTCTCTTCTTCATTGTGTTCCATGCCTGTCTTACCTATGAGCATATTGTTCTCTTCTTCATTGTGTTCCATGCCCGTGTCTTACCTACAAGCATATTGTTCTCTTCTTCATTGTGTTCCATGCCTATGTCTTACCTATGAGCATATTGTTCTCTTCTTCATTGTGTTCCATGCCCGTGTCTTACCTATGAGCATATTGTTCTCTTCTTCATTGTGTTCCATGCCTGTCTTACCTATGAGCATATTGTTCTCTTCTTCATTGTGTTCCATGCCCGTGTCTTACCTATGAGCATATTGTTCTCTTCTTCATTGTGTTCCATGCCTATGTCTTACCTATGAGCATATTGTTCTCTTCTTCATTGTGTTCCATGCCCGTGTCTTACCTACAAGCATATTGTTCTCTTCTTCATTGTGTTCCATGCCCATGTCTTACCTATGAGCATATTGTTCTCTTCTTCATTGTGTTCCATGCCCGTGTCTTACCTATGAGCATAATGTTCTCTTCTTCATTGTGTTCCATGCCCGTGTCTTACCTATGAGCATATTGTTCTCTTCTTCATTGTGTTCCATGCCCGTGTCTTACCTATGAGCATATTGTTCTCTTCTTCATTGTGTTCCATGCCCGTGTCTTACCTATGAGCATATTGTTCTCTTCTTCATTGTGTTCCATGCCTGTCTTACCTATGAGCATATTGTTCTCTTCTTCATTGTGTTCCATGCCCGTGTCTTACCTATGAGCATATTGTTCTCTTCTTCATTGTGTTCCATGCCTATGTCTTACCTATGAGCATATTGTTCTCTTCTTCATTGTGTTCCATGCCCGTGTCTTACCTATGAGCATATTGTTCTCTTCTTCATTGTGTTCCATGCCTGTCTTACCTATGAGCATATTGTTCTCTTCTTCATTGTGTTCCATGTCTGTCTTACCTGCGAGCATATTGTTCTCTTCTTCATTGTGTTCCATGCCTATGTCTTACCTATGAGCATATTGTTCTCTTCTTCATTGTGTTCCATGCCTATGTCTTACCTATGAGCATATTGTTCTCTTCTTCATTGTGTTCCATGCCTGTCTTACCTACGAGCATATTGTTCTCTTCTTCATTGTGTTCCATGCCCGTGTCTTACCTATGAGCATATTGTTCTCTTCTTCATTGTGTTCCATGCCTGTCTTACCTACGAGCATATTGTTCTCTTCTTCATTGTGTTCCATGCCCGTGTCTTACCTATGAGCATATTGTTCTCTTCTTCATTGTGTTCCATGCCTATGTCTTACCTATGATCATATTGTTCTCTTCTTCATTGTGTTCCATGCCTATGTCTTACCTACGAGCATATTGTTCTCTTCTTCATTGTGTTCCATGCCTGTCTTACCTGTGAGCATATTGTTCTCTTCTTCATTGTGTTCCATGCCTGTCTTACCTGCGAGCATATTGTTCTCTTCTTCATTGTGTTCCATGCCTGTCTTACCTGCGAGCATATTGTTCTCTTCTTCATTGTGTTCCATGCCTGTCTTACCTATGAGCATATTGTTCTCTTCTTCATTGTGTTCCATGCCCGTGTCTTACCTACAAGCATATTGTTCTCTTCTTCATTGTGTTCCATGCCCGTGTCTTACCTACGAGCATATTGTTCTCTTCTTCATTGTGTTCCATGCCTATGTCTTACCTATGATCATATTGTTCTCTTCTTCATTGTGTTCCATGCCTATGTCTTACCTACGAGCATATTGTTCTCTTCTTCATTGTGTTCCATGCCTGTCTTACCTATGATCATATTGTTCTCTTCTTCATTGTGTTCCATGCCTATGTCTTACCTATGATCATATTGTTCTCTTCTTCATTGTGTTCCATGCCTGTCTTACCTATGATCATATTGTTCTCTTCTTCATTGTGTTCTATGTCTGTCTTACCTGCGAGCATATTGTTCTCTTCTTCATTGTGTTCCATGTCTGTGTCTTACCTATGATCATATTGTTCTCTTCTTCATTGTGTTCTATGTCTGTCTTACCTATGATCATATTGTTCTCTTCTTCATTGTGTTCCATGTCTGTGTCTTACCTGCGAGCATATTGTTCTCTTCTTCATTGTGTTCCATGCCTATGTCTTACCTATGAGCATATTGTTCTCTTCTTCATTGTGTTCCATGCCTATGTCTTACCTACGAGCATATTGTTCTCTTCTTCATTGTGTTCCATGCCTGTCTTACCTATGATCATATTGTTCTCTTCTTCATTGTGTTCTATGTCTGTCTTACCTGCGAGCATATTGTTCTCTTCTTCATTGTGTTCCATGTCTGTGTCTTACCTATGAGCATATTGTTCTCTTCTTCATTGTGTTCTATGTCTGTCTTACCTGCGAGCATATTGTTCTCTTCTTCATTGTGTTCCATGTCTGTGTCTTACCTATGAGCATATTGTTCTCTTCTTCATTGTGTTCCATGCCCGTGTCTTACCTACGAGCATATTGTTCTCTTCTTCATTGTGTTCTATGTCTGTCTTACCTGCGAGCATATTGTTCTCTTCTTCATTGTGTTCCATGTCTGTGTCTTACCTATGAGCATATTGTTCTCTTCTTCATTGTGTTCCATGCCCGTGTCTTACCTACGAGCATATTGTTCTCTTCTTCATTGTGTTCCATGTCTGTGTCTTACCTATGATCATATGGTTCTCTTCTTCATTGTGTTCCATGTCTGTGTCTTACCTATGATCATATTGTTCTCTTCTTCATTGTGTTCCATGTCTGTGTCTTACCTATGATCATATTGTTCTCTTCTTCATTGTGTTCCATGTCTGTGTCTTACCTACGAGCATATTGTTCTCTTCTTCATTGTGTTCCATGTCTGTGTCTTACCTATGATCATATTGTTCTCTTCTTCATTGTGTTCCATGTCTGTGTCTTACCTACGAGCATATTGTTCTCTTCTTCATTGTGTTCCATGCCTGTGTCTTACCTACGAGCATATTGTTCTCTTCTTCATTGTGTTCCATGCCTGTCTTACCTACGAGCATATTGTTCTCTTCTTCATTGTGTTCCATGTCTGTGTCTTACCTATGAGCATATTGTTCTCTTCTTCATTGTGTTCCATGTCTGTGTCTTACCTACGAGCATATTGTTCTCTTCTTCATTGTGTTCCATGTCTGTGTCTTACCTACGAGCATATTGTTCTCTTCTTCATTGTGTTCCATGCCTGTCTTACCTACGAGCATATTGTTCTCTTCTTCATTGTGTTCCATGTCTGTGTCTTACCTACGAGCATATTGTTCTCTTCTTCATTGTGTTCCATGTCTGTGTCTTACCTACGAGCATATTGTTCTCTTCTTCATTGTGTTCCATGTCTGTGTCTTACCTACGAGCATATTGTTCTCTTCTTCATTGTGTTCCATGTCTGTGTCTTACCTACGAGCATATTGTTCTCTTCTTCATTGTGTTCCATGCCTGTCTTACCTACGAGCATATTGTTCTCTTCTTCATTGTGTTCCATGCCTGTCTTACCTACGAGCATATTGTTCTCTTCTTCATTGTGTTCCATGTCTGTGTCTTACCTACGAGCATATTGTTCTCTTCTTCATTGTGTTCCATGCCTGTCTTACCTACGAGCATATTGTTCTCTTCTTCATTGTGTTCCATGCCTGTCTTACCTACGAGCATATTGTTCTCTTCTTCATTGTGTTCCATGTCTGTGTCTTACCTACGAGCATATTGTTCTCTTCTTCATGTTCCAAACCCTTTAAAATGTTTCTCCCTGAGCATAATATTGTCTTCTTCCTTGTGTTCCATGCCCTTGGTTTACCTTAAAGCATAATGTTTTCTTCTTCAGTGCATTCCATGCCCTTGATAATCTTGCCTACAAGTGTAATGTTCTCATCTTCCTTATGTTCCAAACCCAT
The DNA here is from genome assembly GCA_024509875.1 of Oreohelix idahoensis. NCBI lineage: Eukaryota > Metazoa > Mollusca > Gastropoda > Stylommatophora > Oreohelicidae > Oreohelix > Oreohelix idahoensis. Next base: position 47,359 of record JAMPIV010017869.1, read on the forward strand.
TAAAATCTTATCTACATGCATAATATTCTCGTCTTCATTGTGTTTCACGCCTTTCTGTTGCCTAAAAGCATAATGTTCTCTTCTTCAGCGCATTCCATGCCCTTGATAATCTTGCCTACAAGTATAATGTTTTCACCTTCCTTATGTTCCAAACCCTTTAAAGTGTACAGGCATAATTTTGTTTTCTTCATTTGCATTCCATGTCCCTTATAATCTTGCTTGCAAGCGTAAGGTTCTCATGTTCCAAGCCCTTTAAAATGTTGCTTGCAAGTGTAATGTTCTGTTCTTCATTGTGTCCCTTGTCTTTTAAGTTCTGCTGTTTATTGCATTCCATGCCCTTGATAATCTTGCCTACAAGCATAATATTCTATTCTGTATTGTGTTCTGCACCCTTTATGTTCTATTGTTATTAATTATGATAAGGTATTGTAAATGTGTGTAACTGTTATTGTTCTGTTACAATGTTGGGATTGCATTTTATTTTATTTTATTATTTAAGTAATATTTAAGATACATATGAGAATAAATCGATTCAGTATGGAAGACGAGAGAAAGGAAAGAAGGGCAGAATGTTAGACGGGCCTGCCTGCCCAATTCTGAACCCTTTGAAAATAAAATTAGTTTGTTCGTTCGTTCTTTATTGCATTCCATGTCCTTGATAATCTAGCCTACCAGCATAATATTATCTTCCTCCTCATATTTCTTACCCTTTAGATACCCTCTTGTCCCCTTCCTCATCCTGTTCCATACCCCTGAAACTCTTTCATGCCAGCTCACTGTTCGTTTCTTCCATTAGTTCCCATTGTTGTTGAAGTTTTTCTGGCTTAGTGTTTCTACAGGATGGGGTATCCAGCCCCATGCCCGACCCTCCTTAAACGCCTTTTACAAAAATGCCTGGTAGGTTACATTAATTCCTGCAAACACAGTTCTTTTCTTCCTCATGCTTCAGTGGCCTTAGCATTTATTCCTGGTTACTCATTGTGTTCTTCTTCATCAAATTACCATCCATCAGAGATTATTTCCCACAAGCATACTGGTCTTTTCCTGATGTCACTTACCTGAGAAATAATTTTCCAACAAACACAGTCTCCAATTCCTGAATGTTCCGTGCCCTTGACATTATTTTCTATAGACATATAGCTCAGGGCCACTGAGAAGTGAGTGAAAGAGTAAGACCCACTGTGCTCCCTCAAGCACGTTGAAAGAGAAGACTAATGCGAGGTTGTGCTTGGGGCAGGTAGCATCATTATGTTAAATTGCTGAAGAAACTCGTCAGGGCAGGAACATGTGAAGTGCATCTGTGTTGGCTTTCTGCATTGTGGGTCAACTGCAGTGTGGTCCTTTGCTTCTTGATGAAGTTAAAAAGGGGGTAAAGAAAATAAGACACATTATTCTCAATGTGCCTGTGTTTCTGGCCCTTGAAATCAATTGCCAGCAGACAAGTTATTCTCTACTTCCTTGTGTTTCTGTTGCCGTCTGCCAGTTGTCCTTAGAAAATCATCATTATAAGGTTCTATCTTCACATCGTAGGTCAGTTGTAATGGATCTCCAACATCTTCTGTTTCCCCGCCTAGAGTGCTGTCTTCCTCTTGCACGTTTGCCTTCAACTCTGACCTCTGTTATGGTCTTCAGTAAGGTGTTATTTCTTTTTACATGGCCAAAATGTTTTAGCTGTCTAATTTTGATCTCCTTCATTAATTCTCATTTCATTCCTAGATTTTCTAGGACCTCTTTATTTGTTTTCTTCTCTTTCCATGAAACATGCTCCATTCTTCTACATATCCACATCTCAAGGGCCTCAATTCTTTCTTCCAATTGCTTGTTCATTGTCCATGTTTCTACACCATACAGTAATGAAGAATATGTAGCATTTGATGATTCTCAGTTTGAATGAATGAGTTTGTTGTTTAGATGTTAGTATCAATCTCATGTTGTTTAGATGTTAGTATCAATCTCATGTTGTTTAGATGTTAGTATCTATCTCATGTTGTTTAGATGTTAGTATCTATCTCATGTTGTTTAGATGTTAGTATCTATCTCATGTTGTTTCGATGTTAGTATCTATCTCATGTTGTTTCGATGTTAGTATCTATCTCATGTTGTTTAGATGTTAGTATCTATCTCATGTTGTTTAGATGTTAGTATCTATCTCATGTTGTTTAGATGTTAGTATCTATCTCATGTTGTTTAGATGTTAGTATCTATCTCATGTTGTTTAGATGTTAGTATCTATCTCATGTTGTTTAGATGTTAGTATCTATCTCATGTTGTTTAGATGTTAGTATCTATCTCATGTTGTTTAGATGTTAGTATCTATCTCATGTTGTTTAGATGTTAGTATCTATCTCATGTTGTTTAGATGTTAGTATCTATCTCATGTTGTTTAGATGTTAGTATCTATCTCATGTTGTTTCGATGTTAGTATCTATCTCATGTTGTTTCGATGTTAGTATCTATCTCATGTTGTTTAGATGTTAGTATCAATCTCATGTTGTTTAGATGTTAGTATATATCTCATGTTGTTTAGATGTTAGTATCTATCTCATGTTGTTTAGATGTTAGTATCTATCTCATGTTGTTTAGATGTTAGTATCTATCTCATGTTGTTTAGATGTTAGTATCTATCTCATGTTGTTTAGATGTTAGTATCTATCTCATGTTGTTTAGATGTTAGTATCTATCTCATGTTGTTTAGATGTTAGTATCTATCTCATGTTGTTTAGATGTTAGTATCTATCTCATGTTGTTTAGATGTTAGTATCTATCTCATGTTGTTTAGATGTTAGTATCTATCTCATGTTGTTTAGATGTTAGTATCTATCTCATGTTGTTTAGATGTTAGTATCTATCTCATGTTGTTTAGATGTTAGTATCTATCTCATGTTGTTTAGATGTTAGTATCTATCTCATGTTGTTTAGATGTTAGTATCTATCTCATGTTGTTTAGATGTTAGTATCAATCTCATGTTGTTTAGATGTTAGTATCAATCTCATGTTGTTTAGATGTTAGTATCTATCTCATGTTGTTTAGATGTTAGTATCTATCTCATGTTGTTTAGATGTTAGTATCTATCTCATGTTGTTTAGATGTTAGTATCTATCTCATGTTGTTTAGATGTTAGTATCTATCTCATGTTGTTTAGATGTTAGTATCTATCTCATGTTGTTTAGATGTTAGTATCTATCTCATGTTGTTTAGATGTTAGTATCTATCTCATGTTGTTTAGATGTTAGTATCTATCTCATGTTGTTTAGATGTTAGTATCTATCTCATGTTGTTTAGATGTTAGTATCTATCTCATGTTGTTTAGATGTTAGTATCAATCTCATGTTGTTTAGATGTTAGTATCTATCTCATGTTGTTTAGATGTTAGTATCAATCTCATGTTGTTTAGATGTTAGTATCTATCTCATGTTGTTTCGATGTTAGTATCTATCTCATGTTGTTTAGATGTTAGTATCTATCTCATGTTGTTTAGATGTTAGTATCTATCTCATGTTGTTTAGATGTTAGTATCTATCTCATGTTGTTTAGATGTTAGTATCTATCTCATGTTGTTTAGATGTTAGTATCAATCTCATGTTGTTTAGATGTTAGTATCTATCTCATGTTGTTTAGATGTTAGTATCTATCTCATGTTGTTTAGATGTTAGTATCTATCTCATGTTGTTGTTTAGATGTTAGTATCTATCTCATGTTGTTTAGATGTTAGTATCTATCTCATGTTGTTTAGATGTTAGTATCTATCTCATGTTGTTTAGATGTTAGTATCTATCTCATGTTGTTTAGATGTTAGTATCTATCTCATGTTGTTTAGATGTTAGTATCTATCTCATGTTGTTTAGATGTTAGTATCTATCTCATGTTGTTTAGATGTTAGTATCTATCTCATGTTGTTTAGATGTTAGTATCTATCTCATGTTGTTTAGATGTTAGTATCTATCTCATGTTGTTTAGATGTTAGTATCTATCTCATGTTGTTTAGATGTTAGTATCAATCTCATGTTGTTTAGATGTTAGTATCTATCTCATGTTGTTTAGATGTTAGTATCTATCTCATGTTGTTTCGATGTTAGTATCTATCTCATGTTGTTTAGATGTTAGTATCTATCTCATGTTGTTTAGATGTTAGTATCTATCTCATGTTGTTTAGATGTTAGTATCTATCTCATGTTGTTTAGATGTTAGTATCTATCTCATGTTGTTTAGATGTTAGTATCTATCTCATGTTGTTTAGATGTTAGTATCAATCTCATGTTGTTTAGATGTTAGTATCAATCTCATGTTGTTTAGATGTTAGTATCTATCTCATGTTGTTTAGATGTTAGTATCTATCTCATGTTGTTTAGATGTTAGTATCTATCTCATGTTGTTTAGATGTTAGTATCTATCTCATGTTGTTTAGATGTTAGTATCTATCTCATGTTGTTTAGATGTTAGTATCTATCTCATGTTGTTTAGATGTTAGTATCTATCTCATGTTGTATCTATCTCATGTTGTTTAGATGTTAGTATCTATCTCATGTTGTTTAGATGTTAGTATCTATCTCATGTTGTTTAGATGTTAGTATCTATCTCATGTTGTTTAGATGTTAGTATCAATCTCATGTTGTTTAGATGTTAGTATCAATCTCATGTTGTTTAGATGTTAGTATCTATCTCATGTTGTTTAGATGTTAGTATCTATCTCATGTTGTTTAGATGTTAGTATCTATCTCATGTTTCTATCTCATGTTGTTGAATGTAGCTTTGGCCATTCCTATTTTCTTCTTTTTTTCTGTTTTGCATATGTCATCTTCTGTTATTATATGACCAAGATACGAGAAACTCAGGACTTTCCCATTTATTCTTATCTTTAATGTTGGCTTATTGCCTACTTTTTCTTCTCTCTCCTTATTTATTCCTCTCCGTTTTTGTTGTTGTTGTATTATTACTTTTTCCTCACTCAGTTTTTCAGTCATTGTTTTCATTATTTTTTATTCTTGCTTTGAATTTAGTATCCACTTCCGATTTCCGGCAGACATTTTATTTCCAACATGTAACACACAAAAGGGAGTGTTTTCTCTTATTTTTATAGTTCTATGTTCTCTACTTAATTCTCACTTTCTTTCCCTTCTGTTTTTCATTTGTTTGTCCCTGACGAAGGCCTTGTGGCCGCAACATAGGTTTTTTTCTTGTCCTTTCTCCCAGTAAGACGTATCACTATTTGTGTTTTTGTTCTTTTCATTCTACTTGCTAATTACACTAGTCAACAAATTTTCAAAAGTTATTTGTACCAGAAATTAAATATACTATTTCTTATTGATTTTGACATGCTGATTTCAAATATCATAATGAAATTCACCAATTGGCTCTGGTTTTTTTAAAAATGATGAATTTGCATTACAGTAATACAAATAATGTATGCTTGTTTAATTCTCTGGGGTGAACAGCTAGTCTTTCTACTTTAGCATTATAAAAATTGTGGTTACATACTCAATTAATTGATATTTCAACATAAAATGATAGAAAAAATAAAAACATTATTTAAAGTTCACATATCATGTTTTAAAAAGGCACATTTGAACCCATTCCGTCATTATTCAGTCGCTGTTCGAGCTCTCTTTGCTTGCTTCTTGTAGTCAATCGATGAGGTGTCTCTTGTCACAGTCCAACAGTAATCAGCAAGCATTGAAGGGCTCCAATTGCCTTGATACCTTGTCTCCATAGCAGCAATGTCCTGGTGAAATCGTTCACCATGCTCATCACTGACCGCTCCACAGTTTGACGTAAAGAAATCCAGATGAGAATCCAGAAAATGAATTTTCAAAGACATGTTGCAGCCAAGACTCTTATACTTCAGAAGGAGATTTTCTACAATTTCATTGTAATTATCAGATCTGTTGTTTCCAAGAAAATTGTCCACCACTGACTTAAATGCTAGCCATGCTGCTTTTTCCTTGCCATGCAACACGCAAAGAAACTCGTCATCATGAAGAAGTTTTCGAATTTGCGGACCAACAAATACTCCCTCTCTTATTTTAGCTTCACTCAGTCTTGGAAATTTTCTGATGAGGTATTTGAAAGCCTCATCTGTTTTCTCCATTGCCTTGACAAAGTTTTTCATGAGACCCAGCTTAATGTGCAAGGGTGGCAACAAAATCTTGCTGGTGTCGACAAGTGCTGGGTTCTCAACGTTCTTACTGCCAGGCTGCAATGACTGCCTGATTGGCCAATGTCTTCTGATGTAATGGTCACTTCGTGCACGGCTATCCCACTCACAGAGAAAGCAACAGTACTTGGTGTATCCACCCTGTAGTCCAAGCAAAAGAGCGACCACTTTTAAGTCACCGCAAAGTGACCAATGATGATGATCGTAGTTTATACACACTTCAAAAGCTGCTTAATGTTTTCATAAGTTTCTTTCATATGAACTGCGTGACCAACTGGAATTGACGGTAACACATTACCATTATTCAACAAAACAGCTTTAAGACTCGTCTTGGATGAATCAATGAAAAGCCTCCACTCTTCCGGTATGTAATTGATTTTGAGGGCTGCCATTAAACCAGAAATGTTGTGGCACGCAGAAAGGTCACCCTCTTTGAAAAAGAATGTAATAAGCGGCTTCTGGCGGTTCCTATACACAGAAATTGTAACATCTTCTGCCAGGAGATTCCACTGTTGCAATCTGGAACCCAAAAGCTCCGCCTTGTTCTTCGGTAAATTCAGATCTCTTACAAGATCATTCAGTTCACCTTGGGTTATTAAGTGTGGTTTAGTGGATGTAGTTTGCTCAAAATCTGGGTCGCTTGAGGTTGATGGTTCAGGACCACCAATGTCCTCTTCTTCATCAGTGGAAGCAGCTGAAAATGATTCTGGCACTTTGGGAACTGGTAGGTCATCGCCATGTGGTACCGGACGTATTGCAGAGGGGATGTTTGGATATTCCAGAGTCCATTTTTTCTTCTTTGATATGCCTTTCCCAATTGGAGGGACCATGCAAAAGTAACAGTTGTTGAGATGATCAGTGGGCTCTCTCCAAATCATTGGGACTGCAAAAGGCATAGCTTGCCTTTTGCCAGTCAACCACAGTTTAAGATGTGCTGCACATGTATTGCAGCATATGTGTGGCGCCCAGCTCTTATCTTGATCTCCTATTCTGCAGCCAAAATACAAACTGTACGCCTTCTTAATCACTTTAGTTATATTTCGTTTTTTTGTGATAGAAATGTCACCTCACCACATATATAACAGAAATTATTAGCACTGTTCACACATGTCCTAGGCATTTCTAACTACGATACTTTTGATAAGGACAAATGCACTAACTAATGGCAAAATTTTATCAGAGATAAGATATTTATACACAAAGGTGATGTAATCATAGGTAGGATTGCATCATCAACTTCTAGTTACATTTTTATTGGTCATTAGAAAAAATTATGCAATCGCCCACAACAGTTGCGTCATATATATAAATTGACCGTAATTAAATAAACTAGTAGCATATATCTTGAAAACTAGAGCCAATCAACATTTTTTAATGTCATTTTCGTTTTCAGCACACTAAAATTAGTTAAGATCAGCTATTTTCATGTCTGGTACATTTTGGTTGTTGACTAGTGTTATCATAGTTTTTGTTTTCTCAAAGTTGACGTCTAATCCACCTTAGAAAATATCTTTGGCCAATTGGGCACGATGCCTATAACCAGCAACTACTACTTCCAGTGTTGTGCCGACATCATTGGGTGAAGCTGGAGTGTCCTCTCCAGGACACAAATTTGGGCACAATTATATGGAGATCAAGCTGTTGCTAATCCAGCATATTCCCAGTACAGACAAACACATTTATAAACACCAGTCATGTGAGATCATCTTTTAATGATGTTATCATTATTAACATCATTACACCAGAACACCATATTTCAGTGTCTTATTTCTGGTTATATATATATATATGTGTGGGTGTGTGTGAGTGGGCGGGCGGGCGTGTGTGTGCGTGCGTGCATGTGTGTCCATCCATATTATAATAGTCCTAATGACCTCTGTGCAACCTACGTTTTGCTGATGATATTGATCTGATAGCTGGATCAGAGTCAGAACTTCAAGACCTTACCTCTAGACTGGAGAAAGTAACAAGAACATATGGGATGGAAATTAATATAGAAAAAAGCAAGATATTGGTGAATAGCCATAATAAACATGTTCCGACCAACATTACGTTAAATGGGCAATCGTTAGAAGAAGTTAGCACCTTTAAATATCTCGGGTCCACTATATGTAGTGATGGAAGATCAAGTAAAGAAATCAAGACAAGACTTGAGATGGCCTCAGCTGCCATGACAAGGTTGAATATGATCTGGAAAAGTAACATCAGTTTTCCTGTGAAGATCAAATTATACAAATCACTTGTATTATCTATTCTCTTGTATGGGTGTGAGGGCTGGACACTCACTGCAGATACGGAGCGAAGGATTCAGGCTTTCGAGCATAAATGTTATAGAAGAATTCTGCGCATTTGCTATAAAGAGCACAAAACAAATGTCTATGTTAGAGAGAAGATAAACACCTATGCAGGCCACCAAGAACCACTTTTGTCAATAGTGAAACGTCGAAAGCTTGCCTGGTTTGGGCATGTAACTCGTCATGACTCTCTTTCGAAAACGATCCTTCAGGGAACAGTCGAAGGTAAACGGAGAAGAGGAAGGCAGAGAAAATCCTGGGCTGATAACATCAAAGAATGGGCAGGACACGGTTTTTCCACACTTGTACGCATTGCTGAGGATAGTGAGCAGTGGAGGACCCTGTCTGCTGATGCTTCCACCATGGCACCCCTACGACCCATGACGGGTTACGGGATGAGATGATGAATGAAACAGTAATTATGATGTTTATAGTGGTCACAGAAATGTGAAGAATTTAAAAATAATATTGAAAGCATTGAGCTAGTGCAAGAACACAGTTATCATTTTACCTATAACATGAGTGCAGAACATTGCTGAACAAGGTGGTGTGTATCAGGGAACCCCCTATATTTGTGTTCCTTTCACATGGTTATAGAAAGTACATAAGTGAAATATTTAGTGATTGCATATTAAGTTTAATAGTCACTGTAGAATTTAAACTATTTTTTAACTCTCCACAGTTCTGTAATGTCAGCCTTTTCCAATAAATTGAATGATTACTGGAATGAGAAGACAGGTTCTTCTAATGATTCTGTGCAGCCTGTTGTTCGGTATGAATTTTTGTTTGTTTAAACTTTTTATGATCTTTTAGCTATGATATTTTTTTTTATCTTTTTTTTTTTTAAAAGTGTGTACCGTGTTTAACGTTGTCCAATCAGCTAAGCGGTAAGGGCGCTTGCCTGTCACTGCAAAGTTACCAAGTTCTGGGAAACCTGATAGCATCACGCTCTAGTCTATCCCAGCTACGAATAGGTACCTGACTCTGCTCTTGAGTTAGGAAAAGCAAAGACAGTGAGGAAGGGAACTAGTCACCCCACCTCATTAAGCAGGACCTAGTAAAGTGAAGTCTCTAACATTTCACTCCCCTATGCAGTATCTGCTATGGGACTATCTTTAACTTGTTATCATGCTTAACATGATGACTCGGGGTTCAGTGCGTGAAAGACAAACATTTTAGATTGATGGAGAAATAAGAAATACTGTTGTTGATCCAGCAGCGCTTGGGCACTCGCCCTTCCGCACAATGCCATGTAGTGATGTCTGCATGTTTTCGCAAGTTTTGTTTCTCCGTACGAGGTGTTCCACTTATCTGGCCTAGGACATCGAGTGCTGGGCACAGTAAGAGACTTGATCCATGACTTGCAGCCATCAGCACTGGGTTGCAAATAATATTTTTATAAAATTACCTGTCACATGCGTCTGACATGTACAGTGACACACCTGTATGTAACCACAGACAACAACTAAAACTAGGTAACAGTCAAGCACAACAGCAAAACACCAACATACATTTGCAGCAACAAATAATACAACTCCAAGTCAGGCAGGAATACAATCTCTGCTGAGTTTATGATGAATAATCACGACCAAGAATCTATACACCCGAAGGCAACAGAGCACGATCCCCGTATGCTCCCACGATAATTTTTTATACTGATGAGTTTGTGATCTGAGGTGAGAAATCAGGTTGGGGCTTTTTTGCTAGGGTAAAGGGCAGAATCGTCGCGGAACATAGCAGGGCGTACAAGATAACAACTTCCAGCATGAGAATGGAGGTAGAGGCAGCTACTGCAGCCTTAAGGTGGCTAACTAAAACTTCAGTAACAAAGGCAGTCGTGTCAGATTCTCAGTCTATGCTTCGTTCAAAATGGTTGACTAAGGCATGAATGGAAAACCTCCATAGAAGCTTCGGAGCTGGTGTGTATCTACTGTCCTGGTCATCCAGGGGTAAACGGTAATGAGAGAGCTGACAAACTAGCATCAAGAGCTCCAACAGTGGGGACAATGGATATGGATAAGGGAGAGATACTGAGAACAATTAATGATCGCCTGTTAGAGAATAACACTGCAATAGATGAATCATCAAGGTTAAGACTGTTGGAATTTGGCATCAGACGTCAGGCTAGCAGAGACGGACGTATGAGAGGATGCATCCGTCGTGTTTATAACCAGCGAGCTACAGGAACAGTTAGCATGCACACTCTTCGACTTATACTGAGGGAGACTGAACACCTATGGGTTTGCCCGGAGTGCAGTGATGTCGATTCCTTTCAACAATAACAGTAACAAAATACACACAAAGAATACATGCAATATAACTTCTTACTAATAAAAGTAAAGACAATCTCTGCTAATACTCAATGAAACAATACGTGTTAACTTTACACTTACATCGTGCATTCAAGGAGACAGAAAATACTTTATTTCAAACAATAAATAAATAAATATTACACACATACCTTTATGTGTGTAATATTTATTTATTTACTGTTTACAGGCCTCGGGTGTCCCCTCTTTATTTGTTTATATGTTTATTTCAAACACTAGCTTCTTACTCAAACACTAGCTTCTTACAAAGACACAACATTCTCCCCCTCCAAGTGCTGTGCCACTTCTTAATGGAACCACAAATTAGGAAATCAGTACCCGTCTTCTGGATGAGACAGTAACGCTCCTCGTCATATGACCTATAACAACTAATCTGTATGTAGACATTTCATAACAGACGAAACTCGCACAAGTTTACCATTGCTCATTCACAAAGAATTCTTGTCTGTCTATAAACCACATCAGACTTAATTTCAACTAAACTATTGCTCACATATTCACAACAATGCAACCAAACAGTCCAGCTCCCTGTGGAGTATGTGTTTCTGATATTCATTCTACAAAACTATTTGTGACATTCCGTTTGGTCAGTGTGAGGGCTAGGATTGAGTAACATAACTGCATGGATCACGTGACTAGATTAGTGAATGACAGAGTGAAAGGATGCGAACAAGGTAGAATCCAGAGAATTTGCTTTGCACAAAAGGCAAACAAGCTTGCTCCAACTGTGTACAGACAAAGACGAAGCAGCACGTTCCCAACATGGAAGAGAACTAGGTTCCCAGAGCTGATTAATAGCATACTAGAAGTGATGAAAAAAGGCAGTCAAATTGATGTAGAGAGGAAACACCTAGCTAGAGAATACGCCAGAAAGTTTTTCCAGCCACAGAATGGACCCACATAAATACAGATGGATCAGCAACGAAAGCTGGTCATTACAGAATTACTCAGGTGCCCTGTATGCTCAGGGTTAATAAAAACTGATCTGAATTGAGGTCACAAATTTCAGAAGGGCTTGTGTACTTGGGAAATGAGCTGGATTTTTTTTATTTCAGTGCGTACAGCATTGAATGGTTTTTAAAAAAAAGTGGGTTTGCTCTGAGTAAAGGGGATAAGAAAACTCTGTGTAGTTCCCGGGGGGGGGTCTCTGAGGAGACAAGGAAAGAATAGGACTGCTGTTTCCTCAGGCATGTCATAAGAGGTGACTGTTGTGAGGTGCTTGGGACTGGCAACTCCATCATTTGAAATACATTGCCACAGAGAAGCTACCATTGCAAGAGCATATGAATGCTTTGGTGCACGTTTCCTATGAATCGACCAGCTGCCGTGGAGTTCCCAATGCTTTGTGTGGAACAGAAAAGGGAAGTGAAATGAATGAATGATTGTGTACTCTGCATTGTTGCCACGGGAGCCGCGGTAGCGCAGTGGTTAGTGCACTGGCTTCTTAGCTCCGTGGTCCATGGTTCGATCCCCAGTTGAGGTGGGATTTTTTAGACCGCAAACAGCTCCGGGGCTGATCCAGCCTCATGAATTGGGTACCAGAGCAACTCTGTGAAGGTTAAGGCGGCCATCGTGATGCTGACCACATCACCCCTAGTGGTCAAGAAAATATGGGCCTAACACCATATTCCCAATATGCCTCAATGGGCATGTAAAGGGATCCTTTTCCCCTTTCCCTTGTTGCCATGGACGTCTCAACATTCATGTATAGAGACATATGCTTCTTCTTTCACCTTTCAATTCCCACAAGCAGCATAGGCCTTGAACAAACGTATGCCAAGTCTTCCTGTCACGTGACATCAGCTCAAGGTCTTTCCATGACATCTTCATCCCCTTCATGTCTGTCTCCAGTTCTCTTCTCCCAGTGTTTGGTCTTCCTCTGCCTCTCTTACCCTGGGTATTCCAGAATAAGGACTGTCTTGTAATGCTATCAACAAATATTCTCAGCGTGTGTCTTATTCATCTCCACCGTCTTCTACTCAACTCTTGTTCCACTGGCGCTTGTCTGGTTCTTGTCATCAGTTCCACATTAGTGACCTTGACATACCACTTCAATCCTTCTATTCTACATCAGCATCCATTTATGAAGGTCTGTATGAAAATGTCTGTATGAGCGTCCAGTTGACAGAGTGGTTAGAGCACTGGTCTCTCCTGGCAAAGGTGCCAGGTTCAAATCACGGTACCGACACGCTCCGCTCTACCCAGCTGTAAATAGGTGCCTGACTCTGCTCTTTGAATTAGGGAAGGAAAAGGTCAACCAACCTCTCGATGCTGGACCTAGTATAATGAAGTCTCTAACACTGCAGCAGTATCTGCCATGGGACCACCTTTATCTTTTTTTTTTTTTATGAAATGTTTCACATAAACTGAGGAGTTAACTCTTTAAGCCCCAAGAGCCAGTATACTGTACTTCCCGCTAGACCCATTTGGCCCAATCAACAGTATACTGGCTTTCGTATCTCTTGATCCTTTCTATGGCTGTTTTCTAATTTTGACAACTCAAAAACGCTATTTTCTTAAAGTATAGCCATCCATTATGGACTTTTGTTATTTATGAATATGAACATTTAAAAAAAATTATTTTCAAACAAAAACAATAAAAACATACTGGTATGGCCATTTTTGTTTGGGCCAAACCCACCTTTTTGCTTGGGACTGAAAGAGTTAATTATTTATTGTTTCCTTTCAGCAACCTTCCTGATTGGCTGTGGGCTCAGTGTGATCACTGCTTGAAGTGGCGAAGACTTCCTGATGTGGTTGATCGAGACTCCTTGCCTGAGCAGTGGTTTTGTAGAATGAATCCTGATGCTACACACAAGTATGCAAATCGCAGTGTAAATAGTATTGAGCGTCTGCAGACAAAATATTTTAATTTGCATTGCACAGTCGTGTTGATATATTACGCATGGGGTTGTGTTATGAAGGTGTGTAAGTAAAAAATCCTACTGGTCGGTGTGGCGAGAGGCTTTTGTTTATATAGTTGATAGAAGATAAGATCCAGGTGTAACAGATGATACAAGGATAGAATGCCAGTCAAGAGTTCTGGTCTTAACCTTTAGCACGCTGCCGTCGACATATGTCGACGAAGGCAACCTATGTTCTCCCAGCTGTTGTCAACATATGTCGACAGCGTTTATCATCGTTTTCTAGCACATGACTTGTGTACACGTGATTTTTCAGCCCCGGATGTTAAGTTGTAATGTTATTTGCAAAAGAGTTAGCTTCCATTTCCGATCTTACAAAAGTGATGGGTGTATCCGCGTTTATTTTTTGTAAATTTTTTAAATCGAAATGAATCAGCATCGAACAAGCGGCCATTTTCGTTATAATTTTATTGGATTCTGACGCCATGAGGTAAGGATGAAATTTTTGTCTTTATAAGCGCTGATATCGGTTCTCAGAATATGTTTGATGGCTGAGATGGAAACGAAAGTAGAATGGCTTTCCTGGTATGTATTTTTTTAGGGGTTAGGATTAAGTGTGTCGGAAAGGTTTAGGGTTACGATCGAATATCACGGCTGACGAGAGCGTTTATTCCTTTGCTACTGATGATGGGTGTAACGAAAAGATCGTCATTTGATTTGTATTGGTCTATTGGTCAAATGACTTTCATTGAGATGCAAGGGAAATGGACTTTTCGTGTGTTGGTTATTTTTTAAAATTTTTTTTTTAATTTTAAAATTAAAAAAAAAATTTTTTACATTTTTTTTCGTTTTTTTTCATCTTTCCTTTCCTCTCTTCCTATCACATCTAACATGTACACAAACAAATTTTATATCATCAGATTCATCATTCATTTATTTATAAAAATTCCAAAAATTATAGCAATTGACCAAGAAACACAAAAACTATAGACATTACAAGTCACCCACTATAAAAACGGGACGCTGTGAAAAAGAATGCAGCTGTAGGCGACAATTTTCGCCAAAGAATGCAGCGTGCTAAAGGTTAAAATCAATACCCCAGTCTTAGAAATAAGCACTGGTGTATAGATGTCATAGGAGTAGTCAGACTCTGAAAATCACTGGCCCAGATGGTAAGAAGCAGTACCAGGATTTAAGGTGTCTCCTCCCCACAACTATCCGATGATAAATTAATGCTAGGGGATAAATATAATATGATGGCTGAGACAGAAGGCGAGGTGAGAGAGAACCTGACTTGTCACATTTTGGCTTCCTTCTATATAGATCACTAATAGAAACTTTAGGAGACGTGAAATTCAAGCCTAATTATCAGGTTTAAAAAAAAAATAAATACAAAACAGTGGTTGTTGACGTCAACTGAAACATTTCTTCAAAACTGGAATATGAAACCTTCCAGAATGTTGGAAAAGATGTATTCAAGAGGGATAGTACTTCAGAAAGTGACTATTTTCTTATATACATATATGTTTTTTAACTTTTCATTTAACCCTTAAATGTCTAGATAAAAATTTAATCAGCTGTCATACATAAGATCTTTTGACACCTGTGACCTACACCTTTTGAAAGCAGAAGCTTTTACCCTTCTCAGCAACAAGTCACAAAATTAATATTTTCATCTTAAACAAATGTTTTCTCAACAGCATGTAAGTGACATAAGCCTGATATGTGGTGGGGCATCACGAAGATTGTCACTGGTACTCTTATTAGTCATCTGTTGTCGAAATTAGTCATCAGGGTTTTATATTTTGTGTTTTTTCTTGCAGACGATGTGATGTCCCTGAAGAGCCAGAGGATGAGGACCTGGCTGTGAAGCCTACATACGAGAAAACATTCAAGAAAAAGCAGTAAGTGGAATTTTTTTTTTTTTTTTTTTTTTTTTTTTTTTTTTTTTTTGGGTATTAGTTTAGTGCTTCAGAAAGCAAATATTTAATACTTCACAGGTCACCATATATATCGTAGTCTTCTTCTTGAAACACTTGAGATGTCAGCTTGAGTTTTTTTTAAAATAAAAGCACTGATCAGCCACATGTTCTTGACATCTTCATAAAGCTTGTACTGCGCTGGTATTGGTTGTTCTTCTCCTTAGTTTAACTGAGCTCTTCACTCTTTTACAACCAGTGACAAGTTGAAGAACCTTTAGCATAATCTACATTGTAGGTCTACACTTTTGTGTTTTTTCTGTGATTCAGAAACTTGTTGAGTTGGAGCCACGAGCTACACAGGGTATTCTATTGTGGCCTCGCATGCATTTAAAGGATTCTCACATATGCTTGAAGGAGGGTAGGGTGTAAAACTACCTCATAACGGTGCATTCCCTGCCATGCATGGGGCTCTCCAGATATGCAAGGCTAAAATTCTGTGCTCTGGTTCTGATTGAAGAACAAGCATCCTTATGAAGATTGAATGGCAGTGCTGTATGGATCAAGATTTAAACATGTCCATAACCGGTGCAAAACATGTCCATAACCGTCTCAAGGAATTGTTGTGTCCTGCACAGAGCCACTTCCCAGCTCCCCTCGCCTGTCATAAATTCGTTGTTAGAACCTTCTGCTGTGCAGCCAGCCAAGTAAAAACTGGAGTTAAGTTTGGGGCTCAAGTGATTTCCCCAGGCTTAGTGTGCAGTGTTGAGTTCTCGACATGTTGCACCCCAGAGGAAATCAAGATGGTGGGTCACTCTGGTGTGGCTACTTGATCCCTGAAGTGTTGGTTAGGCAACCCGAAAGTTGTCTGTTTCCAATATGCACCGCGTGGAGGTACTTCAGGGTCTTGTTAGACTTCTAACCCTGGAATTCATGCAAGAGGGGCATGAATTCCTTTGCATCCCACTGGTTTTTATAACACTATTTGCATTATCGCTGTTCATCATATGTCAGCACTCGTGCTGCAGTTGTTGAGTGGTCATTTTATCAGTGCTAAGTACACTGAATGGCAATTCCTATCTTGAACTGATTAAACAGATGGTACTCTCAGTCCATTTTGACTTGTGAGGAGTCTGACAATTATTGTTTACTCTCTTTTGTGGAGCCGGTTATGGGCATAATTTTTCTGATAGCTAGATGCTGTTTCCAGCTGTTTCTCAATCTTCACCTGATAAATCTCTTTGCCTTTCATAATCTATGCTTGTGTCATTTTGAGGCAGTTTTACACCTCACCTCTGTCAGTTTTCGACCCATCCTTTGCCAGTCTTGAATAAGGTATCACATTGATGTGCATGCATTTTGATATAGCCTGATGGGGATAATAATAAGCCCTGATTGAAGAACGAGCATCCTTATGAAGAATGAATGGCAGTGCTGTATGGATCAAGATTTAAAACATGAAAAATAGGATTAGTCAATTTTCTTATAATTTGGGATTCCCTGAATCTAAACATTTTGGTCCTGTTGTATGGCTCTGAAACATGGTATTGTTGATCAGAATCGACATCATTGCATTCTGGGCAAACTCATAGATGCTCAGTATCCCTCAGCAGATGTCGAAGTGTATGAATGCTAATTGTTCCTGTTGCATGCTGGTTGTATACACGTCGGATGCATCTTCTCGTATGTCCATCCCTGTTTGTCTTATGTTAGATGCCAAATTCCAGCAATCTCAGCCTTGATGATTCATGGATTGCAGTGTCAGTCTTTAATAAGCGATCATTCATTGCCCTCAGTATCTCTCCCTTATCCATATCCAATGCACTTTCTATGGATGCTCTTGAAGCGTCATTGCCGCGTACGCCTGCATGACCAGATCAGTAGATCCATACCAGTTCCTGAAGATTTGAGGCTTTTATTGGGGTTTTCTGTTCATGCCGGAGCTATCCACTTTGGACCTACCGAAGCATGGATTGTGAGACTGATACAACAGCTTTTGAAACTTTTATTAAGACTTGTTTTTTTTTTTTTTTTTTTTTTCAATATTGCAAACAGTGTTGTAAAATTTATACTAGTTTTACTATTTTTAGACACCAACTTTCAAATCCTGAAACTATTAAAAATATATCCTGATAAAAGTTTTAACCTGTAAGAATGGAATTGTTGTTTTTGGGTTAACAAAAGGGAAATAACCCATACATGTGTAAAGCAGTGTGTACCAATAAGAATTGAAGGATGGAGCCACCACTGGCATTTATATGCCATTGCCGCGCTGTTCTTTCTTCATCTTGCTGGAGGTGCCCGAGAACTCTGTGAAGAATGAAAAAGGACATTCATGAAGATGATGATGATGAGTGCTAGCAAGGGCTAGCTTACTGATGATTAGATGATCCATGGAATAAGTGTGAAATATTGCTTTGCAGAATGATATGTCTTCATTTTGAAGAATGTATATCTGTAGTTTAGAGGTGATACTCTTTGAGACATGCCATGTCTCTGAGCCATACAGCAAGACTGACTTTACAATTGAGTTAAAGATTCTGATTTTATTCTCTCTGGATATAGCTGAGGAGTTCTATATTGATCGAAGGGCATTAAAAGCGCATCTGGCTTTTGATGCCGGGAACAAGAAGTTGTACTGTTACATTTTAAAAGGGCAACTTCAGAAGATTAGACTTTCAGAAGGTTGTACAAATGTATTTTTCTTTTCTTTGCAGTTCATATGTTTAAACCATACTTTATGGCCATATAAGATCTAGTGTCATAGCACCAGGCTGTAATTTGTTTTGGAAATGGATGTATTAAAGTGGTCTTTTTTTTTTTTTTTTTTTTTTTGCAGGGAGGAAAGAAAAAGGTTACAACAGATGGAAAAAGAAAAAGAGGAGGACATTAAAGTAAGCACCACACTTGATGTTGTTTACTTTTAAGAATTTAATTTGAACAAAAATGCTTTATTTTATCTATAAAAAAAACCATATAGGTTTTTGTTGTTGTGGTGATACATTTTTCATTTCAATTGACAAAAGAGGTGTTGCATAAAATACTTTTCATTTTATGGAATGCTGCTTGTGCTTGAGCTATTCAACTCTTCACTTCTGAGATGCATCTTCCATTAGATATTATTAACGTGCCGAGGGTATTTGAATCTATTGACTTGTTTTAAAACTGTTCCATTTACTTTGACAGTGCATTCTGAAGAATGTCTTATTCTTTCTACCTGTTTACCATGTTTATAAAAGAAATTAATGTGCTTGTTGATTGAATGTAAACATCTTTGTATTGTGTTGTTGCTAGTTAGTCACAGTTAGTTTCTATTCCCATTATCAGCTTCTGTGCTGATTGTTGTCTATGATTTCTTTACATCAGAGGAGAAAGATCATGGAGAAGGAACAGGAGCTGAAGGAGAAGGAGGCTGCCCTCAGAGCAATACAGCAAGTTGCCGCTATTCAGCCAGTAAGTTGTAATGATATATGAAATTGTAACGACACTGAGAAAAAATGAGTGTTTGGAGAGAGAAAGAGAGAGGGAGACATGTAGTCATACTCTGTAATAGCTCCTTGGAAGCTGTTGGGGAAGACAGAGGAGTCATTCTGTGTGTTAACTTACCTGTGTTCAGATGGTGCTGTCAGCTTAATCATTATAATCAGGTGTAATGTCAGGGAGAGCTGCACTAATGTCTATTTGTCTTTAAGATTTCCTATTGACATCAGAGCGTCCGATTGACAAAGTGGAGTGCGTCCGATTGACAGAGTGGGGTTAGAGCGCTGGTCTCTCGCGGCCAAGGTGCCGCATTTGATTCACAGTGCCAACACGCTCCAGTCTACCCAGCTGTAAATGGGTACTTGACTTTGAGTTAGGGAAGGAAAAGGCAGCGAGGAATGGAACTGGGCCCTCCCCCACCTCTCGATGCTGGACCTAGTATGGTGAAGTCTCCAACACTTCACTCCCCTTGAATATAATTGTAAAATATAGGTCAGCAGCCTCACTGTAATATTGTGCAAAATTACAAGACATGATCGTTTTTTGTTTTTTTTTAGATAATCAATTTTTGTTTATTCAATTCTGTGGTAGTCCATGTGTTGTTTTAGCTGGCAGAGGCACTTCAATGCTTCATTGAAAAATCCAATGCCATGTCTTATGCATCTGTGAAATTGACTCACAACTGTTGTCTCTTTACCTTATTGACATGAAAAGGGGAATAGACAATTAAAGTATTGCTTTCAGAGGCTAAATGTGTCACTGTGACCTGTTCTTGACAGGAAAATAGGACAGTAGTGTCGTTGCAGAAAGCTCTTGCAGAAGCACGTCGGAGAGAGGAGCAACAGAAACGATTAATACTGCAGATCCAGATACAGAAGCAGATCATGGAGGACCAACGCAAATCACTCTTGAAAATGGCAGAAAGTTTACAGACTGCTGATGAAAAGGATAATGAGGTGAGTTGCCTTTGCGTTTTAAGTTATGTGGTCATTTTGCTTACTTACTTACAAACTTAGTCGTTCCTCTTCTACCATGAGGCATAGAGGTTTGTAAGAGAGAGCACCATACTATTCTATCCGTTGTCTTCCTCCTGGCTTGGTTCCATTCTATTCCTTGGTCCTTCAAAGATTGTCGAATGTTGTCCTCCCAGCGGACTTTGGGTCGTCCTGGAGGTCTGGATCCCTGGCTCTTAGTTTCCCATGCTTGCCGTGGTATCCGATCTTCTCCCATTCTGCTGACATGGCCAAACCATCTCAGTTAGGACTGTTCTACTTGGGTCTGCAGGGGTTGGGTTTTGGGCCTTGATGTATCGTCTGGTTGCGGACCATGTCTCTTCTTGTTACTTCAACTACCTTCCTCAGATACCTCATTTCTGAGATTTGGATCTGGCTTTTGTGGGTTGTAGTCATTACCCATGACTCGCATCCATACATCAAGACTAGGAGGTCAGTTTGCTAATGAAACAAAACAAAAAATATACAGTTATGATACATAAAGAACAACAACCTAGAAGTTACAGACCTTCATTAATGGGTTCTCGTGTAGAATAGAAGGATTGAAATGGTATGACAAGATGACCAGTGTGGAGCTGATGACAAGAACCAGAATTGAAATGGTATGACAAGATGACCAGTGTGGAGCTGATGACAAGAACCAGACAAGTTCTTGTTTAGAATAGAGGGATTGAAATGGTATGACAAGATGACCAGTGTGGAGCTGATGACAAGAACCAGACAAGTTCTTGTGTAGAATAGAAGGATTGAAATGGTATGACAAGATGACCAGTGTGGAGCTGATGACAAGAACCAGACAAGTTCTTGTGTAGAATAGAGGGATTGAAATGGTATGACAAGATGACCAGTGTGGAGCTGATGACAAGAACCAGACAAGTTCTTGTGTAGAATTGAAATGGTATGACAAGATGACCAGTGTGGAGCTGATGACAAGTACCAGACAAGTTCTTGTGTAGAATAGAAGGATTGAAATGGTATGACAAGATGACCAGTGTGGAGCTGATGACAAGAACCAGACAAGTTCTTGTGTAGAATTGAAATGGTATGACAAGATGACCAGTGTGGAGCTGATGACAAGAACCAGACAAGTTCTTGTGTAGAATAGAAGGATTGAAATGGTATGTCAAGATGACCAGTGTGGAGCTGATGACAAGAACCAGACAAGTTCTTGTGTAGAATTGAAATGGTATGACAAGATGACCAGTGTGGAGCTGATGACAAGAACCAGACAAGTTCTTGTGTAGAATAGAAGGATTGAAATGGTATGATAAGATGACCAGTGTGGAGCTGATGACAAGAACCAGACAAGTTCTTGTGTAGAAAAGAAGGATTGAAATGGTATGACAAGTTGACCAGTGTGGAGCTGATGACAAGAACCAGACAAGTTCTTGTGTAGAATAGAAGGATTGAAATGGTATGACAAGATGACCAGTGTGGAGCTGATGACAAGAACCAGACAAGTTCTTGTGTAGAATAGAAGGATTGAAATGGTATTACAAGATGACCAGTGTGGAGCTGATGACAAGAACCAGACAAGTTCTTGTGTAGAATTGAAATGGTATGACAAGATGACCAGTGTGAAGCTGATGACAAGAATCAGACAAGTTCTTGTGTAGAATAGAAGGATTGAAATGGTATGACAAGATGACCAGTGTGGAGCTGATGACAAGTACCAGACAAGTTCTTGTGTAGAAAAGAAGGATTGAAATGGTATGACAAGTTGACCAGTGTGGAGCTGATGACAAGAACCAGACAAGTTCTTGTGTAGAATAGAAGGATTGAAATGGTATGACAAGATGACCAGTGTGGAGCTGATGACAAGAACCAGACAAGTTCTTGTGTAGAATAAGAGAATTGAAATGGTAAGACAAGATGACCAGTGTGGAGCTGATGACAAAAACCAGACAAGTTCTTGTGTAGAATAAGAGAATTGAAATGATATGACAAGATGACCAGCGTGGAGCTGATGACAAGAACCAGACAAGTACCAGTGGAGCGAGAGCTGAGAAGAAGATCCTCACTGTGGATAGGACACGCGCTACAATTTTGTTCTTGTTCATTATTTTGATTAGTTTACTCATGATTTCTTATTCTGTATTCATTGTTATTGTCTTTTAGAATATTTTTCTTTAATCTTTAAAAAAATTTTTTTTCCATGGTTGCTATGTTCTTTGCCATTTTTTCATAACCTTTCTGTATTTCTCATCTTTGTTTTCTGTTTGAAAATGTGACTGACAAAGGTTAACCTTCTAGATCAGTGTTTCTCAAGTGGTGGGCCTATCAAAGTATGCCGCAAAAATTGTGTACATTTACTACATGAAGTATATTTTTAGCGATCATGTAATATAAAACTGATCTTACAGTTTGAAATTCAATAATAACTGGAGCTATTAACTGCTTTGAACAAATATAGATATGCTTCAAAATGTCATGAAATTACAAAAACACAAGAGGCTCATAAACAACGTTCAAAAGCCATGGATGAAGCACAGTGCTTCCACTTGGACCTAATTAAATTTCTTATGTCTTTCTTTTTTTTTTTTTTTTTTTTTTAAAATATACCTTCTAATTATTTTAAACAGTTAAAAGAAAATCGAACTGAGAGTTATCTTTATTCTAAAGTACCCACAAATTATTGTATTTAATTGTATATATCACTGTAATTTTTTTATTCAAGCACGGGGTCAGATAGGTGTGCCACAAATTTTTAGAAAATTGAAAAGTGTGCCGTGAACAAAAAAAGGTTGAGAAACACTGCTCTAGATGTTACCTGTGTCCAGTGTCTTGTTCTTTTGTGAAACTTATTCGAATACAATGGCTGTGATGACTAAGGAGTATAGGGCTACCACTACAATTGGAAGTGTGTGTTCATGGGGGTGTTGCTTAATGCAACACTTTCATGATGAGGTTGCTAGTCCAGTGCACAGCCTCACCTTAGTTGCCTCTTCTTCTTTTTCTTCTGCGTTCAGTTTGTAGTCATGCTAAATCTGCAGGATGAAGTACTCAAGTCTTTTCCAGGTCAGTGCGGCAGCCCCATAGTTTCTGCCTGAGCTCAGCTCCCATTGGCCAGGTCAGTCATCATGGGTTGGGCAGTTTTGAAGAATATGTTCAGGGGTTTGGATTCCGGTTCCACATGGACATTCATTCACATGAAATATCCTGAGGCGATAGAGGTGGCCTAGTTATCTGCAGTGGCCAGTTCTCAGGTGGAAAATGATGGTCTGCTGGTGTCTATTAAGCTGATGGATTGGGTCATATATGTTGTATATATCACCTTCCTTCTTCCACTGGCATTTGTACTTGTTGTGGATGATGGTTTTAGTTTCTCAATAGGGCAATGGGTGGCTGAATTGTTCCATTTTACTGCCACTTCTACATAAAGCATCTGCTTTCTCATTTCTGGTGATTCCACTGGAGCAATTGGAATTGGCATAAATTGAAACCATTTTATAATGTAAGTCAATTAGAAGTCAATGAATTACGTTCCAGGCACCCAAAAATTGACGAGCAGTATAATGCTATTATAATTAAAGCTTTGAAATAAAATAAATTAAAGAAAGTAAAAAATAAATTAAAGTAAATTTTAAAAAAGTAAATTTTTAGAAAAATAAAATAAAGTAGATCAAATAAACAATACTTTGTACACTTACAGCCAAAAATAGCATATCGCAGCGGCTTTTGTTCTCTGACGAGGTCCTTGGTTGAGGATCGTCATGTTTTTTAAGAAACCATGAAGTGTTGACTGTCGTTATTTCCTCTTCCTTTCCTTCAAAATCTAGTAACAAGGGCTCATGGATGCCATAAGTCTCCTCTTTGCTGTAGCGCTCCACTCCCAGTCATGGTCAGTCTCACAGAGCTGATCAGTGAGTCTCTCCACGTCTGAAAGGATGCGCTGCAGATCGCCTGTCTTCATTTCTCTGGAAGGAAGTTCTTCATCCTCTGTTTCCTCCTCTTCTTTTTGTTAACTTAGTTTTACAGTCGTCGTTCCAAGTCTTTACTTGAAAGAGGCTCTCCATGACTTTCCAGCACCCCTGCTACGCCTTCACATGTAACTTCATCCTAACCCACCTCTTGTGCCAGTCTTCTAATGCCTGAAATTGTTTTTTTTTTTTTTAAATTTAATAATAATATTTCATGTTAATGTAATCAAAAGTTTTAAATATATCTTTTACATTGTTTTATATTTTTTTGTTTTACCTTGGGGATTTTCTTCTTCTTCTTCTTGCGATCGCATCTTTGATGTTTACACCGTCAGACGAGTTCTCATGATGAATTTGACTGTTGTTTGAAGTTCCTCTTTAGCTCCATATAGCTTTGAGTTTAGTGTTGAGTCATTGGGCCAGTATATCTTTCCTTGGGGGATTTTAAAATTGGCATTATTTTGAATCGGGGCAAATGGAGATAAGGACTATGTGATAAGGAAAATTTACGGACATAAAGTGATGGTTTTCGGGACTTTATGATTTCATTTTTTTAGGTGTGATCAGAAACCCATTTTGAGTTTATGGTTTTCATGGCTAAGTGATGGAAGATAAAGTGTGATAAGGAAAACCATTCTCAAATGAAGCATATTTTACAAACGTAAATGAATTTGTTATCATACTTACTGGTGTAAATGTTGATAAATTTATTATCAGAGCTAACTGATCTAATTGCAACTAGTATTCATAGTGAAGCTTTAAAAACAGAAATGTGACAGCTGTCTGAGGTTATTAATGCAAATTTTAGCTGTAATTCATCGCCATCATCATCAGCTGCGATCTCCACAACAGTGGTTGACTGTAGTGGATCTCCAACATCCTCTGTCTCTTGTCTTGATGGTACAGTCTAATAGACTCTTTCCTCTCCATCTCTTGATGTTACCTTCCCACGTATAGCGTTGTCTTCTGCTCGCATGTTTACCTTCAACTCTGCCCTCCATTATGGTCTTCAGAAAGGTGTATCTTTTGAAATGCCAAAATATTTTAGCTGTCTAGTTTTGATCTCCTTCATTAATTCTCTTTTCATTCCTAGGTTCTCTAGGACCTCTTTATTTGTTTTCTTCTCTTTCCATGAGACGTGCTCCATAATTTTAAATATCCACATCTTGGGAGCCTCAATTCTTTTTTTCTAATTGCTTATTCCTTGTAGCTAGTAATTATAAACAAACCATTCATTCAGAGCATACACACAGAGACAGTTTCATGGCACTATTGAAGTAATAATTAAATTAATGAGAAGCATATTTTCATTGAAGCAAAAAATACTGAGATAGCATCATGATTTTCAGGAAGTACTTGAACATATGTCCCAGCTAATCAATACGCTTCATGCAGAATCAGTGCTGTCTTCACCTATGTGAGTAAATATGAGTGAGGAATATGTTTGTCTGTTTTTTTTTTTATTTCCTCTATTAGTACTATAGACAGGTTGGTAACCCAGAATCCGAAATGCGCAGGGACTGCCGTGTTTCGGAAATCTGATTTTTTTTGGGGGGTTTTCGGATAGCACCCAAAGTAGCCCAAAAATCACCCAAATTAGCCTAAGTTGTCCAAAAAAATTACCACAAAGTTGGTGGAAAAAAAAACTTGATTTTTCGGAATATTGCAGATGTTCAGATTCTGGGTTACCGACCTGTATCATGCAAATGTAACGAGCAGTTAACAAATAGACCTGTATTTTTTTGGCTTCACACATTTTATATAACGTAGCCAGGTTTTGTGAAAGGATAAATTATATTGGGTTTTAAGAAAATCGATTTATGCAGTTTTAATGGGTTTTTTTCCTGAGGAGGGGTTAGCTTGCTATGCTTGCTCACCTAATTCCACGGCGCTTCTGACATTTTTGTAATAAAATTTTACCTTTGGTAAAAAGTTTTGTGTGAAATGTGATATAGCAAAACAGGTGAATCATATTCTGACAACTAGAAAATAATTTATTCTGGAGAAAATAAACATTAAAGAAGACGAGGCATAATTTTAGATTTAGGAAGAGGTAGAACTAAAGGAGTCGATATGTCAAACATCAAAAGAAATCGTACCAGCAATCAAGAGGACTGTATAAAAGGAGTGGATGACAGATAAAATATCGCAACTGATGGACTCAAGAAGGAAGAAGAAGCAAAGCAAAGAAGAATATGAAAGGCTAAATAAAAAAGTAATAAACAAATGTATGCCCCAGGTAGTTCCTGGGGGTCTGTGATGAGAGAAAGAAAGAAGTAATAAACAAATGTAAGCCCCATATAGTTCCCAGGGGTCTGTGATGAGAGAAAGAAAGAAGTAATAAACAAATGTAAGCCCCATATAGTTCCCAGGGGTCTGTGATGAGACAAAGAAAGAAGTAATAAACAAATGTAAGCCCTGTATAGTTCCCGGGGGTCTGTGATAAGACAGAGAAAGAAGTAATAAACAAATGTAAGCCCCGTCTAGTTACTGGGGGTCTGTGATGAGAGAAAGAAAGAAGTAATAAACAAATGTAAGCCCTGTCTAGTTCCCGGTGGTCTGTGATGAGGCAAAGAAAGAAGTAATAAACAAATGTAAGTCCCGTATAGTTCCCTGGGGTCTGTGATGAGACAGAGAAAGAAGTAATAAACAAATGTAAGCCCCATCTAGTTACCGGGGGTCTGTGATGAGAGAAAGAAAGAAATAATAAACAAATGTAAGCCCCTTCTAGTTACCAGAGGTCTGTGATGAGAAAAAGAAAAGTAATAAACAAATGTAAGCCCCGTCTAGTTACCGAGGGTCTGTGATGAGAGAAAGAAAGAAGTAATAAACAAATGTAAGCCCTGTCTAGTTTCCGGGGGTCTGTGATGAGACAAAGAAAGAAGTAATAAACAAATGTAAGCCCCGTCTAGTTCTCTGTGGTCTGTGGTGAGAGAAAGAAAGAAGTAATAAACAAATGTAAGCCCTGTCTAGTTACCTGGGGTCTGTGATGAGACAAAGAAAGAAGTAATAAACAAATGTAAGCCCCGTCTAGTTTCCGATGGTCTGTGATGAGACAAAGAAAGAAGTAATAAACAAATGTAAGCCCCGTCTAGTTCTCTGTGGTCTGTGATGAGACAAAGAAAGAAGTAATAAACAAATGTAAGCCCTGTCTAGTTACCTGGGGTCTGTGATGAGACAGAGAAAGAAGTAATAAACAAATGTAAGTCCCGTCTAGTTTCCGGTGGTCTGTGATGAGACAAAGAAAGAAGTAATAAACAAATGTAAGTCCTGTATAGTTCCCGGGGGTCTGTGATGAGACAGAGAAAGAAGTAATAAACAAATCTAAGCCCCGTCTAGTTCCCGGTGGTCTGTGATGAGACAGAGAAAGAGTAGGATAACTTCTTCCTGTGGCATGTCGTACAAGGTGACCAGTCTGAGTTTGTGCATGAGGCTGGCAATCTCATCATGTGACACAAATTGTTACAGAATCCATCGCTGCAAAAGCATGTCAATGCTCGATGGCTCCATGCCTTATGGAGCAGCAAAGAAAAGTGATGATGATAATACACATGTAAAATAGCAAAAGCACAGCTAAACCAGAAATGCAGAGAGCTTGAATTGCAGCACAGAAACAACACAAAATCTATGTACAAGCAAAGAAATGAGTAAACAAGCTGAAGGGCACAAACAGCCATTGACTGTTCGAAATAAAAAGAGGGAACACAATTAATGGGTCAAGAGAACATACAACCCAGAACTACTTATTCGGAGTAACCAGGAGGACATGCACACCATCATAGCTGGCAGACGCTGGAGTTGGGTTGGCCACGTCCTCAAAAGAGAACCTGGTGCCATCATAAGAAATGCTATGCTATGGACCCCTGAGGGAAAGCGAAAGAGAGGCCGACCAAAAACAACGTGGCGGAGAACTGTGGAAGCCGAGATGCAAAGAATGAACCAGAGTTGGGGCACTAGATGAAGGATGGCCGCCGACCGAGCAAAGTGGAATAAATTTGTTGCTGCCCTACAAGACGCCACCAGGCGTGATGGCCACTGACTGTTTTGACAGTTGGCGGCTATGGATCGAAGAAGAAGAAGAAGAGAATATAGTAGAAAGATGGACAAAATATATAAAGGAGCTCTATGGCGATGAAAGATCAGAATTAAGCATCCAAGACAACTGTGAAGGATCACCAATACATGTGGCAGAAGTTGAGGACATCATGAACCACATGAGGAAAGGCAAAGCTCCTGGACCAGATAATATAACAGTAGATCACATGGAGACTGTGGGAGACTTTGGAGTAGACATTTTAACAAAACTATTGAATTGGAGCCTGCCTTCACTTGGTGGTTTGGTGATGTTTAGTGAGTTAATGACAGTTAAGATCTTCATTCCAACTTTTGTGAAACATTGCTGTTTGCTGCTAAAGATTTGATTGTATTGATTGAGTGATTGACAGAATATCAGGAAATAGTTAAGTGAAGTAGTGATAATTACATAATCATGCTTCCTGTTACAGGTTCCAGTTTTTGTTTACTAGGGGGCCCGTACAGAATAACATTTTTTGTTAAATATTTATTTAATTTTTATTTATTGGTCCCCAAGGTTGTCAGGCAAAAGAAAGTCAAGCGAAGAATCTTCGCCCGCGCAAAAGGGTAAAGGTAACAAGAAAATGTGCATAAAGACAGAGACAGGAGAGACGCTTTCGATTACTGAAAATGATGTAGATGCTGGTGATGATGAGGACCTCGATACAGACCACCGTCCCGCAGCCTCAAACCCAGCGACCCAGTCTAATGGACCAAAGCAGAATACTTCTTCAACGAAAGCTGAAACAAACAAAAAATCTTCAAGGCAGCATCTTTCAGGAGCTGGCAGCTCAAAGATTCCATCCGCAAAAAATGTTAAACAGGCAGCTCCGATAGTGCCGTTATCAGATTCACCACCAGATGCAGCACCTTCAACTTCGCCTGCTTCCTCACCGCCAAAATCTAGACGAAAACGTCAGCAGAAGGGCACAGTGGTAGCCGTGATAGACTTAACCAATGAAAGCGAGTTTGGTGAGCTGGTGGATATAAAGCCTAGCTTGGATGAGCTTCGTACTACACTGCAGGACAGTCTGCAGTGTGAAACCCCTGATATAAAACCAGACAAAGATGCTCTAGATGATGCTTTGGCTGGTCAAGGTACGATCTGACTTCATTCATCATTCATTCATTTTCCTTTGCGCTGCTTTAGAACATAAAGAGTCATCACTACATGATGCAGTAACACGCTCTTGCAGCTGTAGTTTCAGTGACAATTTGTTTTACGTAATGATTTTTTTTTTTTTTTTTTCCATTTGCCCGCTAATACTCGAGGCGAAATCTCAGGTTATTGTTAATGTCTAACCTGACATTGATTTTACGTGAGTATCCCTTTTCTTGTACAGAGACAGGTGTCCCTCGCCATTCAGGCAGATACTCGCCGATTTTGGAGGTACCCATTAGAGCTGGGTCGGCTCAGGAGCCGCCAATCCCTGGTCGATGACACTCCTTCAAATGTCCTCGCCAGGTCTCGAGTTATCCAGTCCAATTCCCGGTCGACGAAAAATCCTCAAATGCCGTCGCCCTGGTTTGATCCTGAATCACCCGGTCGCCAGAGCGGTGTTGTAACCACTACGCTAGCCCGGCTCCTACGTGATGATGTTGCCAGCCCTATGCACAACTCATATTAGTCACCCTGTATGACATGCCTGAGGGTGTGGTAGGCCTCTCTCTTCCCCTTCTCCCCCCCCCCCCTTTCCTAAACTACATGGTGGCTATGATCTGATGTGCTAACGCTAAACATGTTTATAATATATGATACATATGAGATTCAGCTTTCATTCATTTTCTTTTTTTCACTCCTTCTGGATCATGGAACTGCAACTAGTCCCCTTGCAGGAAGGATGCACCAAAGCATTCATGTGCTTCTAGAGCGGTGGTCTTTGTAGCAATTTTTTTTTTCATTATGAGACTGCCATCGCCATGCAACAGCCTCTTATTAGTCCCCTCTTGCAAGATGCCTGAGGGAGCATTAGTCTGAATTTGTCTTTATCCCATCAGAAGCCAACACACCCAACGGGAACTACGCGGAGTGAGATTAGGTTTTTATCTTTGTTGTTATTTATGCATCATTTTTCTTCCTTACTTCCCTTAGAAAATAAAAATCACACCCTGCTTTTAAGAATGGTTCTTCTTCGTACACTCTCAGACGTCCACTTGAATGTTTTCAAAGAAAGCAGTAGTCAGTTTGAGGCTATTTGAATCTCTGTAGAGCTTTTCCATGAATGGTACTGGTGTCAGAATGGTTCCTTACTCAGTCCTTGTACCCCTGTGGAGGCATAACTTTTAGTATAACATTAGCTCTGTTCTGAGCATATCTCTTTAAAATGATTCCACTCTGTTTATAACTCTTCTTGCTAGTCATTGCTAAGAGGTCTCTTCACCAGGTGTGTCTTGGCTTTAAGAAATGGTTAGCAATATAAACAGTGCAAGATTTAACCAAGAACAAAGACAAAAATCAGGGGAAACCCTCCGAATGTGAACAGTGCTTTGTCTCACTATCATGGCTGCCCTGAGTACTACACAAACTCAGTAGCGTTTTTCTTTTTATTAGTATGTTTTTTTTACATATGGATTTGTGTGTAAATTAGTAAAATAAGAAGAATTAAAGCATTGAAATTGAGGGTAGATTGGGCATGTGCATGGGGAAATGGATAAATGTAGCAATATCGGGTCTTGACATGGAACTCACAGGGAAAGTGCTAGAGGCAAAAGCTAAAAAAATACATGGAGAAGAAACAATGTAACGGCGACAGTTGACGGACAGACATGAAACGGAGTGTCAGAGAGATGAGGTCAATGGAAATGTATTGTCTTTGACCTAAGAGCATTAATTGATAAACCTTAGTCGTATGCTAAGGGGTCATCCATATATGACATCATGCAATATTTGCCATTTATTACCCCCCCCCCCTCACGGCAAAGGTAGTCAGTTGGAAACACAGTGGGTGTCACACTGCAGTCTATCAGTTGTAAATGGATACCTGACTCTGCTTTTTGGTCAGGAAAGACAAGGGGCAGCGAGGAGGGAAGTGGTTACTTCACTTCTCGAAGCTTTTATCTAGCATTGTGAAATCTTTAGCCCTTCACTTCCCTAAAGCAGTATCTGCTATGAGGCTATATTTTGTTTCCCATGTGTGAAAGTTTGATGCTTTTTGGTTGTTGTTTGTGTTGTTCTCCATGTTCAGAGCCATACAATGGGACTAACTTGACCTATGATTCAGATTTTTGTGTTTTAATCTCGATACATTTCTTTGATTTCATCAAACTGTTGTCACGATGGTGATAACCTGTTTTTGTTTTAAACAGCACAGTCCATTTAGTCTGCATTTTGTTTTCTAAGGTGTATATTACATTATTTAAAAAAAGAAGTATATAATTAAAAATAATTTAATCCAGTTAAAGGTTGTAATATTTCAGCTGGGATTATAGTACTAACTAATAATATACCCATCAATATAATGATGGGGAAAGAACTAAAGCTAATGCTTAACCTTTTAGCATCTGCAGCACATTTAGAAGCCTTGGGAACTCATTTGGTGATTGTGAATAAAGTTATTTTACCAATTTTTGTAAGTTTTGAGAAAAAAAAATTATTGGCCGTTTTTTTTTTCAAGGGATGTAATTTATCTTTGTCGAAGGGAAACAATCAGATTGCAAGAAAAAATAATAACAATAAAACATTGTAAATTTTTTACACTTTACTATGTATTCTATTTATTCTTTTAAGTAAAAGTGCAATTTTGTTTCATGTCATAACTAGAATGATTGCTTACAACTTTAATTTATGTTTCAGATGATCAAGACAATGACAAAGTGACTGAAGCAACCCTCAAAGAAGAGATTGCTGAAAATTCCACTCAGCACAAGACTCCAGCACCATCCACAGAAGATACTGAATCTCCGGGAAATGATGGTGCAATCTCAGATGGTAAAGTAAGCGCTGGAATTCAGTTTGGACCTTCAGAAGATGACCCAGAGTTTATGATGGGTATTCCTGAAAGTTTTCAAGACAATCTTGAGGCAGCCATAGCAGCTATTCAAGATAGGATGGAGAAAGAAAAATGTCAGCAAGAAACTGGAAATCATGATTCTATCGCTGAGGCACAAGACAAGGAAACTGCTGTCAAAGATGAAATCAGAGAGGAAAATGACAAAGACAAGAACAACTGTCATGATAAACTTGCAAGAGACAAAGTGGCAGAGTCTGAGCTGAAAGAAGAAATAGATCTGTCATCAGACAGCTCACTGGAAAATGTCTCACGTGTTATAGAGAAGGGTGGTGATGAAAGAAAGAACAAAGGTAACAAGAGCAAAGAAAATGAAGGCATGTCTACCAAGCTGGCAGCCAAAGATTTGCTGCCCATAGAGGATGGTGATGGTGATGGAAGTGACTTTGCAAGTGATGGTCCTGCAGATGACAACAGTGACTACGGAGGTTATTCGGCTGTTGATGAAACAAGAGATGCAGGTGGTTCTCATATTGGCAGGAAAAATTGTTACATGTCAGAGGGTAGCAGGAGTAACAGTGTTGAGGATGATGACCAGGGTTCGAATACTTGTATTAGCATTAATAGTGAGTCTTCAGTGAGACTGGAAAATGTAGCAGAAAGTCGTGACTTTCAATATGAAAAGACTGGCGAAGTAGAAAACACAGTACCAGTAGTTAATGAACCTAAATCCACAGACTCTGCTGAGAGCAACATTAAGTGTGAGTTGGATGACAGAGGAGAAAGTGATTCTTCTAGTAGTTTCATACCAGAAGAAAATGTCAATGGAGGTTCTCAAGACAGTTCGGTTAAAGAGGGGAATCGCCCAGGTAAATCAAATGATGAGCTAGATTCAGATCTGGTATCCGCACTCAACGACCATGACAATGCAGCGATTGTTTCTGTCACAAATAATGGTGGTGGTGATGGTTTAGCTTTTGGTGATTCGAGAAATGAAAATGTTGATGAGCACCATTTTAATTCCAATCCTGCCGTGAATCAATTACAGTCTTCTGAAGGTTCAAGTCTTCCCTCACCCAATCACCAGAATCATTCTCCAGCAGATAAGGATGTCACAGCGGGGCAGTGCAAAGAAATCATAGACAGCTGTCAGGATGGTGTCACAAATCAGATACTTCATAATGTGGAAGATGAGCTCGAATTACAAAATAAGACAGTCTTGAGTGAATTTAAAGAAAAACAGCACAAGTTAAGAGCATGCGACCAATATATGCAAACGGATCTTGATATGGCAGCAGTCAAGGAGATCTTCAAACTACAGGATAACTTAGTCGTCAGATTGTTCAATCATCAAGATGATAATAATAAGGACGAACTTCTCATTAAACATAAAAAAACTGATAAATCATTTCAAACACCAGATCTTAAAGATATCATTGAAGCTGAAGTTCAGACAGAAGATTTAAATGGTGGTCAGAGTATCCAAGAAGATGTAGAAACACTGAAAGACCTTCATACAAAACTGTCTCTAAAGACTGAGCTTGTAGAACAAATGGAAGAAAGACTTACTGAAACTCGGGTTAACGTACACAAGCTTCTGGGTTTTATCGTGCCAGGAGCTGAGCTGGGAGATATCAGCAACATTGACCAGGTAATTCAAGACATGATTAGGATTAGTGAGGAGTCCTCTCACCAGCAGTCACAAGACAGCGCTGATGTCTCTTAGCGGTGCAAGACTCCACTGCTATTTGTGCAGTTTCAAATGATTGCTTTTATTTACATGTACCTTATATCAGTTCATGTTATTAGCTTGTATCACTTATCGTTTCTGTCACGTGCTCTGTATTATGAGTGTGTCGTGTGTAGATAGTAAACAACATTAGGGGTATGAATAACACGACGCCACGTGTACAGCTCCATGACATTTAATAGAACATTCACATAAGTCCTGAACATCAATAATATCGTCACGCATGCATAACATCACACTCAGGCTGACACTGCCTGTGGGAAATAACTCCTAACAATACTTCCACGGACTGGCTGACCGTCCACATACTAACAGTACACACAACACGTTTCTATGTGCGGCATTCAACCCTCGCACGAATCCATTCACCATACAGGTGTAAATCACTTATCCCAAGTGACTGGCGGCATGCAACATCGCCATATAAATACTACTCCAATATAGCTACAAGGCGGACAATACTCAACGCCTTATTCCACTGTAGCTCCAAAGGCGGGACCAACTCGTCGCCTTAATATGTTCTCCACGAACACTCCTAAAGTTCCTCCAGAACACTCCTAGGCGGGAAGACGTCGCCTATACAACAATATGTCAGACATAATCACAATATTCATAATCACTATATCATTATCTCAACTGTCACATAATACGAGCACCCAGCTCGATCACAAATCACAGCCTCAAGCTGTCTCACATTAACATTACAACTCAGCATATTGTTGTTGTTGTTGTTTAACTAGGGCTGCTGAGCTTCTCGCTCTTTTGCAGCCAATACCAGGTTGAAAACTCCTTGGTATTATCTACACCGTAGAGCTAGGCTTTTCCTGTGGCTTTTCTGTCATTCGGAAATGTGCTGGGGAGGTCATGAGCTCCAGTTTCTTCAGCTTGGCTAGTATTTAAAGGATCATCACATCTGGTTCCAAACTAGGAGTAAGAAGTGTGTGGCATACTTTGCATTCCCCGTCATCCAAGGGGGCTCTCCAACTATGCAGAGCTAAAATACTGTGCTCTGGTTCTGGGTTCTCCCAAGGAATTGTCACGTCCTGCACAGAGCTACTTCTCAGCTCCCCCTGCCTACCACTGGGTCCATAGTGAGATCCTCATGCATGCAATCAACCAGGTTAAAGCCAAAGAATAACATCTGGGGCTCAAGTGACTTCTCCAAGCTTAGTGTACAGTGCTGGGTTCTCAACAAGTTTCATCACAGGGGGAATCCCTGGAAGTGTGTGGATGATTTAAAGATCATCCGTGAGGGTGTAATTAACCTCACAGAGGGAGGTTCACTTCCACATATGGATCACTGGGTATGGTATCCACTGGGTATACACGAAACAAATGTCAAAATAATTACTAATAACTGCCATTTGACAACTCAGCTTTATTTTTTTTGTATCAAGAGGATATAAAAATGGGAAGTGACTATTCAGTCACCCTGTAGATGTGTGTGTATTACGGTGATGTTTTTATCATATGAGTGGAGCAATAGTAATTGTTTTATTGTATATGAGCAGTGATTTTTAAAAATTGTGCATATGCAATAGTAATGGTGTTTTATTCATAAATGGTCAATCCTCGCTATTCGTGTTTTCTGTGTTTGCTGATTCGCGCGAGATAAAGTGTAACCCATATTTTGCTATTCGCGGGTATTCGTTTGTGCAGTATGCAAAAAATTTCAAGATGCCTACCTGCTTCAGCTCATCGAGGAAAAAGGCTATCTCCCTGAGTATTGGTACACCAGACATACTGTACTGTTACAAAGAAAACAGTGTATAAAACGCATTTATAAAATGCACAGTATAATAAATAAGTTTTTTTTTTTTTTTACAAGAAAGGTACACGAAATGATGAGTTTATGGTGATTGGTAGCAAAAGTATATGTGGGTCCTGCAGGAACCTAACTGTTGCGGGGCTTTATACGATTCACTTCTTTTATTGTTGTTGCGGCCCCGTCTTCTATTTCAGTGGTCGTTGTGGAAAGCCACCGTTCTCATTGATTCAATAAGCTTCTTAGTTCTGGTCATTTGATTCATTAATTCTTGATCGTGCTATTGTTGGAATAGTTACGCGAATGTGAGTTAATACTTTCTGTCTGTCACAAGGTTTGAACTCAGTATCATAATTGTTGAATTTGTAACTTCAATGAACGTGATAAGTCTCTTCTCGAGCCCACACAATTTTTAATATACATTTCAAACAGTAGACAGTCCATGGAGGTTGATTATGAAAACATTATATATTAGAATTGAATCATACATCATAAATGCTATCCATGCATTATAGTCCTGGTCCAATAATATGCAACACTATAGTCAGAACGTCGTAACTATATGTACGCGCGGTTGGGACATCCAACGGCCGACAATGAGATTAGACGTCTGGCGATATAAAACGAATGTGGACCATAATTTCATCCTTCCTTGACTTTAGTTAAAATTACTAACCTCGATACATTCCTCTCTTCATAAGAATATCGGACTGACCCATGTCCGTACTGCAATAACATATGTGCGGCAATATCATGCCTACCACTGGAAGGATTATAGGACACGTCTTATCCGTTTGACGGTCATCTAAGAAAAGCGTGTGGTAACCTAGTCACGGTGCGTGACATACCAACGCATACACGTCATAATCAATCGTGTGTATCGCGTACACTAACTAACAATTATTTACATTATATTAGAAACGTATAGTCACCTAATTACTTCTTATGCGGTTAACCTCTTAGCAGGACCATTGCCATAAAAATACCTTAACAATTCCCTGTCCACTGGGGTAACAGAAAAAAATCTAATTAGCATAGATTTTTTTAACGAACAAAAACCCATCTGAAAAAATACCAATATGTTAACAATATCAAAAAAAAAAATTTAACGAGATTGCGGCATATGGCCTACGACGTTCTGTCTAGAACCAATGTCGTGGTCATGTCGACTAACCAATAGTCATGTAATATATTCATTATTTATATCATAAATAAATATAAATGGTAATAAGAACTAAAAGAGAATGGTAATGTCGATCTCTAATGAAATAATTGATTAACTTAAAATATGTCGTGATAAAATGTCATGTCAGACTCAATTTAAAGTGTTAAAATTAAACTAAATAACAATACTAGGTATGGAAAAAGAATAAGTAGTTGAAAAACTAATGTAAGAAAAATTAGAGAATCTGTTAAAGAAATACATAATAACCAACAAAGAATAAATAAGAGAAAGAAAAAAAATGATGTATAAATTTAACTAAGTTAATGTGTGTTGAACATCAAGTAAGTGTAGTATTAAGTTATTAATACCTTTCTAACTAATTTAAACAATAGTATGCAATATAATCATGTAATTCTAAGAATATAATCAAAGAATTATGTGAGTTTTCTTTTCTCTCTTTCATTTTTTTTTAAGTTTCATTCATTTTTTTAAAATTCAACCCACTTGTCATTTTTAATGTGGATTAGATTTAAAGAATAAATTAAAGTAATTAACATTGGATATGAAGATCCATTCGTAGTCTTGATCCTTGGAATTTCCATTAGAACAAAATGTTCAAGTATTCTTGAATCACGTTATATAACGAATTAGTTTCTAACTGGAATGTCATTTTTTATTTTCTCCGAAGTTGTTTTGAAACAATGGTTGTGACAAATGTAAAACCAGGAAAGATTCCGGTGTAAAGACGAAATAAATTAGAAGTCAATTTGATTGCAGTCACTTTGCGTATAATTTGCCTATAGAAAGCAGCTGAGTAAATGGTTCATTCATGTGTCAAAAAGCAACGATGGTGCTATGTTTCCTTTGATTAAGTTTCTCTGTACATAAGTAAATGTCTTTTGCGCGACAAACAACGTAAATTAAGGAAATCGACATCATTAGGATTTCGAGATAATGTATCTGCACAGATGTTGTCTGGATCCTGTGAAGTACTCGATGAGAAAACTCGAAGGGTTGGAGGAGTATAGCAAAAAAATCTTGGTCAATTTTGGACTCTTGTGATTTGCTCGTTGTAGTGATGCTAGGCCCTTTGATCGGTTTGTACTACAAAAGGGCTCCCAGTAGTGAATTTTTTTCTAGTTGGTTATCGCCCACACGACGGCTAAGAGTTCGCGATCAACCGTAGAGTACTTCACTTCTGGTGGTTTCAGTTTTCGTGACACGTACAAGTTTGGATGGAGGATGTCGTCATGGTATTGGAGCAAACATGCGCCAATTCCGTAGTTACTCGCATCTGTACGAAGAATGAACTTTTTAGAAGCATCAATTAATCTCAAAATAGGTGGATTTGAAAATATAGAAATTATTTGCCGAAAAATTCTGTCACATTCGTCAGTCCATGTCACTTTCACTGGCATGTTCTTCTTTAGTAATGAGGACAATACAGCAGTGATGGATGACAAGTTAGGTACGAATCTACTGTAATATTGGACTAGACCTAACAAGCTTCTCACTTGTTTTCTTCGTTTGAGAACGGAAATGTTTAAAATTTTTTGAAACTGTAACTAGGGTAATGTTTCGGATATAACCAGCTCCAAAAATGCGAACCAAAAAAGTGATCTCATGAAATGCTACCTGTAATTGTGTAGGTTTAGCAGTTAACTTGTACCTTCTCAAGGTATCAAAAACGTATCCAAGACCCAAAAAATGTTCCTCAAAAGATGAACTAAACAAGCATATGTCATCTATATATGTAATCCTGTCTGGTCTACCTGAAAAAATGTGTCGCATGATGCGAAACAAAGTAGAGCTGGAGCGTTAACCCAGCCCAAAAGGCATCACGTTTCCCACTGGTATAGACCTAGGCGTAGTTGAAAACGCTGTGTAGTAGATTTTTGCTGTTTTCGGTTTAGTGGTATCTGCCAATAACCTTTAGTTAAGGTCCCTATTCTTAGTAAATTATAGTTGCTGTCGATAGACGTGGCAGTAATGTCATCGAGAAGTGGATGTGGTTCGCTATCAACTATCGTTTGTTGTGCATGTAATGTTCGATAGTCGACGCATAGTCTAAGGTTATTGTCCTTCTTTCGGGGAAGAACTAATGGAGAAGAAAATGGGGAATTACTAGTTTCGATAATTCCCTAAAGATAACTATCTGTTCAAGTTCCTTTAGTAGTTTTAGTAAGAAGTTGTAAATAGGAACAGAATAAGGATGTACCCGAATTGGAGTATCCTCGTTAAGAGTGATGTCATGATTAATGACTGATGTGCGACCTGGAACATCGGTCAACACATCTGGAATAAGATTGTAGCAGATCAGCAATCTTTTTGATGCTGTTGCGGTGTAACCGACGAAGAGATGGTTACGTCCCGCCAAGATTCGCTAGATTGTACTACAGGTACAGGTAAAGCTAACTGTACCTCAGGAAAAAGAAGATTCTTCTTCCTGGATAACGGATAAAAATTAGAATAGTGACATGTAGGTCTGAAAGTGTACCATCTTAATTCATGAAAAAATAGCTTGTAGATGTTCAGGTCGAGTATGAAATTGTTTGAGCATATTTATGTGAAATATTTTGTGATGTCCCTTAATGTCCAGGACATAATCAAAATCAGAAATCTTATTGATAACCTGGTAAGGACCATTCCAGGAGATTAGTAGTCTATTATTGTTATGTGGCAATAACACATAAGCTTGATCTCCTGGAAATAATTTGACGTAATCGTCTATTACTGTTTTGGAAAGTTCTAGCTTTCTCTTTCGCAGCCTCAGATGAAGCTGTTGCCATTTGACAGGCATCAATAATGTTATTCCGGAGATTAATTACATATTCATAGGATGACTGAGTGTCCTGAGTCATCTCAGAATCGATTAATAAATCTTTTATCAGTCCCATAGGACCTCTTGGAGGAGCGCCAAAGACTAAATGAAACGGAGAGAAGCCAGTTTGTTCATTTGGCACCTCTCGATAAGCGAATAACACCGCTGGTAGCACTCTGTCCCCAGTCCTGTGATGGATGGTTAACTGTAACTTTATGTAGCATTTGTTTGAGTGTACGGTTAAGTCTTTCTACAGCACCATTACTCATTGGGTGATAAATGCTGCTGAGGTTTCTATCTATTTGCCAAGTCTTCATTACCTCCGTCATAGTCTCAGATATAAATTGAGAACCATGATCTGACAAAAGTTTTCTAGGAAAACCTACTCTAGAAAAGATCAAGTGTAGTGCATCAGCTACATCTGTTGTGGTGGTTGTTTTTTAATGGGATGGCTTCTGGCCATCGTGTGCATAAATCGATGCAAGTGAGAATAAACCTATGTCCTCTGGCTGATGGTAAAAGTGGGCCAATGATATCAATGGCCATTTTGTCGAAAGGTCTCACCGATATATCACAAGCCTGAATAGGCGCCGTGTGAAAGGCTCCCCGTGCTTTCACTTCTTGGCATATCGTACAGGAGCGTACGTACTGTGAAATATCTCGTGATACTCCCGGCCAAAAAAAAGAAGATAATACTCGTGAACGTGTACGAGTATAACCCATGTGACCTGCACACTTAGAATCATGTGCATGTTGAAGTATGTACCGCCTAAAAGCAAAAGGTACCATGACTTGTTGTCTTATCTGAGTTTTATCCATAAAACATCTTAATAAAATGTCATTTTTTAATACTAAACCACTGGACTATAATTTATGTTCCTAGAAAAGATTGTCATCTTTGTTGACCAGCGTAAAAAATTTTGTTAGTGACCTGTCTTCCCTCTGTTTTGCAGCAAATGATACTCGGTCAATAGCAGAATGAATCTCGATATTTTCATGATCATTTGTTTCCTTGTTTTCCGTGTCTATAGTCTCTAATTGTTTTGTATGTGCTCTGGTTATTGCTGCATTTCCGAGTATAGATTATTTTTTTCCCATTGAATAATCTCATCTGGTGTGCAAATCTTTACTCCCGTGTATGCATCCCACCATAAGGTCGGCAATTGGGTTTCTTAACATGCATGCTTTAACATTGCCTGTGAAGAAAAGTGTGTCTCAATGTAAATAATAGCTGTTGGATAATATTCTATGGTTCCCCCAAAAGTCATGCACCTGACATGTTCTCCAGTTGCACAATTTGGATGAACAGGTGTCTGACGGATTCCGATCGTGGTCGATCCCGAATCTCTTAAGACTGAGACGATGGATCCATTAACTTTTCCTCTGTTGAAGATCAGTGATCCTGTTCCGTCATTGACTGCTAGACTGACTTCTGGTAGAATATGACCGCAGTTCAGAACTGTCTCTTTTGCTTTCTGAAATATAAGATTACATGTTGGGCAACTATTTGCCACGTTATAATTCATTGCAAAACAAGTAGACGATGACTGTATTTTGTTATCAGTAGTTGAACTCTGAACCCTAGGGGTTTGTAGCAGTCAGTAGTAACAGCTGCCCCTGTATTATGGTTATAAGTTGTCGATCTACGAGAATGAGAACGATGACGAGAATAATTAGATGAATTATCCCGTTGTCCTCTATTGTAACTGTTATCTCGATGTCTCGAGTTATAATTATCGCTATTGTTCCACTTGTAATCATTATTATAGTTATATGATTGATTATAACTTGAGTTACGTGGATTACTGTTATTTCTTGACTGAGGTATGTGAATAGTTTCTGGTTTGTTGTCGTCCTCTATTAAAGTTATTGTTAAAGTTATTCTGTCCTCTTATAGAAAAATTAATGTCAGTAAGTTATTCTTCCCTTATGAAAATTAATGTCATACCTTTGAACCTACCCCTGTCTACACTGTGTGTTCTAGGTTTGTTATGATTATGATATGCCATATTGGAGGCTACAGGAAGTGGTTCTCTTATCAATGTGCCAGAAATATTAGCATTCGGATGAGCTGTGCAGTAATTTAAAGAACTTTTTTCTAACTCATCAATAGATTCTGGTTTTCTTTCTTGCAGATAAGCAAAGAATGGTGGGCTGACAGACGATAATACTTTATCCCTCAATAACAAATCGACTAACTTGTCGTAGGATTTGTTGACACCTGCCAGTTCAACCCATCTGTTAAAAGTATTGCGTATGTTAGCAATAAAACCTGTGAAATCTCTATTGTTATCTGGCAACAAACTTTTAAAACGCAATCTACATGCCTCTTCGTTCAAGTGGAAACGACGTAGTAAACAACGTCTTAATGCCCTCATAGTCTGTTGATAGTGTTGGATCTATATTTTGTGCTGCACTTGCAGGTTCGCCATCTAGAAATTCCTTAAGTTTCAGTGCCCATGCCGCTTTGTCAAGGTTATTCACCTTACATATGTCCTCAAAGCGCGCGAGCCACGATGAAAGGTCATCTACGTGTAACTTGAATGGAGGCAGCTTAAAGTAATAATTACCTTTAAGTCGTGTGGATGAAGATCCAGATTGAGCAGTATCATTTTGGGTTGCTGCAGCGCCCTGTGAATTAAGTTTTGCTGTTTCTAATTTAAGTCGTTGCAATTCCATTTCTTGCTGCAGTATGATTTCTTGTCGTTTCAATTTATTCTCTTCTTCAATCCGTAGGATTTCATCTCTTGCTATCTTTCTTTCTTCTTCTTGTCTTAATTCTGCCTTCTTTTCCGCCTGTTTTCTTTCAAGTTCTTCCATCTCTGCTTTAGCAATGGCTTTCTTTTCCGCCTGTTTTCTTTCAAGTTCTTCCATCTCTGCTTTAGCAATGGCTTTCTTTTCCTCCTCTTCTGCCTTATATTTTGCAAATTCAGCCAATGCATAAGCCTCGAGAAGTTCTCCTTTTTTCCCAAAATCTTTACCATTTTTTAATAAAATAGTCTAAGTTAAGCATCTTGACGTTAATATTGTACGTAATGGTTATGTAATAATCACCAATAAATTTTAAGTAATTATTATACTTATTCAATTTATGAATAGTCGATATAAACAAACATAATATTATTGAACTTAATCTGGGAATGTTCAATTTAATTAATTGTAATATTATCTAACTATTATTTGTAGATTCCATACATAGACATACTATGTTGGGAAAATATTACATATATACTCGTTAATATATCATAAATAGTTATGATATTTATCTATTTCGGGTGCTGAATTACTATCATGCACCTAATAATAAATAGTATTATTCCTCAAGTATTATATCATTCAGTCAGTGATATGTGCTAAGTAAATCATTTAGTAATGGAAAAAATGTACCAAATAATATACACTATGTCCTTTATATGCAGGACAGACTAAAAAGTCAAATTATTTTATAAATATATATTATTATTATATTATGCCTTAATCATGAGCTATAAAGTGCATCGCCCATTTCTTGGACTACCACTGCAAATTGGTGCAAAGTCCCTAATTCTCCTTAAAAGTCATTAAATTTTAATTATATTCATATACACTCTTATTAAGCAAGAAATTATATTATTAGTGTTAAATCATGAACAGATGAAATGAGGACATACAAAGGATAAACAAACCATATTATCACGAAACAAGACGTTTCTACAATAAAAATTGATATTATGAAACCAAATCTGCAAACCGGAAATATAGAGTAGGGTGAAGGTTAACTGAATATAGAGTTAAATCTGCGTACACAAAAATTAATGACGCAAACATGGACTCATTGACGGTTATACAAAAAAAAAATGAACTGAATAATAGCAAGATCAGAAAGAACAAGATAGATTACTAACATTGTTACC
Organism: Oreohelix idahoensis; assembly: GCA_024509875.1. Taxonomy (NCBI): domain Eukaryota; kingdom Metazoa; phylum Mollusca; class Gastropoda; order Stylommatophora; family Oreohelicidae; genus Oreohelix; species Oreohelix idahoensis. The sequence continues at coordinate 90,746 of JAMPIV010017869.1, forward strand.
AAACTAAATAGAATTTAAACTGAATACGATAAAATACACCGATTATTTCACCAAACTAGACATCTAACATATACTGTGAATTAAATGCAGTCCCGAACGAAACAAGCCCCGGAAATGTCATCGACGCGTTCTCCGCGAAATGCGATTTAATTCACTACCCTAAAGACCGTTCAGAATGAATATCGGCAATCCGTAGAGCCATAATTTATTCATTCTGAATCTCCACTCCAACCTCCCACAAATTAGGCACAGCACAAACAATGAAAACAAATATAACGTGCATATAAAATATATAGAACGGACATGCCTGCAAAATGTGAATTAGACTCAGTGATGTTTTCTTATGAATGACAACAGTCACGAACTGAGACTTATCTTTTAACCCGTCGTCCGATGCGATCTTCACCAACGGCCTAGACTAGAGGATAGGACTGTTTGCTCCTTGTTGGTAAATAATGTCTTTTCAATCCTATGATCTACTGAGAAGTTGTATTCTTGAATGAAACATTAGGTGAGCTGGCATCGTCCTTCGATCGTTGGCTTGTACACGGAATATTGTGACGTCACTGATTTTTGCATAGTTACACAAGCCACGTCATGTTCGGAATCATGTGACTTGAACGTTTTCTTGTAATCGTAAACAGTCCGTGAAAGTATGTAAACAAGAAAAATTTCTTTCTTCCTTCGTTCCCCAGCAATGGCAACCACTTTGTTGCGGGGCTTTATACGATTCACTTCTTTTATTGTTGTTGCGGCCCCGTCTTCTATTTCAGTGGTCGTTGTGGAAAGCCACCGTTCTCATTGATTCAATAAGCTTCTTAGTTCTGGTCATTTGATTCATTAATTCTTGATCGTGCTATTGTTGGAATAGTTACGCGAATGTGAGTTAATACTTTCTGTCTGTCACAAGGTTTGAACTCAGTATCATAATTGTTGAATTTGTAACTTCAATGAACGTGATAAGTCTCTTCTCGAGTCCACACAATTTTTAATATACATTTCAAACAGTAGACAGTCCATGGAGGTTGATTATGAAAACATTATATATTAGAATTGAATCATACATCATAAATGCTATCCATGCATTATAGTCCTGGTCCAATAATATGCAACACTATAGTCAGAACGTCGTAACTATATGTACGCGCGGTTGGGACATCCAACGGCCGACAATGAGATTAGACGTCTGGCGATATAAAACGAATGTGGACCATAATTTCATCCTTCCTTGACTTTAGTTAAAATTACTAACCTCGATACATTCCTCTCTTCATAAGAATATCGGACTGACCCATGTCCGTACTGCAATAACATATGTGCGGCAATATCATGCCTACCACTGGAAGGATTATAGGACACGTCTTATCCGTTTGACGGTCATCTAAGAAAAAGGGTGTGGTAACCTAGTCACGGTGCGTGACATACCAACGCATACACGTCATAATCAATCGTGTGTATCGCGTACACTAACTAACAATTATTTACATTATATTAAACGTAGTCACCTATTAATCTTATGCTGTTAACCTCTAGCAGACCATGCCAATAAAATACCTTAACACTAACACCCTTTTTCCCCATAGCATTCATGGTTCATTGTTCATGGATTTCCATATTCACTGTATTTTCAAGGAACCTAACCCTCGCGAATAGCAAGGATTGATGTATGAGAGGAGGGGGTCAGAGTGGCTAAGAGATATGGCATCCACCTCTGCTTTTTAAGATACCGGGTTTGGTTCCCAGTACAGGGAATATATATGATGGAAATTATTTCAGAACCAATGATGTCATGCTCCCCCCCCCATCTCATGGGTTGTTGCCTTCTCGGATAGGGGCGAAAAAGTAGGAGGTCCCATGTGCAAGTTGCACACGTTGAAAATCCTCGGTTGTTGGAAATCATAAAGAGTAGGCCAGATGGAGTTTTTCATGGACTCCCTAAATGCACTAATGTACTATAAGAATGATGAACTGGACAGCCTGGTAGAAGCATTTTTTAAAGCATGCTATACATTTGAGAAGGTCAAAGTACACTGCACTATACAAGGCAGTGCATAAAGCAGACAAACTTGCCAAAGAAGTACGAAGCAGACAGCTGAACATGGACATGACAATATGCAACATGATTAAGGCAAAAATAAGACATAATTATACAGAAAAATAACAACAAAATTCCAGAGATAAATTGGAAGAACTCATTACCAGGAGGTGACCACATGATGATTGTTATACTGAGGATTGGCCACTGCCGGCTGACATAATCTGTTATACTGAGGACTGGCCACTGCCGACTGAAATAATCTGTTACACTGAGAACCGGGCACTTCCCACTGAAATAATCTGTTATACTGAGGTCTGGCCACTGCCGACTGAAATAATCATCTATTTACCAAGCTAAAAATTGAACAAATAAATGTGGGTCATGAAGACAACAGCAACAAATGGTGAAAAATATCCTCCGGCAATGTCAGCTCCATATAAGAAACTGACTGGCAGGCCATGAGCTTCTTTAAGAGAGAAACTGTATGACACTAATGACTGAGAGAAGCCTGAGACAGACTGCCTGTTGTGTGAGAGAGATACAAAGGGAGACATGACTGAGGACTAAGGAAGAAGACGATTTTAACTGTGTAGTGGAATAATGATAATATATATTTGAGCTGAGTGTTTGTTTGTTTCTGGACAAGGAGCTGAGTAATGGTAAATTGTTGTATTGTATGGGTGGAAATTGTAATGTATATAGGAATAGTAATTATGACGTTTTATAGTAATGATTGGTGAAATAGAACTTTTTTATTCATGTGTACAGAGGGACTTATGTTTTTCTCATATATATGTTGAGTGATTGAATTGGAGCTTTTAATTTTCACTTTTAAAACCACACCATTTGTATGCTTTCCATGATATGATAGGACACTCTATACAGAGCGATGTAGCAACAGGAGGCAATCTGATCATCAGAAGTGGTCTTTCTCCTCTCCTTCTCCCCCTGGTTAGAACAGTATCTGAGTATCCTGGATGTGTATAAGACAATGCATTCGAGGGCCCAGCCTAACTTTTAGAAAAAAAATTGGTATATTCACATTTTGTAGAAATTTACAAAGACGTGTGCATTGAACGTTTTCAATAACAGGTTCCAATAAAGGTATAACAAATACACGTATAAACACTTGTACATTCGCACATTTATACTTTCCTTTTTTTTTGTTTTTTAAATTTAAAATATACTGTTCAAAAAAAGAAACGCATAGCCATCTGAGGGCGCGTTTTTATGAGTTTGTAAGTAGAATTTGGTGCTAGGTATATAAAAACCATCCTCAAATGTTCTTTACAGTGTCAAATGCACGTGTTGACCTGAATTGTGTTCGTTTTTGTAATCGTTACAACGCAGTGGTCAATAGTGTTTATGACGCAATTTTTGACCACAGCTCATGTTGCGTGCACGTGAAAGCAACAATTTGGGGTGAACACTATTCACTGACTATGCAACTGAAACCCTATAAAAGGATAACGCTACACACAAAAAATTCAGTTCATTTTCAAGCAGACATTTATGGCGTCTCTATCGATAAATTTAAGGAACATTGCAATTGGCCGACTGCATGCAGGTGAAACTCAAAGTCAGGTTGCCAGGCATCTAAACGTGCATCAGAGTACCATCAGTCGACTTTGGCACCGGTTCCAAGCCACTGGCTCAGTTGAAGACCGGCATCGCAGTGGACGACCCAGAGTGACAACAGCAGCGGAGGATCGCTTTATTCGGCTCCATCACCTCAGAGACAGGTTTACAACAGCTTCCTCAACTGCCCAGTCATTGCCTGCAGGACGTCATGTGTCTGATCAAACTGTCCGGAATAGACTGCATGACGCTGGACTTTGGGCACAACGACCTCAACGAGGACCTGTCCTTACGCGCCGCCATCGCCAAAATCAACTTCTTTGGGCCAACCAGCATCGTCCCTGGGCATCTGACAATCAATGGAGACGTGTGGTTTAGTGACGAATCTTTCTTTTTGTTGCAGCGCCATGATAGACGGCGTAGGGTCTACCGTAGGCGAAATGAACGTTTTGCCCAAAATTGCGTTGATGAAGCTCCGCCGCACTGTGGTGGAGGTGCAATGGTGTGGGTAATGATCAGTTACAACGGAAGGAGTCAATTGGTGCACATTGAAGGAGGCTTGAATGCGCAATGATACGTCAATGAAATTCTTCGACCCCATGTCCTTCCACTTTTGGCTGCCCAAAGGTCTGTGTTTCAACAGGACAACGCCAGACCCCATTGTGCACGGTTGACCACGCAGTTCCTGACTGCCAACAACATTCTCACCCTTCCCTGGCCATCCCTGTCTCCAGACATGAGTCCGATTGAGCACCTGTTTGATGAGCTGCATAGACGTCTTTGTCGCCAAGACGTTGCTCCAGCCAATCGTCGTGATCTGTTCCAGGCACTCCAGGAAGAGTGGGCAGCCATCCCACAGGCCCACATCAGACGTCTGATCATATCCATGCCCAGGAGGTGCCAGTCGCTGATCGATGCAAGAGGAGGCCACACACCATACTAACGGGAAAGCCCGTACGCCAAAAAACTCTCGTGATCCAGATGCAAAACAGCTGTCAATTGATTGGTTGAACCCTAAGGTATTCTTGTGTGCAATTTGAACAATTAACTCATTAAATTTAAAAAGTTATTGAATGTCAAAATTATGGCTATGAGTGTGCCTTCAGTAGCTATGCGTTTCTTTTTTTTGAACTGTATAGTTATGTTTATATGATTATCGGGTAATTTGAATGTATATTCTGTGCACTGAATAGTGTAACTGATTTCATGTTTCTTTCGATATAAGTAAAGATCGGAAGTCTGTGTTATTTTTATATTGAGAGAATGTGCTTCCATAATAAATGGTTGTGACAGTAATTTTTTGCCTTTGATGTTTGTCATTACATACTTGTGTTTTTATATAGTGAAATTTTTTTTTTTTTTTTTAAATAAACTGAGTAAAATTGCAACTTTTATGCTCAGAACTGCATGATAATGCAGACTAACCATTTTCTTCAAACATTTATAAAACATAAGGAAGGGAAACCCGAGGCCTGTAAAAAGTAAATAAATATTAGACAAACATAAAGGTAATGACCTCTCGCACGGAAGGTCCTGGGTAAGGTAAAATTGCAACTTTTATGCTCAGAACTGCATGATAATGCAGACTAACCATTTTCTTCAAACATTTATAAAACATAAGGAAGGGAAACCCGAGGCCTGTAAAAAGTAAATAAATATTAGACAAACATAAAGGTAATGACCTCTCGCACGGAAGGTCCTGGGTAAGCCACTCACGTCTGTTGTTTTTCTGTTATCTAGCGTTCTACTTCTTTATTTCTTACGAGTGCCTGAAAACATACCTTTATGTTTGTCTAATATTTGTTTTCTTCAAACACTTGGACGGACCGACTGGAAATGGAAACATTTGTCGTTCCCCCCCACAATAAGGCAATCCTGTATTTATGAGTAACCCGCCAGAACGTGATGGGAAATAATTATGTTGTGTTCTATCTGCTGCATGCCCTGAAGGTGGCGCTAATTCTCCTGTGGTCATTTTATTCTTTCCATTCCATTTCAACTTGACTGGATCTTTGTAGTCAAAACTTATAGGTCCATAATCAGTGTGCTCTTTTAATGGGTGTTCATCTTAGTTTTTCATGGTGCAATGCATGCCATTTCCGGTTTGTCCCAAAAAGCTGGTGGGGTTTTTTCATTCTTCGTTACAGGACTTTTCACGTAGACAATTAGTTAAATGGAGATTATGATCAAATTTTTTAATCTGAATTAGTTTGTTAACATTACAAGGCAATTCATGTTTTAGAATCCACAGGGTAAAAAGAAATTGAGTGAGACCAAAAAACAAAAAGACAGGAACTAAAGACAGACATGAAAGGGATAAAGAAAACATGGACAGACATTGAACAGATGACACAAGACAAGAAGGCCCCTGCTCCACAAGAAGCTGAAAGGTAATGATGGTGATGAATGAAGTAGGGTTTTGCTGATACCAGTGATGCATGGAGTCATCCTTATCTGACCACGAGCTAAGTACAGTGCTATAGTATACAGATGTGGAAGTGAACCTCTGTCTGTGAGGCTAATTACACCCTCATTGACTCTTGAAATCATCCACACACTTGCAGGGATTCCGCTAGTGTTGAAACATGTCGAGAACCAAGTGTTGTACACAGCTTGGACGAGTCACTTGAGCCCCAGACGTAACTCTGGCTTTTTACCTGTTTGGCTCCATGCAGGAAGATTTTACAGTGGACCCATGATAGGCAGGGGGAGCTGAGAAGTGGCTCTGTGTAGGACGGGACAGTTCCTTGGGAGAGCCTAGAACCAGAGTACAGTATTTTAGCTCTGCATATTTGGAGAGCCTCCTTGGATGGCGGGGAATACACAATATGCCCTTCTTCCTCCTAATTTGGGACCAGATGTGATGATCCTTTAAATGAAAGCCAAGCTGGAGAAACTGGAGCTCAGGACTTCAACTCAACACATGTTGAAATGGCAGAAAACCTAGATCTACAGTGTAGATAATACCAAGGAGTCTTCAACTTGGTATTGGCTGCAAAAGAACAAGAAGCTCAGCAGCCCTAGTTAAACAACAACATCATCTTAGTCACCTATTACAGGAAGAGGAAGCAGTTGTCTAGTCATTCTTTGTCTCTTCAGAGACACCGAATTCATTCAAGACTTAAAGGTCTTTTATATTTGGACAAGCGCCCTAATAACCGACTAGGTTGAATGGGACGTGCCTTACCAAAATTTTTTTAAAAAATGGAATGCATAGCATCCAGGTCACACACACAATGATGCATATTACCAGCACAATTTTTAAACTCCACACGGGCCACAGGTTGGGATACCATCTATTCAGCAAGCTAAAGATAGAAACTACCAATGAGTCTAACTGGCATTGATAAATTTGGTTTCAAAGATGCCCAACATATGAGCAACAGAAAAAGCACATATGATCGTCACCAATAACATTCTTGTAAAAACTGTTATGGAGATACAAACAGCCTCAAGCTGACCATTACTTTCTTTGAAAATATTCAAGTAGACGTCTGTGAGTGTGCGAAGAAAAAGAACATGCAGGACTAAATACAAATACTTGATGAGAGATCACAGCAAGTGGGTCTGAAAATACACAGGGAGAAAACAAAGATAATGATAATAAATGCAGGAAATGATAACAAGATTATACTGGAAGATAATGTCACTACAAGATATAGAATCTTTTGGCCGAATACCATCAGCAACCAAGAACTGCTTATTCGGAGTAACCAGGAGGACATGCACACGATCATAGATGGTAGACGCTGGAGATGGGTTGGCCTCATCCTCAGAAGGGACCCTGATACCAGTACAAGAACAGCTATGCTATGGACCCCTGAAGGAAAGCAAAAGAGGGGCCGACCAAAAACAATCTGGCGGAGAACTGTGGAAGCCGAGATGCAAAGAATGAACCAGAATTGGGGCACTGTACAAAGGATGGTCGCCGACCGAACAAAGTGGAATCAATTTGTTGCTGCCCTACAAGACGCCACCAGGCATGATGACCACTGACTGCTTTGACGGTCGGTGACTATGGATCAAAGAAGAGAAGATATAGAATCATACAGATATCTTGGCATCAGTATAGACACAGTCGGAGAGACAGACAGTGATATCGAAATTAGAGTTCAGAAGGCTAGAGGAGCTTTCATTGTATTGGGGAAATATATGGAGATCAAAAGAAATCAGGTCTAACAACAAAAATTAGAATATGTCAAGACAGTCCTATTGTGTGGCTCTGAAACATGGAGAACAACAAAAATAACCAAAAAGCTACTAAATACTTTCATAAATGGATGCTTGCGTAGAATAGAAGGATCGAAGTGGTGTGGTGACAAAATCACTAATGTGGAAATGATGACAAGAACCAGACAAGTGCCAGTGGTACAAGAGATGAGAAGAAGATGCTGGATATGGATATTACACACACTGAGGAAACCTGTTAATTGCATTATACTAGGCAGTCCTTGTTCTGGAATCCCTAGGATAAGAAAGGTAGAGGAAGACCAGGGACACATGGAGAAGAGAACTGGAGACAGACATGAAGGTGATGAAGAAAACATAGAAAGACCTTGAGATGATGGCACAGGACAGGAAGACTTGGCATAAGTTTGTTGAAGGCCTATGCTCCGTGGGGAGTTGAAAGGTGAAGAATGAATGAATATTTTATTATGACTGAAAATCATAACACAATTTTTATTCTTCTTCTTCTTCCATCCTTAGCCACCAACCGGCAAAGCAGTATGTGGCCAGTACGCCTAGTGGCGTCTTAGGGCAACAACAAATTGATCAATCTATCGCTGTTTCCACCACGCCTAGTGGCGTCTTTGTGGAACAGAAACAGACCAAACAATCTATCGTTGTTTCCGTAATCAGATTGGTTGGCAAGCAGGTGATCAGCCCACTGTGCACAATTTTTATGCATCCATCTTTATTGTTACCATATGATGTAAAAAAAATATATTTTTTTGGTCTATACATTCTATTGTACCTAATAAAAGTTGTTGGCCAATCATCAATAATTAGTTAGTTCATCATTTTCACGGATTGCCTCCCCTTAGCTCCGCAGTAGTGGTCCACAAGTGGTCAACACTCAAGAGTATCTAATATGGGTCTTCAAAGGTGTCTACCTTCGCAGAAGATTACTCTTGGCAGAGTTGTAGATAGAAGGATAATGACGCTTCTATCTGAAGGCAGTTTTCAAGATGTTTTCAGAAGTCGAGAACAATGCTGCATAGGGCAGAGCACTATTAACTTATATCTGATCTGTCACCTTTTGTGAAGAATTGAGCAGTGGTTTTAGCCCGTTCAAGCCCCCAGCTGGTGTAAATCCAGTGAAATTCTTTTATTAAGTATATGCTCTATAGATGTAAATACATGTCTAGATGTATTTATATATTAAAGAGTCTTGCTCATACATTGCTTTCATACCTATAGTAACTGAATCAACAATGATTGTTTAGTTTTAAAATAACATGTAACAAATTTAATAATTAATTCGTGCAATGGAATGATGGTGAATTTTTAGATGTCTATAAACTTGTCTTCACTGAGACTTGGGTTGAGGATTTAAAAGAATTTTGTCCTTTTGCTGTTTCCTTAATAAACTTAGCTGGTCTAAGTGAGTCCTGTAGCCGTGGTTTCGTCAATTCTTTTGTGATGAGGGGACTTCTTCACACAACTTGTCCAATGTAGGCGGTTAGTGTTGATTCCCTGCTTTTAACTCACAACTAGTGAAGTTGAAACTTGGTAGTCTTTCAGTTTCATACCATGAACAGTTTGATAGCTCCGTTCCACGAACCCAAAGTAACTTTTGGGAACACAGTCTCCTGGCACAGTTAGAATGGACACAGCACTTAGGTTAGATGCTTTTGAATCACTTGGTCTGGGAAATTTTAGTATTCCTCTTATGACGGGTGATCTGATTCCTTAGGTCAAAAGTTTCGTAACAATTAAATTGTGAGAAATAACTACTGCATGTGTTTGTTTGTGCGTTATGTTAGCATTCTATTTTATTTTATTAAACTATATTATCTGAAACCATGCTGCAGACAGAGCATGCAGTCATGTTGCCTTGTCCACTATTTCCCTATTATATGTTAATTTTTTTTATTATAACTCTGATGTAGCTATTCATCCGAGCATTGCGCGGTCAGATATACGCCCCTGCCACAAAAATGTATCCTGAAGGGAGACATTTTCAAAAGGGAGAGGCATGTGACCATGCTAATTGAGGGTCCTAACAACTAAATGCTAGCAAACCATGTATAATACCAAACACCGAAAATCCAAAAATAATCTCTAAGTTGAGATAATGTAACAAACACGAAAGTTAATCCAAAGTAAAATAAAGAAGTGCAACATCTGTAGCAGCTAACATCAAATCCGCCATCATGAGAGAGATGGAAAATCGTGACTCAAAAGAAAAAAACCTGACCAAAATATTGACATAAACTGGCAACACTGCAAAAGAATAGTAATAATAACACAAAGGTAAAAGAAAATCAGGTAAACAGGTTGTGAATTTAAAAGGACCTTGTTTGAAAAAAAAGTACCTAAAATATAACACAATGGTATACCAGCTGGGAAAAAAAAATTCTAACATCAACTAATTACACGAGAGTAGTTCATAAAAAGTCCCTAAACATTTTCATAAAAATGCCAGCTAAATTCAATAAAAATGTTTTGGAGTAGCAACATCGCCAAAATCAAAATCTGGGAACACTGGATAAGTTATGTGAAAGAAACTCAAACATTTTACCATCAAGAAATGTCATGCCAGGGTATCACTTAAATAATTATAAAGTTGCAACACTGGTACATAAATAAAGTGGCAACACTGGATACGTCCCATTAAAAAATGCAATCTAGAACTGTCATGGTAAAGACCAGTATACTAAAATAATTAGAAATGGCAACACTGCCAAATAAGAAATTAGCAACACTGGTGGATGTCCTGTAACCATTAACAAATATAAAGTGGCAACATTAAAACATATTAAACAAAGTACCACATAGCAACTGCCATAAATAAAAAAACTGACAATTTAGAATACCTTGAAAAAAAAACATTTCAGAATATCTGCAAATGAAGCAATAATAAAAATAATTAACGAAGGCTGAAAGCTCAAAATAAAAATCTCGCAATGAATAAAAAGAATGGTGTATCGTTACAAAAAATAAATAAACCACATCATCGAAGTCTGGATATCAAAGTGGAGAGCCATCAACGTACCGTTCTCCTAAAATATCTGGCACTGACAATGAAATGCGACAATACAGACGAGATATCAGAACCAAATATGTCCCATGTTTAAAATACTTAGGTGGAACATCAGTACCTAAAATAATCCCATTAACTGGCAATAAAATAAAAACAAAAAATGGTCAAGATTTAAAACCACGCAATAAAGAAAAGAAGACATGAAAAGAAATAGTCATGCCAGAAAAGTTCATGCAGACACAAAAATGTCATGTTTAGCTAAAAGTCAATGCCAGCGATGTACTAAAACTAAAAGAAATGTCAGTGATTTACGAAAACGAAAACTGAATGTCAGTGATGTGTGTTGTCGAGTGCTGGATCCACGTTGAGCGTTCTAATAGCAATGCGAAAGTGTAGCGTTGATCTCCTATGAGTAGATACTAGGGCCGTAGATATGACTTAATTTTTTATTTAAAAGGGGGGGGGGGGGGTTATAAAACAATTTCGGCACAAAACATGTTTGGTACAGTATAATTTCCCCACAGCTGTTTTTCACCATACGGGGGGGGGACCCCTCTTCTCCCCCCCCCCGTATCCACGGCCCTGGCAGATACAGTGAATGAGATGTGCCACGTAAAAGTGCAAGCTTGGATGCATGATCACCGGCTAGGTGCAACAATATCAAGATAAGTGGCAACGTAATGTAACCAAGCAATGTCTCTGTCCGGAATCGGCACTAAAGAAAGCTAGAAATGTAAAGTGTAGCGGGTAAGCTCTCCTCTCTCCAGCATCATGGCACCACATAATATTCATGTAGCCAAGCATTGTCTCCGGCAGGTCACGGCTCCAAATAACTATGTGACAGTGTGCTCTCACGGCTCCAAATAACTATGTGACAGTGTGCTCTCACGGCACCAAATAACTATGTGACAGTGTGCTCTCACGGCTCCAAATAACTATGTGGCAGTGTGCTCTCGTGGCACCAAATAACTATGTGACAGTGTGTTCACACGGCACCAAATAAACAGAGCGCACACTCTGTTTGTACATAAGTTTGTTGATTTGTCTATTGTGCAAATGTTCAGATCAGGTTGGGTTGCACCGTATTAACACCAGGCACATGTTATGTTCCTGTAAGTGTTCTTGTTAGTGTTCAGTGGTCTGAAAGGCTATACGCCCTAGATGTTAATTTCCACCAATCTATAGAATTGCGTGCAACCTTGTTTAACCCAGGTAGGTTCTTCCGGATGAGAATGCAGCTACGTGTTGGTGTTTCTTGGCATGTAATGTTGCGTATAATGTAATATTAGTGCTCACCTTTGTTTGTTGACTCAGTTCATCTCACAATAACACATAAGTCATTGACGACACTTAACAAAGTCACCACAATAACTAACTGTTTCACTGACACACATTTTCTAAACCACTAACAATAATTAGCTTAATCACTGACGACAATCCAATAAATAATAAAAGTTTATAAAAATAAATGTTGTATATAAGAATGTTGAAGCATGCACTGTACACCAAATCATTATTATTAATTACATTTTCATTTCTTTCTAACACTAGTATTTATCTAATCCTATCCTACACAAACGTGAGAATCCTTGCTCTCAATTATCTTTAGGTTTATTTTCTTGTCCCCATGTGACAAACACTTGAGAATCAATGTTCTCATTATTACATATAAAATGTATCAAACTCAAAAGTTACACTGATTCTCAAAATCTCATATAGATTACCAATATCATCTTTCTAAATATACTATGAATATTTCTCATTAAGTTTTACAGTGTCTATAATTAAGTATCGAGTCAGTGGTTCTCAATATGTTTACTTACAAGTGGCACCAAAGGCTAAGCGCTTGGAATAAAGTCACCACTATTTATCTATTTTATGCCTGCCAGTCAGCAGGATCACACATTATTGCTTCACTACAACCGCTCCACCAACGGCGTGAAGTTATAAATATTCATTACACATTAAATAGCGTCAACACGCAGAATAATATTGGCCTTAAAATGACTCAAGAGCCGCTTGTGAATCACATTTCACCTTAGCGGGTTAAGATCATTTGTTAACAGCTTGAGAACCACTATCTCTCTTTCTTACTTTCATTACAATCCTCGGAATATTCAGAGCCATGCCCAAACTCTATTACTCAACAAATAATTCACCCTACTAAAGCAAACCACAAAGTATACCGGAGCACTACAGAGTCGCCCCAAAACTCTAAAGCTCGACAAAATACTCTCTCCAGTTATATGTACTTAAAAGACAAGTTATTCGAACACTAGCTAATATTATCTAGAAATTATCTTCTTAATATTATTACAGCTATTCTCTACAACAAAATACTTCCTATAAAAATCTAAAAAAAATTTCTAATTTATCATTTGTCCATGTACTAGCTAATCCAGTACATGGGCCTATAACAAACTTCCTACATTTTTAGTTCTCTAAAAATCTCTATCTCTCAATCTCTAACTGAACTTGACCATGCTAACAATAGTATTTGTACCCCTTCATTTTGCACCTGACACCTGTTTTTCTCAGCTGTTCTATGGGAAAGTGTCAGGAGTTCATGAATTTTGTAAACCTAACAACAATGTAAAATGCCGATTTCACCACGTATCTTGTCTTTCTCACGTCCTAATTAAACGACTCAATTGTACCAGTGCAGGTGCTCTCGTGGATAAATGTCCATTTTTTATAGTTACATCTACATTCATTTTCCTATAAATGTAATAAGATGTCACTCAAAGTTACATTACTTTGTCTTTGGGGTTATTTTAGAGTGCTCTCTACAAGTGTGAGAACCATGGTATAAAACTGCCACTACTTTCACTCGATGGTACCGAGTGAACTTTCCCATGTACAGATGTGCAACACTGCATTATGCATATTGTTTTGTTAAAGCGTCCTTTTGATTGACAGCTTACGACCCCAGTGTCAACAGGTTTCAGTTTCGTAACAATTAAATTGTGAGAAATAACTACTGCATGTGTTTGTTTGTGCGTTATGTTAGCATTCTATTTTATTTTATTAAACTATATTATCTGAAACCATGCTGCAGACAGGGCATGCAGTCATGTTGTCTTGTCCACTATTTCCCTATTATATGTTAATTTTTATATTATAACTCAGATGTAGCTATTCATCCGAGCATTGCGCGGTCACATATAGCTTTTAACATGTTTTTTTTTTTAAATAGTCCCCAAAATGCTATTTGGCTTTTTCATCAGCTCTCTTTTCATTCAGTTTTTCAACAACGTCTTTGTCTGTTTCCTTGAGATGTGCCCATTTCTTCTATACATCTTTATTTCAAGGAAATCAATTGTTATTTCCAACTGCTTGTTCATCGTCTACATTTCTGAATAGAGTAATGAAGAATGCATAAAGCAGCTATCACTCACATTGTTGCTTGGATGTTTTTAACCGTACATTGCTATTCTTTCCGTTATTGCCGTTCCACATTATTATGCTCTGCTATTTTGTGTACAAGACAAATAAAAACTCTGCATTTGTTCCAGTATCTCTATAAGTCAGGGTAGCGGGGTAAGGGTAAACCCTACCAATAGGAGATGTAAGGCGCCTCCTTCTCTCCGCTAGCCTGCGGGACACCTCACGGGCAGGGGTGGAGTACCCTCATAGCCCCCCGATCATGGTCACGTGAAGTCATGGCAGGCAGGTGGTGGATAAAAGAGGTGAGCAGCTGGAAAGTTTTTTCATATTAATCCTCAGACCTAAGGGTCTTTTTTATTTGGACATGCGCCCTAATATAACCGACTAGGTTGAACGGGACGCGCCTCGCCAAAACTTAAAAAAAAAACAGTTTTTTCAGGAACTGGTCATCACTTTAACTGTGCTAGGCAGAGGATGCCAATATAGATACAATGGCTAGGACAACCCGCCCAGTATGGGTACTGCCCTTACAGAAAGAAACTGCAACCTACTGTGAGTATTAATGCAAAGCAAATCATGACTCAGAAACCAAATAAGATGATAGTGAACAGCGTGATGGGGTTAAAGGGAACACCTCGCTCGGTAGGGAACTCCATGTACGACAGGTGGAACCAGACCGTTATCAAGCAACTGTCAGTAATCGTACATCTAAAAAAAATCGGAACATGGAATGTTAGAACAATGCTACAGAAAGGTAAGCTGTAAAACAAGAAGAAAATGAAAAGAATGAACATAAATATTCTCGGCATATCAGAAGTCAGGTGGAAGGGAGCCGAATCGTTTTCATCGGATGGATTTACCATACTGTATTCAGATGGGGAGAAACATCAAAGAGGAGTTGGGATTATATTGGTCTCGGAAAACAGTGAAGGGTTCCTGGTCAGTTTCAGATCGAGTGATCATGGTTGTAGCGAAATCTGTGAGATAATCGCTTATTTCAGTAAGATTTTAGTCCTATGCTAATAAATACACCAGCCCTCAGGTGTCTGACTATTTTCATCTTCAACGCCAGTAGAGCGCTGCCTTTGGTGCAGTGGAAATGCTTAAAAAATGACCCGCCGTAAAAATCTAACACGCTTTTAGTTTCGGTTTCGAAACGTACAATAAACATTTTAACATCTCGCCGATCTGCTGCACGAAACGGGGGAAAAGCTTATAATTAACGAATTGCCAGAACTGTGAGACCAAACTGGCGTTTGAATTAACGTAATATGTTAACTTTAACACTAAAATTTGTAATAATTCGGACATTTCTCAGTAGTGAGAACGAGACGATTGTAATAATTAACGCCAACACTACCAACGGTTTGAAAAACCCTCTTCGCTCTGCACGCGGTCTCTTTAATATATACACGCTGTGGGCAAAGCCAGCAGAGACAAACACACAGACAGTTTTCCATTTCCTCCTAGCGGTAAAATTCTGACGTCACTCAAACGAGTTGGTTATTTGAATAATGAGAAAAATGATAGAGACGGGGGGGGGGGGGGGGGGGGGGGGGGGGGGGGGGGGGGGGGGGGGGGAAGATGGCCGACTTGTGTAAAAGTTATATTTGACGATTGACAGTGACAAAACTGAAAATCTAAACCATAAGGAAACTGACCATTAAAATCATATAGTAGAATAGCTTAGTGTCCCCTGAGCACAAATATGTTTTTAAAAATATGGTAGTCCAAGTATTAGCCAAGTTATTGAGATAATACTAAATGTCTAAGAACGCTTAGACGGACAGATTGTTGTTCTTGCTCGTTACACATAACGTTATTGGGGACGCAAGTTTCAAAAAAAGAGGCATTGTAGTAATTCAAATTCTATTGGTTGGTATAAGAGTATAGGAGTAAAAGGGGAGATAGGAAAAATGTTAACTAAAACTAAACATCTTTTTCTATTGGCATAACTAACGCAGACTGACCAATGGACTACGAGGCACATAGTTTGTTTGGAGTTTTGGTTTTGTTTTTTCAAACTAAATTCAAAAAGATTTAGTAGTGCCTGCATTCATTGGTCGGCTCTAATAGATATTGGCAAGAGGCATAGTGGTCTCGTGGCCATGCCATAGGGAAACCTGATGAGTGAGTGAGAAGAGAAAAGTCTTCATTATAAAGTTTATGCTGTCATCAGATAGCCTGAAGGAGCTTGTGTGTGTGTGCAGATTCATACAGACTTATTTTCGTCATACCAAGAATCCCAGGTGACACGTTAACAGTTGGGACATCTGACACTTCATCCGAATAAACTGGTTCTTATCAAAATAAAACAGAAGTATATGGGGCATGAAGAAAACAACAGCTCCCCATAACCAATGACTATCACTAGCAACTATTAAAGTTTTAGTCTGTGAATACACCTACAGGAACTCTATATAACATATATTCATAGGACCAAGAGTCCATACTTTTAGTTAAAGCATTATATGTAAATATATTTCCTCATTTTCAAAGACCTGTCCAAAAGAGATGGCGGGACAGGCAGATTAAATTGTACAAAGAAAAAACATTCCAATTTTAAAGAAAACTTTAACCACAGTCTTATTCATTTTCTTATAGTGAGTTAAAGTGTATTGTGTTGATGTACCATCATTTTCATTTCACCCCTAGACACTAGAGACATCATACACCAGCCACTAGAATCAAAATACGGACTGTGTGAGGTCTAGGGAGGTAGCGTTAGGTTCCCTGATATAATATATCATCATCATCATCATCCTGTTAGAGTCAGGGGCCTACATGTGCTTGACCTCACACAGTTGACACAGACACATCTATCTTTCTTGTTAGGTATAACATCTTAACCTCCCCAGCAAATTACACTTGCTACAATGGTTAAGCTACAGGGAAAGCCTTTTGACATAGGTATAATACAGATCTGTGCCCCACCAGCAGAACAAGAAGACTCAGAAATAGAGGGATTCTACGAAGATCTAGTCAAAGCTTTGAAACTACTAAAATCAAAGGACATAAAGATCGTAATGGGAGACTTTAACGCAAAAGTCGGACAAGGAAGAATTGAAAATAAAGTCGGTCCAATTGGATTGGGTGAATTAAACGAAGGTGGTGAAACGCTTATAGAATGGTGCAAAGAACATGACTTCTCGATTTCGAATACATGGTTTCAAAATCATCAAAGAACCTGGAAAAGCCCAGGCGACAAAACTATAAATCAGATTGATTTCATACTGATACACAAGCGTTCTAAAAATGCCGTAGAGTCATCTAAGTCGATCCCAGGGGCAGACTGTGGTACCGTAGTGATCACATTCCAGTTGTGTGTAATCTAAGAGTGAAACTGAAAATACTCAAGAAATCACACCAAAAAAACCCAAGTTCCAAACAAATATGTTGAAGACCAATGAGGATATGAGAGAAAAGTTCACCATATCGGTAAGGAATAAATTCGAAGCACTCCCTGGCCTTACATCGATAGAGTAGAGATGGCAGGAATTCAATAAATGTATTGAGAAGTCAATGCAAGAGCATATTCCCAATCCAGGAAAAAAGTAACATAAAAATGGATGACACAAGAAATTTTAGACCTCATGGAATCGAGAAGACTGGCGAAAAATGATGACAAAGAAAATAAAAAATTAAATAGAGAAATAAAGAGGAAATGCAACGTGGCTAAAGAGGAATGGCCCAATGCGCAATGCAAAGAAATCGAGAGCAACAAAAACAGCGATAATAAAACTATGCACACAAAAAGTAAGAGAAATATCAGGGCAGCGTACCTGCATTCAAACAGGATGTATAAAGTCAAAGGAAGGAAATATTCTAATGGACAAGGAAGATATTTTATATAGATGGTCACAATATATAGAGGAGCTATATGATGATGATAGAGGCGGTAAACCGAACATAAGAAAAAACATGGAAGGTCCCCCCATATTGAAAGACGAGGTTGAATTTGCTTTTAAGAAAATGAAACATGGTGAAGCACCAGGGCATGACAATATTCCTGTAGAAATCTATGAAGCACTAGGAGAACTTGGCATAGAGGAAATAACAAAACTCCTGAACGAGATATATGACACAGGAGAGATACTACCAAACATCTGCAGATCAGGAGCCGCGCTAGCGTAGTGGTTACAACACCGCTCTGGCGACCGGGTGATACAGGATCAAACCCGGGCGACGGCATTTGAGGATTTTTCGTCGACCAGGATTTGGACTGGATTAACTCGAGACCTGGCGAGGACATTTGAAGGAGTGTCGTCGACCAGGGACTGGCGGCTCCTGAGCCGACCCAGCTGCAATGGGTACCTCCGAAATCGGCGAGTATTTGCCTGAATGGCGAGGGACACCTGTCTCTGTACAAGAAATAAAGGGATACTCACGTAAAATCAATGTCAGGTTAGACATAAAAATAATAACCTGAGATTTCGCCTCGAGTATTAGCGGGCGTACGAAAAAAAAAAAAAAAAAAAAAAAATCTGCAGATCAGTATTCATCACTATACCTAAAACACCAGGAACAACAGAATATGCGAATCACATAGAACAATCAGCCTAATGAGCCATGTCACCAAAATACTCCTTCGCATCATAATGGAAAAGACAAGAAATAGAATACGACCAGAAATTTCTGAAACTCAATTAGGTTTAGTTGCTGATAAAGGTACAGAAATGCAATTTTCACACTATCAATGCTCATGGAGAGATATATTGGGGTACAAAGAGACCTTTATCTATGCTTTATAGACTAAAAAGCTTTTGACAAAGTGAAACACCAAGACCTTTTTGATATTTTAGATGAACTAAATATAGACGGGAAAGATCTTAGGATAATAAGTAACATATACTCGTATTTTTGGAGCAGGAATCCGCAATCAGATTTGAAGGAGAACTAAGTGAATTCAGAGCAATTAAAAGAGGAGTTAGGGATATGTGTTATCACCTGATCTTTTTAACATATACAGGAAGACGATACTTCGAAACATTGAACACCTCGAGGGAATTAAAGTCGGAGGACGAAATATCAACAATCTGAGATATGCAGATGATACAGTTTTAATAGCAGAGTCAGAGGAAAATCGACACATCATTCTAGACAAAGTAGTGAAAGAGAGAGAGTTGAAAGGATTATCTTTGAATGTCAGCAAAACTGTATGCATGATAGTTTCTAAGAAAATACAATTACCATTATGCTCTTTGAGCAGCAAAAGAGAAAAAAAAATCAAACAAGTCAATGTCTTTAAATGGGGACCCAAAGATGCAGCAATAGTGAATGCAGTCAGCGACCCATAGCTTGACTGCTTGCATCAGGATCAGCGAACCAGAGCTGGTCAAGACCGTACTCCACCTCCACGTGGTGGTCCTGGAAACAGTCTGCAGCAGTGCAGTCTGGCTGAGCGAGTACGGATCGAAGAGGGAAGGCAAACTCGGTCCCAAAAAATGCCGTGCTGAAGTCGGATGTGTCGACCGAAAGGTGCAGATATCACAGCTACGGCGTAAACAGACACAACGCAACCACCGTACTTTTCAGGGCGAACGAGGAAGAAGGAAGAAGAAGAATCTCTTTAAATATTTAGGCTACACATTGACATCAAGTGGCAGATGTGACACAGAGATAAAGAAAAGGATCGCCATGTCCAAAGAAGCCTTTACTAGGATGAGCAACGTAATGAAAAACAGAAACATCACCATAAGCACAAAAATTCGCTTACTAAGGGGCTACGTGTGGTCTGTTCTTTTATATGGATGCGAAAGTTGGACAATGAGTAATCAAATGGTGAAAAAACTGGAGACAGCGGAAATGTGGTTTTTGAGAAGGATACTGAGAATATCGTGGACAGAGAAGAAAACAAATGCCGAGGTATTGACAGCTGCGGGTGTTAATAGATAGCTCATCAAAACCACCAGGAAAAGACAAATGAAATTTATGGGACATATTAACAGAAGAGGAGGAGTGGAGGAATTAGTCTTATGTGGGAAAATACCAGGTAGGGGAGGAAGAGGAAGGCAGAGAAAGATGTATGTGGAAAGCTTAAACAACTGGGCAACAAACAACAGCATGGGCAACAACAACCTCACAAGACTATCAAAAGACAGATAAGTTTGGAGGGTCATGATCGCCAATGTCTGTTCCAGACCAGGCACCCGAAGAAGAATCTCTATAAGTAGTGTTGTCTGCTGTGGTACAATGTTTTCCTTCCTTCTAATTTCCTGTGACCTTTGTTGTAGTTGGTGCGAAATTCTCTGTTGAACGATGTATTTATTATTTGTTCGCACTTGTGTCTATGCATTGGTTTTTTCTGGATATTAACCGCCTTTGGCATCCTACTCTACACCAATCGTTTTGTTCATGGGACTTCCCCTGTTCTGATCTGCAGATGTTTGGGAGTATCTCTCCTGTGTCATATATCTCGTTCAGGAGTTTTGTTATTTCTTCTATGCCAAGTTCTCCTAGTGCTTCATAGATTTCTACAGGAATATTGTCATGCCCTGGTGCTTCACCATGTTTCATTTTCTTAAAAGCAAATTCAACCTCGTCTTTCAATATGGGGGGGGGCGGGGGGGGGGGGGGAACCTTTCATGTTTTTTCTTATGTTCGGTTTACCGCCTCTATCATCATCATATAGCTCCTCTATATATTGTGACCATCTATATAAAATATCTTCCTTGTCCATTAGAATATTTCTTTCCTTTGACTTTATACATCCTGTTTGAATGCAGGTACGCTGTCCTGATATTTCTCTTACTTTGTTGTGCATAGTTTTATTATCACTGTTTTTGTTGCTTTCGATTTCTTTGCATTGCGCGTTGGGCCATTCCTCTTTAGCCACGTGCATTTCCTCTTTATTTCTCTATTTAATTTTTTTATTTTCTTTTTATTTTCCTGTGATTTTAGTTACGTTTGTATAATTAGCGATTTAAAAGTACTTTCTCTTCCGCTGTGTTGTAAACGTCATCAATATATGCGCATTTTACACACAAATTATAGTGAGTCATCAAACCTTGTGTATGGGTTGTTTTCCGTTGTGGAAAGTAATCATTTAACATGACCACCCCAACTGCTACGGCGAGAATTTCCTCGAAGAAACAAACCCTCGAGGACGCATATTCACCACCAGCAAACTTTCTAGAGATAGATGTATCAGACCCTCAAACACATGGAGTGGCGAAAAAGCGTTATACAGATTATGAAGTGCGAATGAAGGTAATATAAGTAGCCTAGGGCCTATTGGAATTAGTAGTCTTACGTTTGGGATCACAGAACAGGGACTGCTTTGCATTAGGCTACTATGAATTGATTTCCTCACCGTGTTTCCTGGTCACCCCGGCTTCTTTTCTTTACTTCATTTTCCACTGGTATATCTCTAGTTTTTTCAACAAATTCCGCGTTAGTGATCTAGTCGTTCAGTTTTAACCTGTCTTTTATCTGCAAATACTCTATTAGAGAGAAGTCGAACATCTTTGCTATTGGTTTTATTTTATTTTTATATCTTTCTTCTTGTTTCACAGCGTTATAATAGGACTGCCTTGTCATCCGAGTTAACAATTCCTTTTTTTTTTGTGTGTGTTGAACTTTTATAAGATTAGGCCTACTCATTTTCAAGAGTTATAGTTTTTAATTAGATGATCTCAACCATTAGATGATGCCCTTTTAGGTTGAAATGAAAAATAGTGGGACAAGTTCTTCCATGTCATACTAGTAAGTCTTTCGGGTTTGGATGAAGTTTTGGGTTAGGTTTAGGATTCATAACCCGTACTCCTTACTACTGCGTCTTTTAAGGCCATATGGAACACACAGCCCATGGTACTTCATTTCAACCCATTTTTATTTTCTTAGCCATTATTTTTAGGCATTTTGTCCCATTAAGAGTTTGCTTCATACGTCCTTCTAAAAGTTAAGAAACAATCACCAGCTTTTTGAGAAAATACAGAAACGATGCTCTTTACACTGCGCTTTTGAGTGAAAGCTATCTTGAAAACCCATTAGAATAATTCCACATAGATTCCAGTAATCCTATTTTATTGTTTGTTTGTTTCTTTTCAATTTAACATTCTGTTAAAACTAAATACAGAGGACTGAGTTTAAAGAAATATAATTAATCTTTACAAGGAGTAATTAAGGCGGACAAGTTTTCATTCCATGCATCTATTCAGGACCAAGCGATACAAGTCTTCCTTTCATCTTGAGATATTGTCAGTTTCCTGTGATTTTAGTTTTTGCCATGACAATCATCAAAGTACAGGGACAATTATTTAATCCTTTAGGTATATACTTACAAGAAGAAGTCATAGCTCATGGTCATAGGAAGGAACCCAGATAGTCTTGAAGTATATATTCTTTCAAGGCAAAAAAAAAAATTAAAGAGCTGATAAGTAATTAGTCAAAGTACACACTATTTAGCTATTCCCATTTCTCAGTGTTTTAAATGTGCTGCATATGCTGAAAGTTTAAGATATTGGCTTTAATTCTTCCCCCATCATTGTTTTGATGCGTATACTTGCTTATGTGTCAAGAACTATCTAAGGACATTATTCTACAGGTCTGTAACCCAGAATCTTAAATGTTTCAGAAATCAGATTTTTTTCAGTTTTCAGATATCACCCAAAAGTAGCACAAGTGGCCCAAAATCGGAATATTTCGGATTTTGGGTGTTTTAGATTCTGGATTATGGGCCTGTAATGGTAACAGATATAAATGTATAGTTGTCCTCCCCAAAACAAGAGACATTCAACAGAGCTTAGAGATATTACTACTTTCATACATGAAACACTCGTTAATAAGTATTGTCACTGTTTCTAGTTTAGTAAATAAAATCCCGAGAGTTACTCTACAGCACCATTTTATCAAGTTGTTCAAGTTTTAGCAGTGCCCCTGTTTACATTTATTGAGGGCCATTAACAACTTGTTACCCACTCAGGAGAAAACTTCAGATTTAATTTCTTTTGGTTTCTAAACATTTCTCAATTGCAATAAGAGCCTATATCACCAGCCACATCCTGTCACTTCTCCCTGTTCCCCTCCCAGAATCATTAACCATACTGTCAGCTTGGATTATGTTGCTGCCAAGATAACATTTATGTGTACGAGTCAACATCATGTAAAGGTGATTCCCTAGTTAACCTCTGATTTTCATTTGCAGCATTCTCCTTGTTTTTTGGTCTTTTCTTAGTGGTTCAACTTGGGCAGTTATTGATGCTTATGGTGTCATTATCCTATGTATTTTTATATTTTCCTTTCTTTAATATTTTTTCTATATGACTTTAAGACCAAAGACACAGCAACAGTGATGAATACAGTCAGCGACCCATAGCTTGACTGCTTGCATCAGGGTCAGTGAACCAGAGCTGACAAAGACCCTACTCCACCTCCAAGTGGTGGTCCCGGAAACAGGCTGCATCACTGCAGTCTGGCTGAGGATTGAAGAGGGAAGGCAAACCCGGTCCCAAAAAATGCAGTGCTGAAGTTGGATGTGTCGGCCGAAAGCGCAAATATCGCAGCTTCGCTGTAAACGGACACAATACAACCAACGTCCTTTTCAGGACGGATGAGGAAGAAGAATAAGAATTTTTAAATAGACTATCTACTGGTGGCATAATTTTCTATTTTAATGAGGTCTCTGTAAAATCCCTTAAAATGCTTTTAGGCTTTGTTAGTCTGTTGGGTGATATAATAGAGCGATAGATTATCTACAAAGATTTGATCTTGGGCCAGAGTTCTTCCCTTTTGTCTAACTTTTCCAGAACATCTTCTGATGGATTAGAGTTCAGTGTTTGAGAGTTCACCACAATGTTTGGAGTGGGTTTTTTATTTCTATATTCTTTTGTCTTGTAGATTTCAGTCCATTGAGTGCCTCCCTGGCAATATTGCCTTATGCTGTGAGAAACCACTACAGCTTGAGTTTGTTCTTTGGCGTAGGTTTCCTCAATGGGGCTATCTGCATTGGTGGCTTCATTCTCCACATGGAATGAAAAAGGAGATGATAGTGAACGAACGAACAAACTTTATTTTCAAAGGGTTGAGAATTGGGCACGCAGGCCCGTCTAACATTCTGCCCTTCCTTTTGCTCACCTTTCATACTGAATTCATTTATTCTCATATGCATGTTACATATCAATTTCAAGAAATTCAACGTAAAGTAAAATAATAATATAGCACACTCATATTAACATTAATTACTTATAAGCATGACATAACATATGTTGAAAAGTACAAACATCGTCATTAGACCCTACAGTTGATGTTATAAGAAAAGATAATCTGATTAGGGGGGCATGTAATCAGAATTCAGAAAGTATTCAAAAAGTCTGTGATTGTATGAATAGGGACTGAGGTTGTTTCTTAGGTTATGTGGAAGACAATTCCAAAGATGAGCAGCAGAGTACGCTAAGCTTTTCTTGAATAAGTCAAGCCTAGGCTTGTGCACTTGCAATCTGTTAAAGCGTAGACTGCGTCTTTCATTGTAATTGAACATTGGCCACAGATATGCTGGAGCATTGTGTGACAGGATTTTGTGAACAAATTTAGCTTTGTTAAACAGAAGGCGCTTTCTTAAGGGCAGTATTCTGAGGTTTTTATAGAAATCTACACACTGAGTTAGGCAGTTGTCAGAGACTAGATGCACTGCACGCTTTTGTAGTGAACGGAGTCTCTTTGTGTTGGACATTGAGCAACCATCCCAGATTGTGGAGCAATAGTCAAGGTTTGCTTGTATGTGAGATATATAGAACAATTTTCGTGCATCTTCATCTAGGAAATGTTTGATTTTAGCTAACTGGTAAACTTTCTGTGCCGTTTGCTTGGTCAGTGCATGTACATGTGAGTTCCAGTTTAGATGCTGGTCAACTATTATACCTAGAGTTTTATGTTCATTAACGTTTTCAGTTAGTGAGGTACCAATGTAGATCTGAAGTGTTGTTTTCTCTGAATTTTGTAATTTTTGTCTAGTTGATATTAACATGCATTTCATTTTAATGATATTTATTAGCATGCGATTACCGTTGCTCCACTTAATCAGATTATCTGTATCCTTTTATAACGATAGTTCAAGTGTTTTACAACTTTTATCACTCTTGTAAACAGTACAGTCGTCCGCAAACAGATCACAGGATGAGTGCTTGATGTGAAGAGGAAGGTCATTAATGTATATGGTAAAAAGTAGAGGACCAAGTATAGAACCCTGAGAAACGCCTGTATTTATTACTGCTGGGCTAGAATATGAGTTATTGTAAGAAACTACATGTTTTCTGTCTGACAGGAACAATGTAATCATTGTCATCAGTTGAAAGTTTATTTTTGATGTTTCTAGTTTTCTAATTAAAATAGCGTGATCTATCATATCAAATGCTTTTTTAAAGTCTACAAAGACTGCCCCACACATGTTATCGTTGTTAATATTTAGGTGCCAGTTGTCTATCATATTAGTTAGAGCAGTGTGACATGAATGTTTAGGCCTAAACCCCGATTGACTATCAATTAGTAAGTCGTTGTTAACTAGGTGTTGTAGTGTTATTTTCTGAATGTGTTTTTCCAGTGGTTTGGATAGCAATGATATTAGAGAGATTGGCCTATAGTTACCAAGGTTAAGAGTATCAGAGGAACCAGGTTTGAAAAGAGGATATACCTTAGCAACTTTAAAGTGCAACGGGAAGTAACTCTTTGCGATACATAGATTGTATATGTATGTTAGTGAATCACTAATAACTGGCGTAGCATAGCGCAGTGATGCGAATATTGATTGCTTTATGCTGTTTATTGGAAATTCTTAATAATAATAATAGTCCCTTCAGTCATAACTGATGGTGGGAATGCGTCCCTGAGGTGACAGCCCTCAGATGCTTATTTTCCTAGTGTTCCATTCTACATTTTTTTTTCTCTTCTGCTTGCCGTGAGAGCTTCTTTTCGCCCAATCTGAGGTGGCATAGTAGAGAGCATCACCACTTGGTGTGATCAGCAGCTTCACCTCCCAGGTTGCTTGATTTATGTCCAGTGCCTCTTGTCTCTCATCTTTGAACTTCAACTGCGGTCGCCCAACTGTTCTTTGGCCATCTGCCAGTTGTTCGTAGACGATATCTTTCAGAATTTTAAATACATACACTGGTGAAAAAGAGATGCAGTAAGTTGAGGAAAGACTTAGACCATAAAGTTTGTAATGAAAAATCTCGCTTATGTATTGTTAATATTATTTACTTCCTATGTCCATATAGACAAACTTGCCAGTTTTCAAGCTGAAAGAATCAAGTGTTCGGCGACGATATAGTGACTTTGAATGGTTACGAAATGAGCTAGAAAGAGATAGTAAAGTGAGTTGTTTCATATTGTATAATGGTTATGTACAGTTCTTCACCATAATCGTAATTTTCCTTTGTGATCCTAATAGGGTGTGAATGCGCCACTGTAGCAGGTCCCCTTCTATGGCAGTTTGTATTACATGATGAGGTTGCCAGTGCCATGCACAACCTCATTTTATTTGCCTTATACGACAAGCCTGAGGGTGCAGTAGTCCTGTTCTTTCTTAGTCTCTTCATAGACCCCCGGGAACTACACTGGGGCTCGGTACAATTTTAAAAGGTTTAATATTCATATACCTTCTCTTTTTTGGAAACTGACCACTCAAATCTCGTGTCTGCTGTCTTCTGAGCCCTTCTAGAACATTGTTTATAGTTTAGCCCTGGTTTTTATTTAGCGCAGGAGATTATAAACAATACAAGACAACTAGAATGATGAACCACACACTACAGATATTACCTGCCAATGTAGGAGACAGAATATGGTACAAGGCAGACAACAATATAGATTTATCTCAAATTTGCATTACAAGAATATGAAGTTTCCTTTTCATTACCTTCCTGAATAGTTTATATTCACAGCCTATCATTTTTAAGAATTCATTCTTGGGTGTCTTTTTATGACCTTGATGCTCTTATAAGTCTGTTATAAGACACATTTCAAAAGCTACCATTCATTTTATTGTTGTTATATTTTATGTCTAGGTTTCCTGTCCGCGCATAAGAGCAGATCAGACATCCGATCTTGTGCGCTGGTTTTTAAGTAGGGGGACAAAAATCTGTACACAAAGAATCAGAAGTGTAGATTTTTAAAATTGTAACCATCGAGAACATTGGCTAAGTCTGTATGTGGCCTTCAGCAACACAGTTGTTAAGAAGTTAAATGTCCACTTTTTTTCTGTATAGATTGTAGTTCCACCTTTACCTGGGAAGGCCCTAAAACGACAGTTGCCATTTCGTGGAGATGATGGAATATTTGAAGATGACTTTATTGAAGAAAGGAAGAAAGGACTTGAGCAATTTATCAACAAGTAAGTCAACACCTTGGCTGGGGATCATTGTTTCAGGGTATGCAGGTTATTATCTGTTACAGTTATAAAATAATGATTTGTGAAAATAGTATTGGGAGATGTTACAGAACACAATAAAAAGGATTGCTTGGCAGAGAATGTTGCTGGTGTCCATGGTTGTAAAATTTGGAAGTGATGGGGGAAATTTGTGTGGCTGTTATTAATTCTGGATTAATTTCTATGCTCTCCCAAATTTCTGATTTATTTTCTCATTTGGTATGTAAGGTTGTTGGGAAAAATCTGGGGCAGGAAGACGAGCCCTGGGTTGACAGCCTTGAAACATGATTGTCACAGGCAGGGGTTCCACAGGTTATGAAAACTTATGTTATAGCTTCAGCTGTAGTAAAAAGGTTGGGAACAGCTGACCTAAAATGTTGCTGGTTGATGGATCTCTGGTTAGAGCCTGTTTGAACTAGCGCAAAAATGGGTACTTGCCAAGAGCTTATTGCATGTCAACCGGGCATATACAGAGGAGAAACTTGAATACAGCTATGTCATGATTAGTGCGAATAATGAATCCCATGACGTGGTTGCAAAATTCTAATTCGCACTATTCGAAGTTATAATTATATGTCAAATAAGGTAACTGGTTCCAGCCCAATGGCAAAATATACAATGAAAACTTTGAAACTTAAGTTTTTTAAATCTGTTTATTAAGGTAATAAAACATAAACAGATAAGAAAAATGTATATATAATTGAGGCATATTGAGAATATGGTGTTAGGCCCATATTTTCTCGACCATCGGCACACTAGGGGTGATGTGGTCAGCATCACTGTCGTAGATTTTCGATAGGAGAATTAAGACTAGGTTTGGTCCCTTCTGAATAGGTTTGAATAGGTGATAGACTCAGTGAGAGTTAGTGAAAGGTAATAGAATTTCCACACACGTGAGATGATAGATTTTGATATAGTGGCTGTCTCTGAAAGCGAAAAGAATTCTTCTCTCTCTCACTTATCTTCTACAACAGTTGTTACAGCGTCAGACAGACTACACCAATATACAGATTACGTATATTTCTATCACTCACAGGCACGCACATACACGTGACGACCGGTAAACACACAGACGTGGGAAAACTATAACAATGATATATATATATTATCTAGAACGAGCTGACCAAACACGATTATTAAGTTCAAGAGCGATTTTAATATCAGGAAAAATCGGCTCACAACATCAAAGAAAGTACATCAAGGAAAATACATATACACATAGTCATAAAAATTCAAGGAAATGTTGCAAGGATGTTAGCCCCGTTATAGTGTTAACTCTAGGTTTAGCCCGGCCCCGTTAAGAGAACAGATGATGGCGCCCGAGTCACAGATACATAGGGTTTGAGTCTAAGAGTTTTCTATGTTTTATCTCGTAATTATATGCACAGAGTTTGAAAAAAAAAATCTGATTTAACCTAAGACAAAAAAAACACAAGAACTCTAGCCTTAGCAACAAATTATGCAGATTGAAAAAAAAATTAGGACAGCAACAGGGTGTCAAAGATATAATAGTGAAAATATCACTCAAACCAGCGTACACTCATTCATTCCGCCATGGCCTCTCATACATGTACTCACGACTTTGCTCGCTGCCTCTTGGAACACACTGATTTTAGATTTTCACACAGACTCAAAAAATGCAGTCTTCTGCCAAGAAGTCCCCAGTTCCAAAAGACGTATTTAACTCGGAGTCTCCGGGAACGACTACTTGGGTGTGCAGATTTGTTCAAATGTCTGATTAAGTCACCTAACAATTATTCCAGGCGCGGGAGTTAGCAGAGCACAGTGTCAATAGCGTAGGTTTCTAAAAATGATGAATGTCAGGTCGGTGCCTTCCCTCAGTATAGGATTCACTTTAGTCACACCACAGATTTGTCCACAAAAAATATATATATATATATATAGTCGGGAAATGTTAGTTAATACTTGAAGTATTTCGCGCCACCAGGCAGAAAAATTACGTAGAGTTTCTAGAAGAAATTAAGATCTGGCTCCAAGGTCCAGTATTTATCATTACAGTCTTTGAAAACCCGTTATTGGGATATAGTATTTCTGGCTAACTCGGGTTGCATATGCACTGTTTAGACCAGTGGTACTTAAGAAACCCACGTGGTTCAAAATAAGGACTGTCTATTTCTTCACAAGTATGGAAACTACTACTAGGTGCTGGTAAAGTTAGGGTCACCCCAAAACTTTCACTGTGTGGAGGAAAAATAACACATATAATATAATAAACAGAATCTGTACTGGTTATAACTTACATTTAAACTTGCAAGCAGAGAGCTTTGCTTATCATTTAAACTTCCCGTGACGTAAGTTATATTTAAAAATCAGCAATCCTCATGAATTAGGAACACGTGCGTATTCCGTCACCATTCATGAGGCTCGATTCTAGAGTTTATACGTTAGTTTAGAAAAATACACTCGACTGAGTATTAGCGGTTAAATTAAATTCATAAATAGCTACAATTGCCGTTATAAGCTAGAAATTTTAATTTTATTCTGCTTTCCACTGAATGCTTCCCTAGAAAATATAATAGCCTACCACTTTATTTCTCTTCTGCGCTAAAGAAATAGATTAAAATGAATTAAGCGATTAAACACTTTAACACTCACAAAATCTATATATCTATCATATTAATTACCTCAACCACAGAATTACAGGTAGTCGCACAACTTAAGAATAAAAATGCTGAAAATATTTCTGGAAGTCTAGAAGTTCGACAAATTGCCGAAACAAACTGAGATCTTCGCTAACAGCTATTCTGTTTACGAGCAACCTATCTACTGTGAGTCTATGAGCGAGAATGAAATTAAAGTTTCAAACTTGGCCAATATCTTTAAAATCGGACACAGGATCCTAATCTTATTTCGCCAAGCGAAATAGTCTCCCCTGTCCGTATAACACCTTCGTCCGCTTATCGCGTGACGTAACAGCCATCAGTGGCCGAGGGCTTGCATGAGTTGCAAATCTCAGACCACCGTCTGCAGTGCGGAGTGGATTTTCACGCTAAGCCAGGTTTTTTTTTCTGACGAAAAACCTCATGCGTTTACTGAAATGCAGACTCTCTGTCTACTTTCCATGTCCCTCGGGTGAATTTTCACGCCCCAGGCCAGAGACCCTCAGACGAATGTCTAGCGAATGCTGTAAATTCACGCCTATCATCCGACCAGCGCGACTGACATGTACGCAATACCACCCAGGTGCGATTCTCAGTTTTAGAGAAAGGAAAACAGGTAAAGTTTGCGAATTATATGAAAATAATATTCGCAAAACGAATGGATGAAAAATATACAGGAAAAAAAAAGGAAATACAGAGATAATAAAAGAGAGAATTCGGGTGAAAGAATAGGAAGATGATGTAGGAAATTAAATGAATATAAACCCTACGTGACAGAGCCTCCCCCCTTTAAGATATGGAAGCACTCCATGTCTACGTTATGGAGTTTAATTTCCTATAACCGTAGCTTCGGGGTGTCTGTCTTCTTCCCTCTCCTCTTCCCCCTCCATCTCTGTCCAATTCCTACTCAAGTCCACTCCTCAAAGTTTCCTTCCCCTGGAATGTCTCATATGCGCGCTTGAAAGAGCGTCGCCGCTTCTGACATTTTTGAAAGATTTCCTGTGATAGCGGTGGAATATCCCTGCCACTATCGTCATCTTCGTCAGTTTTGGCGATCGTCAGGAGATGGTCGGAGGTTGGCACTGGTTTTTCCAAGTATCTCTTTAAGAGATTTAAATGGAAAACCTTCTCCTTTCCTTCAATAGAGATCTGGTAGTTAGCCTTAGAAATCTTTTTCAGGACGGTAAACGGCCCTTGCCATCCGATCTTCAGTTGGTTGTTCTCAGTAGGGAGCAACACCAAAACTTTCTCTCCTGCTTCCAGTTCTCTCTCTTCCGCGACTTTCCTGTATCGGTTAGCGTGCTTGGTGCGTGCTCGCTTAAAGTTAGTCGTTGCTAGGTCCCACCCTAGTTTCAACCGTTCCTTTAAAACCGACACATATTTACTGGCTGAGACAACTGTCTCATCAGCCTTCTCGTCTGTCAGAGACTGAAGTAAGGCTTCAAGCGGGCCCTTAATGGGTCTGCCGAATAAGAGTGTAGCTGGCGGAAATCCTGTGGAAGTATGAGGAGATTCTCTGTAGCCAAATAATGCTGCAGGAATACAGAGATCCCAATCTTCAGGTTTCACTTGTGCCAGCTTACTTAGCATCATGGTGAGGTTTCCATTAGCACGTTCCACGAGCCCATTTCCGGCCGGAGTATATGGCTTTGTGTGGATGTGCTGGGTCCTCAAGATCTTAACGATCTCATCCATCAACAGGTTTCGGTATGGAGATCCATTATCCGTCAACACTTGCTGAGGGAATCCCAACCGAGTGAAAATCTGCACGAGGGCTTCTGCGACATGCTTGGCATCTGCGCATGTTAGCGGGATAGCTTCTGCCCATAAAGTGCATGTATCGACTAAGGTCAGGATGAACCTGTTCCTTCTTTTAGTCCTTTCGAAAGGCCCTAAAATGTCGATCACTACCCGTTCGAATGGTGTTCCCATTATTGGCATTTCACCCATGTGGACTGGGGGGTGCCCGTTGCTTGGGTGGCACACGTTGGCACTGGGCACAGGATTTGACATATCTGATAATATCAGTATTTACTCCTGGCCACCAATAATGAGTGGTTATACGTTGGTTTGTGGCGTTCTGTCCCATATGTCCGCTAAAGGGAAGAGAGTGCCCCATTTCTAGGATTTGGCTTCTGTACTGTTTCGGTACTAGGAGCTGGTTGTAACCTTGGTCAGGCTTGCCCGTTCTCCGATAAAGTACGCCATCCTCAGAAAAAATGTCCCCGTGCTGTTTTGGTTCCTTCGCCATGGGCAGTTTCCTAAAGCAGGGTGCCAAGGTAGGGTCCTTGTATTGCGCTTCTTTAAGTTCCATAGGTAACAAATTTGGCGCAGGCTCCCGTTCCTTCTTGGTTTGCCCTCTTATAGTTACTGCTGCCACAATCGGCTCTTCCGGTTTCCCAATACACACGTATCTCCCGCCAAGTATGACTGGGTAGATGGGATCATCCATAACAGCCGCTTTGATCACACCTCTGACAAAGTCAGAGTGTATCTCCACCAATGCGATGGGAAGCGCTGTAGGTGCCTCACTCTTACGAACTCCACAAAGTTGGACGGTCTCTCCTGTCTCTTGACCGGGTTTAACCAGGTTTCTGGCAACAATGCAATCGTAAGAAAGCCCCGTGTCAAATAAGCAAGAAGTTTGAGAACCCTTCAAAGTAACAGTACCTCGCGTTGAGGGTCTATCCCCAACAGGTTGGGAATCACTGTCAATAATTCCGCCTTGCGAGACTGTCAATAAGCATCCGATGCGTTTTGGCTCGGTGTGCTCGGTCTGATCATATGTCCCGTGCTCGGGGGTTCTCCCTTTGCCACCTTGTCCTTTCTGGCTACGCTGCCATGTAGGGCGGTCGGGTTGATCAGACTGTTTGGGGTGGTTGGGGTACTTGTTTTTGTAGAACTTGGATTTTTCAGGAGGGGGGTTTTGAGGTCCGGTTTCTCTGTGGTTGTTTTGGTTAGAAGCCTGAGAAGATTGCTCTAGATTATTTTTTCGAAAATGCTCCTCTGTCGGTTTCCGCTTTGTGGCCGGTAGTTCAGCCAGCGCATTGTGATAACGCTCAGACTTTTCCAAAATGTCTTCAAGTTTTTCTGCCCCCTGCTCAGCGAGAAATCTCCGGGTATCAGCAGACAAAGTGTTCTTTATTTGTTCAGTTAGAACAAGTTCCTCAAGACCTTCATAGGTAGAGGGGAGCTGCGAAAGCTCAAGGCACTTTGTTAGATATCCCTTAAGACGAGATGAGAACTGGTGAAAAGTTTCAGAATTCTCTTTCCGGCTGTTGCGAAACAGTTGCAAAAACTTGCGAGCGTTCATTTCAAAGCGCTCCAGTAACGCTTTCTTCAACACATCGTAGTCGTCTTGTTGGCTACTTTCCAGCTTAGAATAAACATCATAAGCAGAACCTTTTAGGGCCTGGGAAAGTTTCATATTCCAACGCGACCTCTCTAACCCGTACAGAGTTGCAATTTTCTCAAATTTTTCTAGCCAAGTGTCAATCTTCTCATTTGGACAAGGGAAAGATTCTAGTGGAAAAGACATAGCATTGAGTTGAAGAGATTGAGTGTTAGAAGGATCAGTTAAGGAAGAATGAGGAGAAGACTCTCCATTGCTGGAGGTAGAGGCGGCACCACGACTTTGGAATTCCAGAGTTTTAAGAGCTAACTCATGCTGTCTCTCTTTCTCTCTTTCCTCATGCTGTCTCTCCTTCTCTTTTTCCTCCCTCTCCTTCTCTCTTCCTCTGTCTCCTCTTGTTGTCTGTTGTCTTCCTTCTCTCTTTCGTTCGCCCTGCGAATTTCCATTTCCTCGTCCATCTTCCTCTGCTCTCTAGCTTCAGCTGCTTTCCTCTCCGCATCATATCTCTCGAGTTCGTCTCTGACAAATGCTTTCGCTTCTTCGCCTTCCAGTCCCTCCTCTCTCGCTTCGTCCCTGAGGAGTTGTCTAAGCTTTGCCCTCTCGGCCATATTATGTCAGTGACTGAGACTAGTGGAGAAAGAAAATAGGAAAAAGGATACACTGGTTCCTACCACTTACGAGAAAAAAAAATTACCAAAAATCAAAAGATGATATATTTAACCCTGGGATACCTCCTCCAAAGTAAAATCTAACTATCGCTGCTATTATCGGCAATAAAGCACTTAATGCAAAACACGACTACGCCAACTAAATGGTAGTTAAGATTACAACTGAAAAATAAGTTGCTACAGTGGAAAAGCAAAAGAATATTGCAAAAATTAAAGAGAAAAATAATCCCTTAATTTTTTAAAAATCCACTATAAGTTCGCCCCTGAAGTCAGATCGGGTAAGGGAGGGAATTAATCTGGACAAAAAGTCCGAAACACACTCCTTAACTTAGTTCAAACGCCGTTCTGCCTCAGTACCCAGTGAATGTTATACACTCACCACTTTACCAGCATTTAGTATTACAATCAGCAGTTAACATATATCCCGACAAAATCAACCTGTAACCAAAATGTATATTATTCAAAGATGCTGTGGAAAAAAAAAAACTTATTAGTTTGTGTGGTCAGCACGCCCGTAAACAGATCGCTAGTCTAGGGGGTAATATTTTTTTTTAAAAGATACACAGTCACAAGACATCACACTCTTACTCTATATCAGAATACAGAATCTTAAGTTCAAAATCCAGATAGACGAGTCCACATTTGTCGTACTCGTCTTCCTATTCTAAGTTCAAAAATCCTACGGACGAGAAACCCATTTGTCGTATCGCCTTAGGATTTTGGGTTCAATTCCCGGTAACGAGCGACCATTTGTCGTAGATTTTCGATAGGAGAATTAAGACTAGGTTTGGTCCCTTCTGAATAGGTTTGAATAGGTGATAGACTCAGTGAGAGTTAGTGAAAGGTAATAGAATTTCCACACACGTGAGATGATAGATTTTGATATAGTGGCTGTCTCTGAAAGCGAAAAGAATTCTTCTCTCTCTCACCTATCTTCTACAACAGTTGTTACAGCGTCAGACAGACTACACCAATATACAGATTACGTATATTTCTATCACTCACAGGCACGCACATACACGTGACGACCGGTAAACACACAGACGTGGGAAAACTATAACAATGATATATATATATTATCTAGAACGAGCTGACCAAACACGATTATTAAGTTCAAGAGCGATTTTAATATCAGGAAAAATCGGCTCACAACATCAAAGAAAGTACATCAAGGAAAATACATATACACATAGTCATAAAAATTCAAGGAAATGTTGCAAGGATGTTAGCCCCGTTATAGTGTTAACTCTAGGTTTAGCCCGGCCCCGTTAAGAGAACAGATGATGGCGCCCGAGTCACAGATACATAGGGTTTGAGTCTAAGAGTTTTCTATGTTTTATCTCGTAATTATATGCACAGAGTTTGAAAAAAAAAATCTGATTTAACCTAAGACAAAAACACAAGAACTCTAGCCTTAGCAACAAATTATGCAGATTGAAAAAAAAAAATTAGGACAGCAACAGGGTGTCAAAGATATAATAGTGAAAATATCACTCAAACCAGCGTACACTCATTCATTCCGCCATGGCCTCTCATACATGTACTCACGACTTTGCTCGCTGCCTCTTGGAACACACTGATTTTAGATTTTCACACAGACTCAAAAA
Organism: Oreohelix idahoensis; assembly: GCA_024509875.1. Lineage (NCBI taxonomy): Eukaryota > Metazoa > Mollusca > Gastropoda > Stylommatophora > Oreohelicidae > Oreohelix > Oreohelix idahoensis. The sequence continues at coordinate 126,561 of JAMPIV010017869.1, forward strand.
ATGCAGTCTTCTGCCAAGAAGTCCCCAGTTCCAAAAGACGTATTTAACTCGGAGTCTCCGGGAACGACTACTTGGGTGTGCAGATTTGTTCAAATGTCTGATTAAGTCACCTAACAATTATTCCAGGCGCGGGAGTTAGCAGAGCACAGTGTCAATAGCGTAGGTTTCTAAAAATGATGAATGTCAGGTCGGTGCCTTCCCTCAGTATAGGATTCACTTTAGTCACACCACAGATTTGTCCACAAAAATATATATATATATATATAGTCGGGAAATGTTAGTTAATACTTGAAGTATTTCGCGCCACCAGGCAGAAAAATTACGTAGAGTTTCTAGAAGAAATTGAGATCTGGCTCCAAGGTCCAGTATTTATCATTACAGTCTTTGAAAACCCGTTATTGGGATATAGTATTTCTGGCTAACTCGGGTTGCATATGCACTGTTTAGACCAGTGGTACTTAAGAAACCCACGTGGTTCAAAATAAGGACTGTCTATTTCTTCACAAGTATGGAAACTACTACTAGGTGCTGGTAAAGTTAGGGTCACCCCAAAACTTTCACTGTGTGGAGGAAAAATAACACATATAATATAATAAACAGAATCTGTACTGGTTATAACTTACATTTAAACTTGCAAGCAGAGAGCTTTGCTTATCATTTAAACTTCCCGTGACGTAAGTTATATTTAAAAATCAGCAATCCTCATGAATTAGGAATACGTGCGTATTCCGTCACCATTCATGAGGCTCGATTCTAGAGTTTATACGTTAGTTTAGAAAAATACACTCGACTGAGTATTAGCGGTTAAATTAAATTCATAAATAGCTACAATTGCCGTTATAAGCTAGAAATTTTAATTTTATTCTGCTTTCCACTGAATGCTTCCCTAGAAAATATAATAGCCTACCACTTTATTTCTCTTCTGCGCTAAAGAAATAGATTAAAATGAATTAAGCGATTAAACACTTTAACACTCACAAAATCTATATATCTATCATATTAATTACCTCAACCACAGAATTACAGGTAGTCGCACAACTTAAGAATAAAAATGCTGAAAATATTTCTGGAAGTCTAGAAGTTCGACAAATTGCCGAAACAAACTGAGATCTTCGCTAACAGCTATTCTGTTTACGAGCAACCTATCTACTGTGAGTCTATGAGCGAGAATGAAATTAAAGTTTCAAACTTGGCCAATATCTTTAAAATCGGACACAGGATCCTAATCTTATTTCGCCAAGCGAAATAGTCTCCCCTGTCCGTATAACACCTTCGTCCGCTTATCGCGTGACGTAACAGCCATCAGTGGCCGAGGGCTTGCATGAGTTGCAAATCTCAGACCACCGTCTGCAGTGCGGAGTGGATTTTCACGCTAAGCCGGGTTTTTCCTGACGAAAAACCTCATGCGTTTACTGAAATGCAGACTCTCTGTCTACTTTCCATGTCCCTCGGGTGAATTTTCACGCCCCAGGCCAGAGACCCTCAGACGAATGTCTAGCGAATGCTGTAAATTCACGCCTATCATCCGACCAGCGCGACTGACATGTACGCAATACCACCCAGGTGCGATTCTCAGTTTTAGAGAAAGGAAAACAGGTAAAGTTTGCGAATTATATGAAAATAATATTCGCAAAACGAATGGATGAAAAATATACAGGAAAAAAAAAAGGAAATACAGAGATAATAAAAGAGAGAATTCGGGTGAAAGAATAGGAAGATGATGTAGGAAATTAAATGAATATAAACCCTACGTGACAATCACGCCGGCCGCCTTAACCTTCCCAGAATTGCTCTGGTACCGTTCATGAGGCTGGGTCTACCCCAGAGCCATTTGCGGTCTAAAAAATCCCACCTCAACTGGGGATCAAACCATGGACCACCGAGCTAGGAAGCCAGTGCACTAACCACTGTGCTACCACTGTGTCTGTAGCTGTAGATACAGCTAAAAGTCTGCTCACCACAGAGAGCTGAAATGCGTGGAAGAAGTATAAAGCAACATACAAAAATATCATGAAATCTCCCAGAACTTTCATTCTAACCAAGCCAAGAAATTGTTCTCCTGTTGGGTGGCTTCGAAACACTGAGAACATAAGAACAACGATCAAGAAGTTGCAGTTTCATGAATGGGTTGCTTGCATAGAATAGACGGATGGAAAAAAATCACCACTGTGGAACTGATGACACGAAACTAGACAGTTGCCAGTGGAACAAGAGATGGGACCCAAAGATGCAGCGATAGAGAATGCAGTCAGTGACCCATAGCTTGACTGCTTGCGTCAGGGTCAGCGAACCAGAGCTGACCAAAACCCAACTCCACCTCCCCATGGTGGTCCTGGAAACAGGCTGCATCACTGCAGTCTGGCTGAGAGAGTAGGGATCAAAGAGGGAAGGCAAACACGGTCCCAAAAAATTTCCTTGCTGAAGTCGGATGTGTCAACTGAAAGGCGCAGATATCGCAGCTCCAGTGTAAACAGACACAACGCAACCAACGTCCTTTTCAAGACGAACGAGGAAGAAGAAGAAGAACAAGAGATGAGGATGCTGTAATGGATAGGACACACATTGAGAAAACCTTGTGATAAAATTACAAGGTACTTCTTGTTCTGGAATCCACAGAGTAATAGAGGTAGGGGGGAGACCAAAACACACACACACACACACTGAGAAGAGAACCTGGAGTTAGAAATAACAGAGATAAAGAAGATGCTGAACGACCCTGATATCTCAGGACAGGATGAGTTGGCATAACGTTTGTTGAAGGCCTATGCTTCTTGGGGAGTTAACAGGTTTGATGATGATGATGACCCTGAGAAACTGTAGCTGGACTATGAATGTAGGACATAGTAGAAATGTGAACGGATTGATGACGTCATTATATAAAAGATACCCTCAATTCTATCTAACATAAGAGACAACAGAGACTGATGACGTAATTCATAATTAACCTATAAAACAAAAGAAACTTAACATAGACACAAAAGACAGTTATAGGAAATGACGACAAGATGACGGTAACGTTACTAGTGCAGTAATGATGACATATACATAAATGGTGCACAAATAATTGTAACCAGTGGTTTTAGCCAATAGATTCATTGGACTAAGGGACATCCGTTATGAAGACTAATGTTTAGCAGTCTTTAGCTACTGACCTTGCAACGAGATGATCGTGATATTGAGACAGACCGATGTTGAAGTAGACTCAGATAGACTCAAGCTATTTTATCCCCTGACATTGGACAGTGTATTTCTTGCTTTGATGCAGAAATGGTATGAATTCGCTCGATGTGATATATTATGAATTCGCTCGATTTGATATATTATGAATTCGCTCGATTTGATATATGTCAATGACAAACAGCCATTTGTGTTTAAGATCGAACATTGTTAGAATAGTTTTTGGAACATATTTATTTTGGAGATTAGCTCCCTAATTGTCTTCCACTCTCCCATCGTTCAAAATACACCAGCTTCTTAGTTGGTTTTGACGATGACATTCTGCATTACACAACAGCTACATACGAAACTGGAATAATACCAAATACTGTTTGGTACCAGTTTCCAACGTAATATAATAGAGTAGGACATTGTAATCTGCAACCGACACTATAATTATATGATCAAATCGTCTGTGAAAATTGGAAGACTTGTAAAATAAAGTTATTGTTGGAACTTCTATCATGGATTAGTTCTGCATTCAGTTTGGATGATCTCTGATGAAAGAGTACTACATTATATGTCACACAAAGTCCAAGGAAACCGAATCAAATAAAAACCTGGGTCCCGTAAAATATCGAAGAGAATTTCTACCTCTGGTGAACCAAACCAGTACTCTCGTTTTATGACTCTTCAGAAATACTTATTAAAAGGAAAAAAGAGAAAAGATAAAAATATAAAATAAACTTTACCCAGTATGTAAAACGGGTACATACTTAGAGGGCAAACCTCGTGCTCCCGTCACATGAGAAAGGGTAAATTGGTGCGCCCTGTCACATAGGAGGGGTAAATTGGTGCCGCGAAAACCAGGATTCGGTGGACTGCTAGAAAATGACACAACCGAACCCACACGTGGATAATTACATGGATGTTTTGCAAATGCAGCATAACCAACAACAGGCATTAATGATGCAGAACCTACAGCAAAATCAACCAGAAATGAATGCACATCAAATACCACTTCCAGTGGATCCAAATGAAACAAACCTAATGGCATTGCGTAACATGACTGACACTCTTCAACGTGTTGACCAACATGCGAAATTTAACAATATAAAAAACTTTATCACACCGTTCAATGGGGATTCGAAAAGATTTCGACAATGGATGGTTGACGTGGATAAATTCGCCTACTTGATAGATGCAACTACAGACATTGACAAGAAGAAAATAATTTTTTTTTGTCATCAGAGGGCCTGGTCACAGATTTTGTCCGACGGCGGGAAAAGGCATTTCCGATGGAGACCTTTGAAGAACTCAAGAAAATATTGGTATCAAGATACTCAGAGATTACCGACGCTGAGCACGCGTGGACGATGTTAAGAAGAATAAAGCAAGATCGACAGGAAAGTGTTCAAATGTACGGAGATAGGCTATTAAACCTCGCCGAAGATGCTTTTGTTGGAGGTAACATTCCATCAACTGATCTGGAAAAACATCTAGTCGGAATTTTTGTGGACGGACTGTATTCTGATTCACTGAAAATTCATCTACTCAGAAAAGATCCTCAGTCAATAACTACCTCAATACAATTAGCTGTTTATAAGGAGAATGTGAAGAAAAGATTCCAACAACGGATTGGAAGGTGTCCGCTACCAGAGTATGAATACCAACATACCCAACATGATCAACAAATGCACCAACCCATGGAAATTGATCATTCGAGACATCGATGGGACAGAAATCAAGAATGTCACAGAAGATCATTCAATAACTCATACCAGAATCAGAGAAGTCCAGCACTACAGAGTAACCACAGAAGAGACTACAGAATACACAATGTAGAACCTCAACAACCAACCACCGTCTGCTTTAACTGTGCAGGTCAAGAACATGTAGCAGGGAATTACAGAAATTCACAGCCCAGAAATCATTTTGGGGACAACAATTCAAGACCAGAAATAAATCATAGAAATTATCAGTATCAAAATCACTATCAGACAAATAATAATAGAAGACATCATCAAAACAGAAATGACTCCCAACCAACCTCAAGGAGAATGGGAAACGGAAGGACCTCACATTAACAGAGATCGGATGTGATGGTCTGCAGAATCGATCTCTATCTGATAAACCAGCGACATTAAAAGAAGATCAAGCCTACATAAATATTATCCCAGACCCTTGTTCTTGCATTTTAAAAATAGGAAAACAAAACTTCAGAGCTCTCATAGACACTGGCGCGACGGTTAGTCTGATTAGAGAGAAGTTGTACCATCAGATAAAACACATGACGAAGTTCTCAAGACATACAGTAAGAATGAAATCAGTAACGGGACAGGATCTGAAAGCATTAGGAACTGCCTATATACATTTCAAGATGGGAGAAGAAATGCTAGAACACTCATTTATTATAACGAGAGGACTGTCTAGAAATTTTATAATCGGGAGAGACTTCCTTAGAAAGAATAATGCCAGAATATACTTTGATTTGAAACAGCTCAGAATAAATGGCAGTTATATACCTCTAAAAGATGACGTACATATCGCAACGTTGATAAGAACTGCCGCTCCAGTAACTTTGAAGCCGAGTTCTATCACTGTAACAAAGGCTCGAATAAAAAACTCACCTTATGTAAATATAGGACAGACAATCTATGTATCTCAGATGGAGAATGAAGAAACGGATGATCCACATGTGGAAATACAAGATGGCATTGTAATAGTGAGTAAGAACAGAGACTTTCCTATAATGATTGTTAACTCTTCAGGAACCACTCTTACTATCCCAAGAGGAAAGATTGTAGGACAAGTTCAAATACCAAAGGATGAGATCTCCCACAAACTATCAAGTTACAAGGACGATTATGTGAACCTCTTTACTCAAACGTCATCCAAAACCTTTCCAAACACATTTCCTTCGGGGAATAAGAAGCGTCCCTATCCCATCTCCTCCCTCCAGTCCCAGAGAAGAGAGTATCACAGAAAATGTATTTCGAATGAGATTTCAGAAACAGACACCAGAGAGAAATGCACGAATTTCGATCCATACCTTGATGAAAGAGATAGAGACATATTAAACGAGACATATGGAAGGAAGAGTAAATATTGCTCCTCTAAAAGCAGATATTATACTGTGGAGTCAGTTTCTGCTTGGCCGAATAGAAGAAGTGGCAAATTTTATAACAAATCATATTATCCCTCAAAACCAACTTGTCAGAACCAAATGACGAGAAATCAATACAGTCATCTCAAAAAACAACAATGATGAAAATCCAGACAGGATGAAAGTTTTACTAGAACAATTACATACTACTGAAGAATTTCAGAATAGACTGGAGAATTTCATAAAGAAACATAAAGATGTATTTGCAATCTCTGATATGGAGTTGGAGAGAACAAATACCGTCACAATGGAAATACATACTACATCGGAAGAACCAATAAGTCTGAGGCCATATCATACTCCTCTAAAAAATAGAGAAATCGTAGAGAAAGCTATCCAGGAAATGTTAGCGGCTGGTATTATTGAAAGATCCCGCTCACCATGGTCATCCCCTATAGTAATAGTCACCAAGAAAGACGGAACTCACCGATTTTGCTGTGATTATAGGGCATTGAACAAAATTACTAAAACAATATCGTATCCTCTACCCCGTATAGACGACATTTTAGCGATGCTTGGGAAATCCAATTGGTTCACCTCATTAGACGCTCGATCAGGATTTTGGGCTATTCCTATGTCCGCGGATGCAAAACAGAAAAGCACGTTCTGTTCTCACATGGGATCTTTTTCATGGTCTGTGATGCCTTTTGGGTTAAAAACAAGTCCAGCCACATACATGAGTTTGATGGATGAAGTTTTACAAGGGTTACACAAATTTGCATCAGCTTACATAGACGATATTTTAATACACACCAATGGAACCATTGAGGATCACCTTAAACATGTAGAGACTGTCTTCGACAGATTAAGTTTACACAAAGTGAAGTTAAAATTGAGTAAATGCAGCTTTCTACAAAAAGAGATCAAATATTTAGGTTTCATAGTAAATCAGAATGGAATCAGACCAGATGACGATAAAATTGCAGCAATACAGAAGATACCTCCACCAACGAATGTAAGGCAAGTGAGAGGATTCATAGGATGTTGTGCGTACTATCGAAAACACATAATCAATTTCTCAAAAGTAGCCGAACCTTTGCTGAATTTAACCAGGAAATATGCAAAATTCAGGTGGGAGGAAAAATGTCAGAAAGCATTTGACTACCTAAAGTCAGCACTAATTACAATACCTTTTCTGGCACATCCAGACATCACAAAACCCATGATCATCTATAGTGATGCTTCCGACACTGCAATAGGAGCTTGTTTGGTACAAGAAATATCACCAAATGAACTACCAGTGATTGCCAATATTCTTCAAGAAAAACCGATAGCCTTTCTTTCACATGCTTTAAGCAGAACTCAACGAAAATGGACGACAACGGAGAAGGAAGCTTATGCAATTCATTATGCTTTGCAGAAGTTTGACTTTTATATCAGAGGAACGTCGGTTATCATAAAAACGGATCACCAACCTCTAGTAAATTGGCTTACTAAACCCCAAGAACAACCAAAAAAGCTTCAGACATGGGCTATCAATTTGCAAAATTACGATACCAAGATCGAGTATTTACCTGGTAGACTAAACACATGTGCAGATTTATTATCGAGAATACCATATCCTGAACCTACAGACGTGGACGATCTGAAACAACAAGACTTAACTGAAATAGATGATAATGCGAAAGAAATCTCCGCCATTGACTTCATCCAACATAGTCAAGACACTGAGCCTCCTGATAGTCAAGAACAGAAAACACAACCTACGGAGAACTCGAGAACTGATGATGGCGATGAATCTAGAGATTTTGAACAGAGTCTAATCTTCAAGAAGGAACAACTGAAGACGAAGCATTAACCAAGATTATAGTACAAGTACGTACCAATCCGAAAGAAAAGAGAGACTATGTGATATTACCTGAAGACAATATTTTATATCATGTCAGTCCTAGAGAAAATGGATTACTGCAGAAATGTATCCCCACATCATTGGTGCCAACTGTATTGAAACAATTTCACGATGAAAATGGTCACTTCGGACGCGATAAAACCCTCGACGTCATTACAAAGAGATACTATTGGCCAACTATGATAAAAGATATCATAGAATATGTAGGAACGTGTAAAATTTGTAAACTCAGAAATATGAGAATGATTAGAGCACCGATTCAGGAAATGTCATATCAACATTATCCCATGGAAGTCGTTAGTCTAGACATATCGGGACCGTATCCAGTTACCTTGTCCGGACACAAATACATATTACACCTGGTGGATCAATATTCTGTGTGGCCAGAGAGCTTTCCTTTAGAAAATGCTACTTCAGCTCTCATAACAGATATCTTCTTACAACAATTCATTCCGAGACATGGCTGTCCTCAGAGAATAATAACAGACAATGGCAAACAGTTTATAGGAGATCCTTTTGCCTCAACAGTAAGAAAAATGAATATAAAACACACGAAAACCTCATTTTATCATCCAGAATCAAATGGAAGAAACGAAAGGATGCACTCTACCCTACATGACGTATTAGCAAAACTTACGGAAGGTAACAGTCAATATTGGGATATATACATAAATCAAGCCTTAGAAGCCATCAGAATGAACATCAATGACTCAACAGGATTCTCGCCTTTTTACTTACTCTATGGCCGAGAACCAAATTTTCCTTTGGATAACATCTTGCTTCCCCAGAGGAAATATACAGGTGAATGTCCGATACAGATTATTTTGCAGCAAAAACATAGGGCACATGTTATTGCTCACAGAAACGTCCGAAAAGCTTATGCTAAACGAGCCAGGATCCGTAACAAAACCTCTACACTGCAAGAATTCAAGCCTGGTGACCAAGTATACTATAAGAAGCATGTTAGGACGGATAAATTTGACAACCGATGGTTACCCGGATACAAAATATTGGAACAAACTTCTCCAACTAATTATATCTTGTGGAACGAAGAACGCAATTCAACTACAAAAGCTCACATCAATCAGATGCGACTTGATGATCACCGACCGCTTGATATACCAGAGACGAAGTTCCAGAGACCAACTCGTTTGTCTACGTTAGCCCAACCTCCATCTTCTTCTTCATCTTCTTCGGATGCAGTGGACACATCAGAACATTCTTCCTCAGAGTCAGAAATTGTACCACATCGTTTGGATCATGCGATTCAAAGAGCTAAAGATTGTAGAAGTTCGTCATCAAGTGAAGATAACGTTCCCCTACAAGAACTTAGACAGCGTCTCATTTCAAGACAAGAACGTATTGCTGCTGATGAAAGAATCGAACATAATGAAACAAGTATGAATCTTGATTTTCCTCAATCTACACTATCAACACCATCCGATATCGATTGCTCCAAACCCGTAGTTTCAGAAAATGATTCAATGACTACAGCTTCGAATACTACCTTGATGGACATGAACGAAACGCGAAAATTAGCAGATAAACGGAGATACGATTCTTCATTTTCCGATTCCATCCCTGTAGCCAAGCTTCCGAAATTTTCGCAAGATCAAATATATGTCAACCTAAAAAACGTAGAAGAAAACCGAATTCCTCACGCCTCTCGTGTGATGTAGACATGATTATTGATGATTCTTCACATCTCACACCTATGGTTCAAGTTCCTCGCAATGTTTCACCCCACGTGGATAAGGGCATGCTTTTATCCCAGCTCATGTCATTATTAGCTGACAAACTGTAACTTGCATTTTGGCAGAAACGTTTCCCCTTTACATAAACCTTTGCGTAGCTACGACAAATTTCATACATCGTGATTCAACTAGATTCTAGTTTGTAAGGGAGATATCTGACTCCACGACTACGTTATTACTCATCACTCAAAGACCTTACTGAAACTGATCCAGCTTTAAGAGACCTTGGGCTCTTCATCGTGTTGTGAAGCCGAACAGTTGATGCCTATGTGGTCTTTCTACAAGTCCTTCATCAGGATTTAAACCAAATGAAGAGGTCCTTGCCACATTTACGACCTGTTCTATGTGATACTTCAACCAATGCCGAGTTTTCAGACATTCGCTCTTAAGTTTTCCCCATACATGCACGATATGAAGTGTTTTATGATTATTATTATTACTCTAAAATTAAGATGCTACATAGATAGACCGACTGATAGTACCGGAAAATGTCTCTTGAGATACATTTTTATGGCATGGGGACATATGTGAACGGATTGATGACGTCATTATATAAAAGATACCCTCAATTCTATCTAACATAAGAGACAACAGAGACTGATGACGTAATTCATAATTAACCTATAAAACAAAAGAAACTTAACATAGACACAAAAGACAGTTATAGGAAATGACGACAAGATGACGGTAACGTTACTAGTGCAGTAACGATGACATATACATAAATGGTGCACAAATAATTGTAACCAGTGGTTTTAGCCAATAGATTCATTGGACTAAGGGACATCCGTTATGAAGACTAATGTTTAGCAGTCTTTAGCTACTGACCTTGCAACGAGATGATCGTGATATTGAGACAGACCGATGTTGAAGTAGACTCAGATAGACTCAAGCTATTTTATCCCCTGACATTGGACAGTGTATTTCTTGCTTTGATGCAGAAATGGTATGAATTCGCTCGATGTGATATATTATGAATTCGCTCGATTTGATATATTATGAATTCGCTCGATTTGATATATGTCAATGACAAACAGCCATTTGTGTTTAAGATCGAACATTGTTAGAATAGTTTTTGGAACATATTTATTTTGGAGATTAGCTCCCTAATTGTCTTCCACTCTCCCATCGTTCAAAATACACCAGCTTCTTAGTTGGTTTTGACGATGACATTCTGCATTACACAACAGCTACATACGAAACTGGAATAATACCAAATACTCTTTGGTACCAGTTTCCAACGTAATATAATAGAGTAGGACATTGTAATCTGCAACCGACACTATAATTATATGATCAAATCGTCTGTGAAAATTGGAAGACTTGTAAAATAAAGTTATTGTTGGAACTTCTATCATGGATTAGTTCTGCATTCAGTTTGGATGATCTCTGATGAAAGAGTACTACATTATATGTCACACAAAGTCCAAGGAAACCGAATCAAATAAAAACCTGGGTCCCGTAAAATATCGAAGAGAATTTCTACCTCTGGTGAACCAAACCAGTACTCTCGTTTTATGACTCTTCAGAAATACTTATTAAAAGGAAAAAGAGAAAAGATAAAAATATAAAATAAACTTTACCCAGTATGTAAAACGGGTACATACTTAGAGGGCAAACCTCGTGCTCCCGTCACATGAGAAAGGGTAAATTGGTGCGCCCTGTCACAGAAACTTAGATGTTGCTTAGTGGGAAGATGAAGCAGAAGAAACAATTCAAACAAAAAAATATCTGCACAGAAGTAAAAACAGTCGATTATCATTTTAGTTATTCATCATCATCATTTATATCTGCGTTCCTTACGGAGGGAGGAGCCCCCACTGCAGCTGGAAACCGGCACCAAGCATTCACATGCAGCAGTGGTTTCTATGGTTTCTGTAGCAATTTGCCAGCCAAATGCACAGTCTCTTATTAGTCACCTTGTACGACATGCCTGAGGGCACAGCAGTCCTGTTCTTTCTTTGTCTCTTCAGAGGCCCCTGGGAGCTACACGGGGCATATCAGTTATTACGGGCAACTTGTTTCAAGATGTTATATTATTGATGGTATTAGAAGTGTTGGAGAAATGAACATCAATAAAGACATGCTATGCTGCAAGTGTTAAACAGATATAGATGTTATATTTTGAAGATAAAGTGACAAATGTCGAGGTGCTATCATGTGCTGGCCTTCAAAGCATGTATACACTGCTTAGACAGCGCAGACTACGCTGGCTTGGCCATGTCCGCCGCATGGAAGATGGTCGCATGTAGAGAGATATCTTCTACGGACAACTGACAGATGGTAAAAGAACAGTTGGATGACCTTGCAGCTGAGATTCAGAGATGTGTGCAAGAGAGACATGAGGGCACTGGACATAAATCCAGCAACCTGGGAGGATGAAGCTGCTGATCACACCAAGTGGCGATGCTTTCTACTGCGCCACCTTAGATTAGGTGAAAAGAAGCTGTCACGGCAAGCCGAAGAGAGGAGAAAACGTTGAAAGGAACACCAGGAAAATAAGCAGCGGAGGGCTGTCACCTCAGGGGTGCATTCCCATAGTCAGTTATGACTGAAGGGGCTATTATTATTATTATTTTAAAGAAAAGAGGAGCATAAGAAGAAAACATGAGACACATTAGGGGATGTAGAGCTGGGTGACATATTAAGCAAATTGTTCCATTTAGTTTATGACACCCAGCAGTTGGTCCACTTTTTCAAATGGTTTGGTTTTAAGGACCATCTCCAGTGTTCCTATCTCCTCCCTTAGATCACACAAGGAGGATCTCAGCACAGTGTACACGAACTCCGTCGCACAGGCCAGGATTCCAATGTCTGTATACAGGAATCATACATTCTATAAATATTTTTGTGGTGGGTAGATTTTCTGATTTTGCAAATTTTGCCTGGGCAGCAGCCGCATGGCTTTCTCTTTACGATTTCCAACTGACTGGGTTTTTTTAACATGCGCAACTTGCATACGCAACCTCCTACTTTTTTACCCTGTTCAGAGAAGGCTAAGCTTCCAATCTCACTACCCAGGAGACCAGGGGAGAGTATGACATCATTAGGATCCACTGGTTTTGAAAAAAAAATTCCATCAATTATATTCCCTGTACTGGGAGCGAACCTGGCACCTTTATAATTAGAGGCAGATACCCTACCTCTTAGCCACTCTGACCCCCAGGCATAGGGGAACCTAATTCTCTGAGGATCAGGGCTGGTAGGGTTAAGTCTTCAGGAGCTTTATTATGAGTTGCTGCAGTTTCTATGTCTTGTATCTTGTTTGAAATAATGCTGGTTATGCTTTTTATTTTGGTTGGCAGGGTTGCTGGTCACCCACTTGCTCAGAATGAGAAGTGTTTGCACATGTTCCTGCAGGAGCCAGTCATAGATAAAAACTATATTCCAGGCAAAATCAGAACAACATGAGGCTCATTATAGACCACTTCTTATGCCAGTTTCAACCTCATTTTTAACATCAACCTTGTGCTTAACAAGAATTTGTGTACCACATGATCACCCACAAGAATTTGTGTAAACATGATAACTTTGATGTATGGCTGAATATTTTACTTTGTCTTATTATTATTATGACTTGAATTTGACTACATTGATTATCTGTTAAGAGAACATTGCATTTAATGATATGCATTTTGGAAATACAGTACAATTGCATCTTATGCTGTGGTTACGTCGTTCCTAGGACACCATATAAAGTAACGAAAAGCGTATAGTCAAAATGAGGTGATAACCCTAGCAAGTCCGCCGCCCCTCCCCTCCCCCAATAGCTGTTTATGAATAAAAGCTATTTCACAAGTTATTTAAAAAGTTATGTAAAACATATTAAAAATAGGAAATAAAGTTTTAAATAAATAAATAACGATTTTAATTATTTAAAATGCTGTAAAGGGAAACGTTTGCTACCATTCTAAAATGAACGACACAAGCTAGTTAGTTTTACATCTGCATGACAAGGCATATACAGGAATGTATTTTAATTTATTGCAGTAAATATTTGTGTAAACATTAAGAGAATTAAAAAGCCTATCTGTGACTATTTTTTACCAATACATAAAAGGGACTTTTGTTCAATTACAAGTGCATAGTGCATTTCAGCTTCATTTTTTATATTTCTGTATATTCTATTTATTATTTTAATTATTTTTTATATAATCTCCCCCCCCCCCCCCCCCCCCATATTAGAGTTTTTAAAAATAATCTTTTATGTATTTGTTTAATAATTCTTGTAAATAATTAGAATGATTTGCAATGAAAGCTTTTTTATAATTTTACTCTCCTTGGACTAAACTGGTCACACCACCTCTCGAAGTTTGACCTAATAGTGAAATCTCTAACACTTCACTCCCCTACGGCAGTATCTGCTATGGGACTACCTCTACCTTCTACCCCTTAACCAACCAACCACATGAAGCTGAATCTGCGTAAGATGCAATCGAACTGTATACTTGTTCACTGTTGCGGTGTCAGGTGTGGCTCCAGATAAGAAGCGGTGTTTGAACTTGCCTCCTCTGAGCAGCTCAGAGTGACTCTATGGTTACCCCAGTTTGCCTTGAGTCAGCCTGGGTGATTTGTTGACAAGAAATAGTTAACCTTTATGTCATAACTTTTATTTTACCATGGTTAAAAAAAAAATGTAGTAATTGAAATAATACCTGTTTCAAACACACGAGATGGGAAATGATCAAATCTTCCATAATGTGAAACTTGCGGCACATTGTTTATGTACCATAGTAGTTTTATTCTCAGCTCATTATTTGTCAACTTGACTGGTTGACAATGCCCGTCTTTTCTTTTTTTGCAGTAAAACTCATATTTGACTTGCTAACACAGGGTTTATCAAATTCCTGGTCTGTTTTTTTGTGTTTTTTTTTTTTAAACTGAAGGATGTTTTATACAATGAGTCATTAAAATTAAAAGAATTTTTGTTGGTCTTACGACCTTATTTTTGTACATAAACTAGACACGTCTTGCACTTCTATAGAAATCTTTATTTTTTCTTACTTTTTGCAAAAATACATCGGTTTAAGTATTTAATGATTTTATCTAACTGTAGACCTAAAGGTAATTTTACTCCTTGAACGTTGACATGCGACATACTGGGGTGCCCCCCAGAATTACATGGAAGACATAGAAAGTCAGCTAAATTTCAGGAGAAGGAGGTAGTATTTGTGAAACAAGTAAATGTTGTGTATGTTTTTACTGTAATCATTGATGTCTTATGAAATAATTTGAATGTTAGGCGCTTGGAAAATCAAGATGGAACAAAGGAGACCGTGAAGTTCTTAGAACAGGGTTTCTGTGGTCCACGGACCTCTCGGGGACCATGAATGGATTCTAGGGGGTCCGTGTATATAACCTGTCATTTAAAAATGTAAAGTGTTTGTTTTTATTATGCTTTTATGTACAGTTTTTCTCTAAGAAGGGGCAGTAGCCTTCATCAGACAATCATAGAGGTTCATGGCACAAAAAAGGTTAAGAAGCCCTGTTTTAGGAGGAGATATTTCATAACTACTGCCACCTCACTGCACTATTTGATGGACATGAGGTATAGCATACATACAGGCGTGTGGTGGCAGGGTAGCAAACCCATAAAATTGCTTGCTGAACTCAGATGTCGGGCCAAAACGCGCAGATATCGCAGCCTAGCTGTTTACGACACAACGTACTTACCGCTTAAAACTAACGACAAGCATCGTAAGAGAGAGATATTGCTGAGAGCGAACGCAAACAACAACATAACTCTACTAGTCTAGAATGCCATTTAACTTTCCATGAAGTTTAGTGGCACCAGTGGAAGGATAGGCAAAGAAAGAAGATGAATTATTATCTACAAAAATTGAAGAAACATAGTTACCTAGTCTAAAATAATAACATTTAGTTCCTGTTGTTACTTTCAAAAATTTTTGTTTTCTGGGTTGGTAGATAAGTAGAACAGATTTGAAGCTGAGCTGGTTAAGTTACACACAGTTCACACTTTTGTCTGCGTAAGAGATTGATGATTATACTGAGGATTTGTTCTAAAATATCTAGGTATCTCCTTCTTGAATTAAAGTTTGAATGAGACAGCTTGCCAGAACGTGAGAAAAACACATCTCAGAAACCATGCAGTAAAATAGACAAAAATATATACCGTTCACTCCCACCATTTGCAGGAAAGACAGTAATGGTGGAAGAGGAACAAGCTTAATGCAATATCAAGAGAACAAAATAATGGAAGCGGTGTACAGGCAGATTTAAACATTTTTTTGAAGGCTGAGATGTTTCAATCTTCAGCATGCTTATATTTAGCAAAAAGCAACACACAATGTGAATATTTGACTATGAAGAGCTGATTTTGGGAAACGGGCGAATGGTGGTACATGGTGCCAGAATCCATAGCTGAAGAAATAGTTCTGGGTGGGTAGCACAGATGTTATGCTTACAATCAATGAGAAAGAAACAACCTACAATACTGCTAAGGCAAATCATCTTGCTGCATGATAATGCTCACCTATATTCTGTGAGTGCCGCAGTGGAGATGCTGGCATCAGTGAGCTGGGGAAATTATGGCTCACACCCTCCTTACAGGATGTGTATAGACCCAAATGATTTACATCTTTTTGGAAAGGTGAAGTTGCACCTAAGAGGGCAACATTTTAGAGTTTAAGATGAGCTTGGTCCTATACTGGCTTGACAACTATGTGCACGTTGCACCACTTCTTTTGACAGAATTACCTGTAGGAAATGAGATTACATTGTTCATAATATGATACTAAGTTAATGGTGCCATAAATATATACTGGTAGAGCTTAATGGCCATTGTACAAGGAATTGTTTAGTAAGTTAAGCAAAGTTTCCATTTAACTATATTCAGTATGTGACCATATTAGGCTACTCTGCACGTTCCAACTTCATTAATTGTAAAATCTTTTCTTACATCTTTAATTGTGAAATGTTTTATTTTTCTTATTTGCGTCTTTAATTGTTAAATGTTTTGTTTTTTCTTCTTTAATTGTAAATTATTTTCTTTCTTCTTTAATTGAGAAATGTTTCATCCTTTTTTTTTGGGTGTGTATTGCTGCTACAGCTGTCACACAAGACCATTCTCAAGTCGGCCTATTCTTTATTTGCATAGTAGTAGGTGTAATCACTGTCCTTTTAATCTCATAATCATTAAACAAGATTGACTTTGATAAGTTTTCTGAACGTTTCTCAGTTTTGATACAGTTGCCTGATCAACGCTGGTAGCTTTGGATTGTTATTGTTATTGTTAATCAGAATCGACGTCATTGCACTCAGGGCAAACCCATAGGTGCTCAGTCTCCCGCAGCAAATGTCGAATGGTATGAATGCTAATTGTTCCTGTTGCGCACTGGTTGTATACATGGAGGATGCGTCCTCTCATATGTCCATCCCTGCTGGTCTTACGTTTGATGCCGAATTCCAGCAATCTTAGCCTTGATGATTCATCGATTACAGTGTCATTCTCTAATAGGCGAACATGAATCACCCTCAGTATTTCTTCCTTATCCATGGCCAATTGCACCATTTATGGGTGCTTTTGAAGCTAGTCTGTCAGCTCTTTCATTGCCACGTACTCCTGCATGACCAGGACAGTAGATCCATATCAGTTCTTGAAGATTCGATGCTTCTATGGAGGTTTTCCATTCATGTCGAAGCCAACCATTTTGGACCTTTCGAAGCATGGAGAAGCCCCACCCTGATTTATTACCACAGATTACAGACCCATCAGTGTAGACAATGGCATCATCATCCCCAGCATTATCATTTGAGATCAACTTCCAGCTCTGCTCTCCCATTGGACTAAGTTCTGCATTCTCTACCAAAGCTGATGATGCAACTGCTCTCTCAGTTAAGGCAGTAGCTATCCACCTTGTTTGCCATGGGTTTACACCACATTCCATTACACAGTCCATCAAGGTTGCAAAGTCAACACTGTTGTAAGCATCCTCTAGGTCAATTGCCACAGCTACCGTTTCTTGTTTACCCTGGAAACCCTCATATACATCGTACGCAAATGTTCCAGCGTTACCCCATGATACTTTTATTGGTCTATAACTGTCCAGGGTATCAGTGAGGAGGTGAGCATTTTCATTAATTGTCTCGCCACTATCTTCTCAAGTAATTTGCCTTAGACATTCTGCAATGTGATGATTCGATAGCTGCTAAGTAGTGTGGAGTCTTTACCAGGTTTAGGAAGTGGCCGTAGGTAGCTATGTAGCCAGTCTTCCGGCACCTCAGCATTCTGTATACTGGTGTTGAAATCCATCACTACATTCGAAATACCTCTGTCATCAAGCTGCTTGATGTGTTGATACTGTACACCATCAGGACCTAGAGCAGTGTTTCTACTTGCCTTTAAAATATACATAACGTCCTCGTCAGATATGAGGTCGAAATATATCTTGCCTCTGATGTCATTTTCCAGGACACGATTCTTAATCTCTTGACGTGCAGCTTTATCACCTTTATCCGTCTGAGTGATATACCGACTGAATAATGCACGTCCTTTCTCTTCATCTGTCTTCAGGCTTATTCCCGCTGAGCTCAAAATATTAGGTATGGGTTGGCTTATGTTGTTTCTATTCATTCGTCGATGTAAGACCAGAATTTCTGTAAGGTCTTTTCCGTGCCCACCTGTGTCACGAAGGCCTCCCATACTTGGTCTTTGGCTTCCTTTGCGATGCTCTTGAACTTATTGGTGGCTTTCTGTTTTTTCTCCTTCAATTCTTCAACCCCTCCATTATTCAATGTATTTTGCTTTCATGCTTTCCTCCATTCTTTCATCGCTCTTTCCTTTTCTATCCATGCCTTTTCTACATCCTCATTCCACCAGGGTCATTGGGTGAAAGGTGTCTTTTTCCTGGCATTTTGACGCAATATATGTAGAGGACTACTGCAGTCATGTGAGCCTGCAGGCTACTTAAAGTGTATTTAGGCTTTCTGTGTCTGGTTGCCTTCCCCTTGGCAATGAGGACTGCACAAGGTAGATGATCACTTTCCTGTGCTCCCAGTACATTCCAATGTGCAAGGGCTGCGGCAGCATTAGAAATCAATACCAGATCTATGACGCCATCAGTGTCCCCAGGTTTAGTTGCCAGTCTTGTCGGGCGTCCATCATTCAAGATGGTTAAGTTTGCGTTCAGTAATGCCCGACTCAAGGCCATACCCTGTCTTGCCTGTGATGTTACTTCACTCCTTAGACCTTGCATTGAAATCACCAGCAATTAAATACCTACTGTTAGGTTCATCGGGCAAATCTATCAGGAAATCCCAACTACCCTCTTCAGGAAGGTGGTCTACATGAGCATACAAATCTCCATTCCTGATCGCTTATATTCACTGCAATCCCTTGCAATTCTATATCCTCACTATTGTGGGAACTTATATCCAGCCATGTGTGAGGGAGTTCATGTCTGACATACAAAGCTTGTCCTCGTCTGCCAGGTCCACATGGATTACTATAACATTTGTAGCCTGGACAATTAATATTGCTAGTCACTTTTAAATTTGTCTCCTGAATCATGAGGATGTCAAAATCATAGATGATTTTCTGTATAACTGCTGCCATTGGTTGGCACTTCAACAATTCTAGTATCCTATTCGTAAATATTTCAGTGACAGCCTATCCGATGTTCTTTCTGAATTTTCTCTTGCCAGCTCGTCGTCTTCTCTTCTCTCCCCTCCCTCTCCTACATTCATACTTTTTCGTTTTATTTGCCAAAGGTATCGTCAGGAGAGCACGATCTCCGTAGCTCCCGCGATGATTCTTGTTTGAAAGAAAACTCATGGTAGCATTGCAATAGATGGTGGAAACATTCGGTCACCCTGGAAGGGCCACCATACCAGGGAAGAGGCAAGGGATGTCCCTTAGGGAGTCCATCTGCCTGGTGCCGCTTCGCTCGCCCGCCAGAAAGCCAGTGTTTATGACTGCCCAACAGCCATGCAGTCCCTTGTCACACTTGTTCACGTTAGACTTGGGGTCATTCATTATGACAAAGATCTTCTTCTTCGTACACTCTCAGACGTCCACTTGAATGTTCTCAAAGAAAGCAGTAGTCAGTTTGAGGCTATTTGAATCCCCGTAAAGCTTTTCCACGAAAGGAGCTGGTGTCGGCCATATGCACTTTCTCTGTACCGCATATAAGGGGCAACTTTGAAGCAGATGTTCAGCAGTCATTTTATCAGTGCCACAGTTACACTGATCGGTAGTTCCTATCTTTAGTTTGTTGAATAGATGGTAGATGGTATCTCAATCTGTTGTGGCCAGTGCGGAGTCTGAAGATTACCACTTGTTCTCTTCTGTGGAGCTGGTAGTAAGCATCATTCTGTGTGTGCCCTGGATGTTCTACATTCCATTTGTTTCTGTATCTGATTCTGATAAAACTCTTTGCCTCCTCAAAAGTTATGCTTGCATCAGGCTGAGGTAGATGTGAACCTTACTTACTTAGTCGTTCCCCTTCTACCGTGAGGTGTAGAGGTTTGGAAGAGAGAGCGCCAGACTATCCTATCGGCTGTCTTCCTCCTGGCCTGGTTCCATTCTAGTCCTCAGTCCTTCAAAGATTGTCTAATGTTTTCCTCCCAGCGGACTCTGGGTCATCCTGGGGGTCTGGATCCCTAGATGTGAACCTTCTTTTGCCATTCTGTCAGCCTCTTCATTGCCGGTGATGTTACAATGAGATGGGATCCATTGGATAACAACACTTTTGAATCGTTGACAAAGTTTGTGGAGCACTATTCTGAGATCATCCAGGTCTGTATTATTTTGGCTTTTCAACGTTGCAATTACTGACTGTGCATCAGTAAAGAAAGCAACTTGTCTCTCTGTGCTTTCTTCTGTCAATATAACCTCTGCTGCAGTTTTCAAGGCCTCTGCCTCTGCTCTGAAGTTACTTGAGAATTGTCCTGTCGCCACTGACAGCCTTTTTTCTGCACCAGTGCTTAAGGTCAGAAAGACACCCCCACCTCCATTTTCTGTTGCATTTGTTGCTGATCCATCGGTGTATGCATGGGTCCAGGTGTTGCGTGGGTAATGTTTCTCTATGTATTTTGTCGCTATGGATTTTCTATCTGTTGCAGTTTGGCTCTTTTTTCTTTCAATTCCAGGAATGTTTTCTATCATTTTAGGGAAACGATTTTGTTTCCAAACTGGAAGCTTGTGTGCAGTGTAGATGGGTTTAACAGTAGATATTTCATTTATGGAAACTGCTCTCATTTGTGGTTTGGTTGATTCTACAAAGTTGCTTCGTTTGAGTCTTTGCCTTCTAAGCGCATTTATTCTATGGCACATTGGGTGATCTGTTAGTCTTTTGAATTTTTCAGCCTGTTGCTGAGCCCTGCAGTCTCTTCTATCCGTCATTGGCTGGAGGCATGTATTCTTTTATAGGTGTTGACTTCATACCTCCCATTATAATTCTCATTGCTTGATTTTGGAGTCTGCTAATTTTATCGAAGTTTGTCTTAGCTGCTGTTGCCCATGCTGCCATGCCATATTCAAGGACTGGCCTCACTCGCCCTGTGTACAACGTCTTAAGCACTTTCTCATCTGCACCCCAAGTTGTTCCAGCAAGCTTTTTCATAATTGCCATTCTTTGTCTTGCTCTCATTCGATTACTGTCAACCTGTTTTTTCCAAGTCAGACGGCGATCTAAAATAATGCCTAGGTAGTTTGGATTTTCATTTAAATGAAGATTTTCTCCGTTTAGTACTAGTTTGAAGCTCTGAGGTCTAGTTGAGAGGGAAAATACAGTGTATGTTGTTTTCTCTTCATTAATCTTCATGAGCCATGTTTTGGCCCACTCTTCCAGTGATGTTAGTGCTTGCTGCATCAGAATGTTTGCAGTAGTGATACGTTCTTCAGAGATCCACAAGGCTAAGTCATCTGCAAAGGATGCTGTTATAGTCTATTTTCTGGACGTGTTACTGTGGTAGACTAAATGTTCGGGGTGAATAGCAGTTGATAGATTTCTGTCTTAAGGGCTATCACTGACCCACGAGATGTTGTAGTTAGTTATGCGAATGTCGGGGCGAAATTCAGGCAAGATAACGTTGAATAAAAAGGTACTGTCAACACCAACAGCGGCAATCGTAATATGCTGGAACTCATGGTTAGTTGACAGATTCACGACAATTTATTTTGGACAGTCACATCGACAAAATACTACAGCATGTTACTGATGTATGGCATCAGTATATTCGAACATCAGTAGGTAATACATCTTCCAACAGTCGTCTTCAGCTAGTAGAACAGCTTGCTTTATACAATGTTCTTAATAATGGCTGACCCTTCAAGGGCAGTCAAACATTTCATGATCAAGTGGTAGACAATAAATTTCAGAAGAATACTCTCTTACAAATTAGCCTCATGGACCATCAAAGTCCGTAACATCGGCATATCCTTGTTGAGACTTGGTAATAAACAGTACATAAACATTCTGACGACTTCAATCTTGACTGACCTCCAATTTCATCCGTAAGTCCAACGGATGGCAAACTATAAATATATAATCTTTAAGATTCTTCAGTGCAATTTGCTCTGGCACGTAATTGACCATATGAGGCTAGATCCGTATATTAAAGAGAATCCATTTTCAAGCCATCTATAAAATGGGGCAATGACCTCCCGTTTGACACTCGACTAGATTATTCCTTCAAAACAAGTTATACATCGATTATTTCATAAATTATACGAATGACTTACTTTTGGATTCATATGGCAATAACTTCCATCCGGAAGGCCATGTAACAAGGAATCCATAGTAGTTGACCCAAAGAAAAGGGTTACAATCTTAAATTAATCTCTCCAAGGATCCTAGCCTTCCTCCGGCTTCGAGGTTTATACGTCATCCCCTTGTTTAGCAACAAGGCCCAAACCAATACCATGCACCAAATATGTGCGTTTTAGTGCGCGATAAATTTAACTACTATTATCTTCTTAATATCTAAGTTGATGCGTACTCTCTTAACAGCAGCCAGACATATGTCCACTTTGCTACTGTTAAGGCATTCAAAAAAGGACGCAACAGTTTACCTTACCCCTCGCGAAAAAAATATAATTCTATTATATTTTTTTACTTTAATAACCGTGGAGAGGCAAGTCAAAATTAACATCTACCCATAATATTAATATAAATTTACTAGACCAAATATTAATTACTGGTGAGTGAATATGAAATTGAACTCAAATCAAATTAATAAAATTCAATGTAAGAAAATATTCAACCACTGTCAACCAACTTGGGATAAATGTGGCAACAATAAAGAAAATAAAGTATTACGGATGATGGAAGTAAACAGAATGTGGAAAAAAAAAAAAAAAAAATGTCATATCATTGCTATGAAATATATTAAAAATAACTAAGTTAAGTTTAATTGCTAATTATTTAAAGCAAAAGTTTTAATCCATACTGAAATTCACTTGAACTCGTAATTCTTAGAAGCAATTCGAAATACAAAAGTTGTAACTTTTTAAAATGATCATTGTTTGAAAAAGTTCTTATTCGAAAATCAATGTAGATACGAAATTTGCGTAAACGTAAATCAATACATGAATCAAAGTTCCTTGAGCAGAAAGTTACATTTTAGGAACTGACTGTGTAGAGTCCTCACTCTCTGTAGGGCGTAGTAGCATGTTTGATTCATATGGACATCGAGACAAAATGTCCGCCAGTACGTTTTGAGATCCAGGTATGGCACGAATCGTGAAACTGTATGGCTGTAAGGCTATAGCGTACCAACGTAGATTTCGCAGACTTGACGTCTTTGTTATTGAGAGCAGTGAGTGCCTTTTGATCAGACTCGACTGTGAAGTGCGATCCAAGTAAGTAACGTTGTAGTTTCGTAATTGACCACACTACAGCGAGGAGCTCTTTATCAAGAACAGAATACTTCTGCTCCGTAGACGTTAACTTTCTGGATACATTCATCACCGGATGCAAGGTACTCGAATACTCCTGGAGTAATACGCTTCCAATTCCATAATTCGACGCGTCCCTGCGCAGAATAAAAGGTAGGTTCGCATTAGGTAATCTTAAAACAGGAGCTTGAGAAAAAAAATAATTTTATGGTATCCAACGCGATTTGATGTTCTTGCGACCACCTTTAACAATGTAGAGAAAGGTGCAGTAATAATGGTTAATAAAAAGAAACGTAGTTGACAAAGGCATAGATCTCAAAGGATGAACTAAATTTATAGCCTGTGTAAAAGTAAAGAAGTGCGACAAAAGTCGTTGACTAAGAAAATACTGAGTTAATCGGCCCAGTAAAAAATAACGAAATATAGATACAATAAGTGTAGAGTCTGAACAGACAAGATGTATGAAAATAAAGAAATGCTAATATGGTAAGACATAGATGATATCAAGTACCAAGTATGATCTGTAATAGAAGAAGAGATAAGTACAAAACATCCGGAAGAATGAAAAGTAACGCACCCACCAACGCAACTATTAAGTGCGTGGTGCAGAGTTTTGTACAAGTCACCCATCTAAAAGATGGTGCGCAAAAATTGAACCATGTATTAAACTAATAGCTCTGTGAGTGTCGCGAAAGTTATTAAAGCGCACAAAAGCAAGCTGTTTAAAAGAATTTTGATGTTCGAACAAGCGAACACATTTAACATTACCGATTTTCTGAAAAAAAAATGTTTCAGTGCATACCAAGAGGTATGAGACAGAATGTTGTGCACCAGAACAGTGCGATTCAGTGATATATGATCTCGGTCAGATCGCAACTGAGCCCGAGTATCATTCAAATTATAATGTGTCGCGTGTGCTAAACTTGACGAAGAAAGAAGGCACATATTATGTTTTTCCTTGTATGATGTAACAATAGGACAAAACACACGTTAGAAAAAATATTTTCTATAGGAAAAGCCTAAAATAACAAAGTCATAAAGAAATATATGACTCGGAAGAGAAGAAATGATGACTGAACAAGTTGAGTCATCAAAGAAATGTGGTAATAAATTCTAATATCACTAGGCTAATATCTGCGTGACGCAGAATCAGGTACCAATTGTAACCTGAGAGAATGGTGGTGAAAATACACACCATTGTCTGCTCGATAACCATGCGAGCATCTCTATTGGTCCTAAATGTAACCACGGCGTCACCATACCTGTTATTGGTAGGTGGCAACAGACGCACAAACTTAACGTCTGCCGTGTAGTTGAAAAAATTTCCAAGTGCTTGCCAAGTAGTTCGTTGTGGCAGATTTCGCACTGGAACGGTGCGAGAATATGCACCTTTACCAATATATGTGGTACCGTTGTCACAAGAATGTGAAAAAGGTTGATGAGTAACCTTAGTCTGTTGAGGTACATTATAATATTTATTACTCCTGCCTGTAGAATTATTGCTATTAAATGTATCATACTTTTGTACTATAGTATGACTACTTACAACAGGCAAAGGTATAGGTGTACAGCATGTCGTAGACACCTGCTTGCAGGGCAAAGTGAAAACTTTGCTGACAACCTTATTGGTTTTACTTGTCCCATCGGAGTTACAACTCTTATTTTCATTAGGAACATCCTTTCCCTTTTTTTCAAACTTAACAGTTTTCTTAAGATCAGTTGCCTGCTGATCATGTCGCCAAGATTTTATTTCTAAATTGGCAGTATTATTATGCCGAGGGAAGGTATATCTCCCTCGGAATGATTTCTTAAAATCCTGCTGACTATTAGCATTGAGTGCTTGGTGCTGACTCTTTGCTTTTGTGATGTGGTGATCATCAACCTTTTGTCTAACGCTGTTAACCCTAACAGTAGACAACTCCTTGTTGTTTAAGACAACATCTATTAATCCATCAACTCTCTTTCTTAATTTACCATTTTCTAAATTCTGGATTGAAATCTCTTCACTCTGCCTCTCAATTACTGTATTAAGGTTTACAATTTTACCCATCTCCTGCATGAGTAATGTCTCACAGTTGGCCAACTTATCTTTCTCCATAGTTAATTCCTCTACTCTCTTTTTCTCATCATTTTCTTTCCTTACTATTCTTAGTCGTGCCAATTTCTTTAATTTCTTTTTTTTGGCTCTACCAACATATGTGGTTGCAATCGAGCTACTTCTGATGTAAGCTCTTGAATCTTAACACACTGTTCCTGGAGTTTTCTTTGGTAGGCTACAGCATTATCTTGTGAAATTCTCAATGCGAGTTCCTTAACCTCAGACTCCAAAGCTTTATTTTTATCCATGGTAGATTTTAGTGAGGCCTTAGAATTGGCAAGCTCCACTTTCAATTTTTGCCGATCACTTTCAAGTTTGGACGGAGGTATTTAAATGAAACTGTAATTATATAATGAACTCTCCTCAGCAATATCCTCCAACAACTGTATCTTTTCCTGACGACACTGTGTGTCGTGTTTTATTTGTTCCTCATGAACATTGTCGTCGCATATAGTGCGGTTTATTTTTTCCATTATATTATCATGTGGTTCACGGAGGCATTTTGCTAAAAAAAATACGAAGATCCAGGCGCAGTAGTTGTGCCACGTCTGTGGCAATATTCACATGAGGAAAAGAATGAAAATTCCACCTCACAAATTGCTCCAAATCATTAGCCGCCTGACATAAAAAAACGATCTATCACAATTCCTCAAGATCTGGCACTCCTGCATATAATAATCAATCTACGCATTAAAAAGTAGCGATCAGAACTTCAGCAAGGTTTTTAGCCTTGAACTGGAATTACCGTTCAATTGAAACTTACAAACTAAATCCTATAGAACGTCTGACAAGAACCCGAATTAGCTTCGAGATGAACCTCGATTGTCAGATCGACCTCCCTACCGCCCACGTGAAACATTAAACATAGAACATGCAATACAAATAGTATCAAAGTGGACATATTAATAGGGCTCAGCTAAACGTAAAACGAAGGAGTGAAACACACACGTTTTTACTTATCTTAATCAGAAAAAAAAAAATTTTCCCACATCCGATCGCTGCATGTATGAGCCATTATACAAGGATATGAATAATAATGTGCCGCCATTCCATGTTGATAGTCAGTGAAGTTCAGCGTTGACCAAGATGGTTGACCTTGAAAAAAACCGTTATCCTGGATGTTGTCACCTTGAAAGAACCTTGAAATTTTCAAACGATATCCTACAGGAATCTCAAATCTCCCCCATGAAAGCTGGTCGCCAAACTGTAATAGTCTATTTTCTGGACGTATTACTGTGGTAGACTAAATGTTCGGGGTGAATAGCAGTTGATAGACTTCTGTCTTAAGGGCTATCACTGACCCACGAGATGTTGTAGTTAGTTACGCGAATGTCGGGGCGAAATTCAGGCAAGATAACGTTGAATAAAAAGGTACTGTCAACACCAACAGCGGCAATCATAATATGCTGGAACTCATGGTTAGTTGACAGATTCACGACAATTTATTTTGGACAGTCACATCAACAAAATACTACAGCATGTTACTGATGTATGGCATCAATATATTCGAACATCACAAGGTGGTACATCTTCCAACATTCATCTTCAGCTAGTAGAACAGCTTGCTTTATACAATGTTCTTAATAACGGCTGACCCTTCAAGGGCAGTCAAACATTTCATGATCAAGTGGTAGACAATAAATTTCAGAAGAATACTCTCTTACAAATTAGCCTCATGGACCATCAAAGTCCGTAACATCGGCATATCCTTGTTGAGACTTGGTAATAAACAGTACATAAACATTCTGACGACTTCAATCTTGACTGACCTCCAATTTCATCCGTAAGTCCAACGGATGGCAAACTATAAATATATAATCTTTAAGATTCTTCAGTGTAATTCGCTCTGGCACGTAATTGACCGTATGAGGCTAGATCCGTATATTAAAGAGAATCCATTTTCAAGCCATCTATAAAATGGGGCAATGACCTCCCGTTTGACACTCGACTAGATTATTCCTTCAAAACAAGTTATACATCGATTATTTCATAAATTATACGAATGACTTACTTTTGGATTCATATGGCAATAACTTCCATCCGGAAGGCCATGTAACAAGGAATCCATAGTAGTTGACCCAAAGAAAAGGGTTACAATCTTAAATTAATCTCTCCAAGGATCCTAGCCTTCCTCCGGCTTCGAGGTTCATACGTCATCCCCTTGTTTAGCAACAAGGCCCAAACCAATACCACGCACCAAATATGTGCATTTTAGTGCACGATAAATTTAACTACTATTATCTTCTTAATATCTAAGTTGATGCGTACTCTCTTAACAGCAGCCAGACATATGTCCACTTTGCTACTGTTAAGGCATTCAAAAAAGGACGCAACAGTTTACCTTACCCCTCGCGAAAAAAAATATAATTCTATTATATTTTTTTACTTTAATAACCGTGGAGAGGCAAGTCAAAATTAACATCTACCCATAATATTAATATAAATTTACTAGACCAAATATTAATTACTGGTGAGTGAATATGAAATTGAACTCAAATCAAATTAATAAAATTCAATGTAAGAAAATATTCAACCACTGTCAACCAACTTGGGATAAATGTGGCAACAATAAAGAAAATAAAGTATTACGGATGATGGAAGTAAACAGAATGTGAAAAAAAAAAAAAAAAAAATGTCAGTAAATGAATTCAAATAAAAAATCAAAATGAAATGTCAATGTAAATGAGCAAATTCAAATAAATGACATATCATTGCTATGAAAATATATTAAAAATAACTACAGCATCAAATCTAAAGCAAAAGTTTTTAAATTCACGAAAGTCACGAATAATGGTAGAATTGAAACGCAAGTTTCCAGTTCTTGCATTGAAAAGTTAGCAATAGAAATCTGAATGTTCAAAATTTATTCGAAAATCAATGTAGATACGAAATTTGCGTAAACGTAAATCAATACATGAATCAAAGTTCCTTGAGCAGAAAGTTACATTTTAGGAACTGACTGTGTAGAGTCCTCACTCTCTGTAGGGCGTAGTAGCATGTTTGATTCATATGGACATCGAGACAAAATGTCCGCCAGTACGTTTTGAGATCCAGGTATGGCACGAATCGTGAAACTGTATGGCTGTAAGGCTATAGCGTACCAACGTAGATTTCGCAGACTTGACGTCTTTGTTATTGAGAGCAGTGAGTGCCTTTTGATCAGACTCGACTGTGAAGTGCGATCCAAGTAAGTAACGTTGTAGTTTCGTAATTGACCACACTACAGCGAGGAGCTCTTTATCAAGAACAGAATACTTCTGCTCCGTAGACGTTAACTTTCTGGATACATTCATCACCGGATGCAAGGTACTCGAATACTCCTGGAGTAATACGCTTCCAATTCCATAATTCGACGCGTCCCTGCGCAGAATAAAAGGTAGGTTCGCATTAGGTAATCTTAAAACAGGAGCTTGAGAAAAAAAAAATAATTTTATGGTATCCAACACGATTTGATGTTCTTGCGACCACCTTTAACAATGTAGAGAAAGGTGCAGTAATAATGGTTAATAAAAAGAAACGTAGTTGACAAAGGCATAGATCTCAAAGGATGAACTAAATTTATAGCCTGTGTAAAAGTAAAGAAGTGCGACAAAAGTCGTTGACTAAGAAAATACTGAGTTAATCGGCCCAGTAAAAAATAACGAAATATAGATACAATAAGTGTAGAGTCTGAACAGACAAGATGTATGAAAATAAAGAAATGCTAATATGGTAAGACATAGATGATATCAAGTACCAAGTATGATCTGTAATAGAAGAAGAGAAAAAATATTTTCTATAGGAAAAGCCTAAAATAACAAAGTCATAAAAGAAATATATGACTCGGAAGAGAAGAAATGATGACTGAACAAGTTGAGTCATCAAAGAAATGTGGTAATAAATTCTAATATCACTAGGCTAATATCTGCGTGACGCAGAATCAGGTACCAATTGTAACCTGAGAGAATGGTGGTGAAAATACACACCATTGTCCCGCTCGATAACCATGCGAGCATCTCTATTGGTCCTAAATGTAACCACGGCGTCACCATACCTCTTATTGGTAGGTGGCAACAGACGCACAAACTTAACGTCTGCCGTGTAGTTGAAAAAATTTCCAAGTGCTTGCCAAGTAGTTTGTTGTGGCAGATTTCGCACTAGAACGATGCGAGAATATGCACCTTTACCAATATATGTGGTACCGTTGTCACAAGAATGTGAAAAAGGTTGATGAGTAACCTTAGTCTGTTGAGGTACATTATAATATTTATTACTCCTGCCTGTAGAATTATTGCTATTAAATGTATCATACTTTTGTACCCGAGTATGACTACTTACAACAGGCAAAGGTGTAGGAGTACAGCATGTCGTAGACACCTGCTTGCAGGGCAAAGTGAAAACTTTGCTGACAACCTTATTGGTTTTACTTGTCCCATCGGAGTTACAACTCTTATTTTCATTAGGAACATCCTTTCCCTTTTTTTCAAACTTAACAGTTTTCTTAAGATCAGTTGCCTGCTGATCATGTTGCCAAGATTTGTTTTCTAAATTGGCAGTATTATTATGCCGAGGGAAAGTATATCTCCCTCGGAATGATTTCTTAAAATCCTGCTGACTATTAGCATTGAGTGCTTGGTGCTGACTCTTTGCTTTTGTGATGTGGTGATCATCAACCTTTTGTCTAACACTGTTAACCCTAACAGTAGACAACTCCTTGTTGTTTAAGACAACATCTATTAATCCATCAACCCTCTTTCTTAATTTACCATTTTCTAAATTGTGGATTGAAATCTCTTCACTCTGCCTCTTAATTACTGTATTAAGGTTTACAATTTTACCCATCTCCTGCATGAGTAATGTCTCACAGTTGGCCAACTTATCTTTCTCCATAGTCAATTCCTCTACTCTCTTTTTCTCATCCTTTTCTTTCCTTACTATTCTTAGTCGTGCTAATTTCTTTAATTTCTTTTTTTGCTCTACCAACATATGTGGTTGCAATCGAGCTACTTCTGATGTAAGCTCTTGAATCTTAACACACTGTTCCTGGAGTTTTCTTTGGTAGGCTACAGCATTATCTTGTGAAATTCTCAATGCGAGTTCCTTAACCTCAGACTCCAAAGCTTTATTTTTATCCATGGTAGATTTTAGTGAGGCCTTAGAATTGGCAAGCTCCACTTTCAGTTTTCGCAGATCACTTTCAAGTTTGGACTGTATTACATATAATGAACTCTCCTCAGCAATAGCGGTTTATTTTTTTTTTTTCCATTTTTATATCCAGGCGCAGTAGTTATCATGTGGTTCACGGAGGCATTTTGCTAAAAAAATCTATCACAATTCCTCCGACGTCACAGCTAAACAATTACTATTATAAGAAACAAGTAGCGATCAGAACTTCAGCAAGGTTTTTAGCCTTGAACTGGAATTACCGTTCAATTGAAACTTACAAACTAAATCCTATAGAACGTCTGACAAGAACCCGAATTAGCTTCGAGATGAACCTCGATTGTCAGATCGACCTCCCTACCGCCCACGTGAAACATTAAACATAGAACATGCAATACAAATAGTATCAAAGTGGACATATTAATAGGGCTCAGCTAAACGTAAAACGAAGGAGTGAACACACGTTTTTACTTATCTTAATCAGAAAAAAAAAATTTTCCCACATCCGATCGCTGCATGTATGAGCCATTATACAAGGATATGAATAATAATGTGCCGCCATTCCATGTTGATAGTCAGTGAAGTTCAGCGTTGACCAAGATGGTTGACCTTGAAAAAAACCGTTATCCTGGATGTTGTCACCTTGAAAGAACCTTGAAATTTTCAAACGATATCCTACAGGAATCTCAAATCGCTCTCATGAAAGCTGGTCGCCAAACTGTAATAGTCTATTTTCTGGACGTATTACTGTGGTAGACTAAATGTTTGGGGTGAATAGCAGTTGATAGACTTCTGTCTTAAGGGCTATCACTGACCCACGAGATGTTGTAGTTAGTTACGCGAATGTCGGGGCGAAATTCAGGCAAGATAACGTTGAATAAAAAGGTACTGTCAACACCAACAGCGGCAATCATAATATGCTGGAACTCATGGTTAGTTGACAGATTCACGACAATTTATTTTGGACAGTCACATCGACAAAATACTACAGCATGTTACTGATGTATGGCATCAATATATTCGAACATCACAAGGTGGTACATCTTCCAACATTCATCTTCAGCTAGTAGAACAGCTTGCTTTATACAATGTTCTTAATAACGGCTGACCCTTCAAGGGCAGTCAAACATTTCATGATCAAGTGGTAGACAATAAATTTCAGAAGAATACTCTCTTACAAATTAGCCTCATGGACCATCAAAGTCCGTAACATCGGCATATCCTTGTTGAGACTTGGTAATAAACAGTACATAAACATTCTGACGACTTCAATCTTGACTGACCTCCAATTTCATCCGTAAGTCCAACGGATGGCAAACTATAAATATATAATCTTTAAGATTCTTCAGTGTAATTAGCTCTGGCACGTAATTGACCGTATGAGGCTAGATCCGTATATTAAAGAGAATCCATTTTCAAGCCATCTATAAAATGGGGCAATGACCTCCCGTTTGACACTCGACTAGATTATTCCTTCAAAACAAGTTATACATCGATTATTTCATAAATTATACGAATGACTTACTTTTGGATTCATATGGCAATAACTTCCATCCGGAAGGCCATGTAACAAGGAATCCATAGTAGTTGACCCAAAGAAAAGGGTTACAATCTTAAATTAATCTCTCCAAGGATCCTAGCCTTCCTCCGGCTTCGAGGTTCATACGTCATCCCCTTGTTTAGCAACAAGGCCCAAACCAATACCACGCACCAAATATGTGCATTTTAGTGCGCGATAAATTTAACTACTATTATCTTCTTAATATCTAAGTTGATGCGTACTCTCTTAACAGCAGCCAGACATATGTCCACTTTGCTACTGTTAAGGCATTCAAAAAAGGACGCAACAGTTTACCTTACCCCTCGCGAAAAAAAATATAATTCTATTATATTTTTTTACTTTAATAACCGTGGAGAGGCAAGTCAAAATTAACTTACTTACTTACTTAGTCGTTCCTCTTCTACCGTGAGGTCAAAATTAACATCTACCCATAATATTAATATAAATTTACTAGACCAAATATTAATTACTGGTGAGTGAATATGAAATTGAACTCAAATCAAATTAATAAAATTCAATGTAAGAAAATATTCAACCACTGTCAACCAACTTGGGATAAATGTGGCAACAATAAAGAAAATAAAGTATTACGGATGATGGAAGTAAACAGAATGTGAAAAAAAAAAAAAAAAATGTCAGTAAATGAATTCAAATAAATGACATGCATCAAATCGATGAGTTATAGTAAAATAATGCAAATGAACAACGCGAAGTGAGCAACACTCCTAAGATTGTCTAGAAATAATTAGTGGTACTAATTAAATACGAGTGCTAATATACTAAATATTGCAAGTGCCAATCAATAGCGTTATGGACTTGCCATAATATCATTGCTATGAAATATATTAAAAATAACTAAGTTAAGTTTAATTGCTATTATTTAAAGCAAAAGTTTTAATCCATACTGAATTCACTGTCGACGAAAGTCACGAACTCGTAATGTCACCTTAGAAGCCTGTTATTAAATACGCAATGTTATTCGAAATACAAAGTTGTAACTTTTAAATGTTAAATTCACATCATTGGTATTGAAAAGTTCCAGTTCTTGCATTCTAGCAATAGAAATCTGAATGTTCAAAATTTATTCGAAAATCAATGTAGATACGAAATTTGCGTAAACGTAAATCAATACATGAATCAAAGTTCCTTGAGCAGAAAGTTACATTTTAGGAACTGACTGTGTAGAGTCCTCACTCTCTGTAGGGCGTAGTAGCATGTTTGATTCATATGGACATCGAGACAAAATGTCCGCCAGTACGTTTTGAGATCCAGGTATGGCACGAATCGTGAAACTGTATGGCTGTAAGGCTATAGCGTACCAACGTAGATTTCGCAGACTTGACGTCTTTGTTATTGAGAGCAGTGAGTGCCTTTTGATCAGACTCGACTGTGAAGTGCGATCCAAGTAAGTAACGTTGTAGTTTCGTAATTGACCACACTACAGCGAGGAGCTCTTTATCAAGAACAGAATACTTCTGCTCCGTAGACGTTAACTTTCTGGATACATACATCACCGGATGCAAGGTACTCGAATACTCCTGGAGTAATACGCTTCCAATTCCATAATTCGACGCGTCCCTGCGCAGAATAAAAGGTAGGTTCGCATTAGGTAATCTTAAAACAGGAGCTTGAGAAAAAAAATAATTTTATGGTATCCAACGCGATTTGATGTTCTTGCGACCACCTTTAACAATGTAGAGAAAGGTGCAGTAATAATGGTTAATAAAAAGAAACGTAGTTGACAAAGGCATAGATCTCAAAGGATGAACTAAATTTATAGCCTGTGTAAAAGTAAAGAAGTGCGACAAAAGTCGTTGACTAAGAAAATACTGAGTTAATCGGCCCAGTAAAAAATAACGAAATATAGATACAATAAGTGTAGAGTCTGAACAGACAAGATGTATGAAAATAAAGAAATGCTAATATGGTAAGACATAGATGATATCAAGTACCAAGTATGATCTGTAATAGAAGAAGAGATAAGTACAAAACATCCGGAAGAATGAAAAGTAATGCACCCACCAACGCAACTATTAAGTGCGTGGTGCAGAGTTTTGTACAAGTCACCCGTCTAAAAGATGGTGCGCAAAAATTGAACCATGTATTAAACTAATAGCTCTGTGAGTGTCGCGAAAGTTATTAAAGCGCACAAAAGCAAGCTGTTTAAGAGAATTTTGATGTTCGAACAAGCGAACAAATTTAACATTACCGATTTTCTGAAAAAAAAATGTTTCAGTGCATACCAAGAGGTATGAGACAGAATGTTGCGCACTAGAACAGTGCGATTCAGTGATATATGATCTCGGTCAGATTGCAACTGAGCCCGAGTATCATTCAAATTATAATGTGTCGCGTGTGCTAAACGTGACGAAGAAAGAAGGCACATATTATGTTTTTCCTTGTATGATGTAACAATAGGACAAAACACACATGTTAGAAAAAATATTTTCTATAGGAAAAGCCTAAAATAACAAAGTCATAAAAGAAATATATGACTCGGAAGAGAAGAAATGATGACTGAACAAGTTGAGTCATCAAAGAAATGTGGTAATAAATTCTAATATCACTAGGCTAATATCTGCGTGACGCAGAATCAGGTACCAATTGTAACCTGAGAGAATGGTGGTGAAAATACACACCATTGTCTGCTCGATAACCATGCGAGCATCTCTATTGGTCCTAAATGTAACCACGGCGTCACCATACCTGTTATTGGTAGGTGGCAACAGACGCACAAACTTAACGTCTGCCGTGTAGTTGAAAAAATTTCCAAGTGCTTGCCAAGTAGTTCGTTGTGGCAGATTTCGCACTGGAACGGTGCGAGAATATGCACCTTTACCAATATATGTGGTACCGTTGTCACAAGAATGTGAAAAAGGTTGATGAGTAACCTTAGTCTGTTGAGGTACATTATAATATTTATTACTCCTGCCTGTAGAATTATTGCTATTAAATGTATCATACTTTTGTACTATAGTATGACTACTTACAACAGGCAAAGGTATAGGTGTACAGCATGTCGTAGACACCTGCTTGCAGGGCAAAGTGAAAACTTTGCTGACAACCTTATTGGTTTTACTTGTCCCATCGGAGTTACAACTCTTATTTTCATTAGGAACATCCTTTCCCTTTTTTTCAAACTTAACAGTTTTCTTAAGATCAGTTGCCTGCTGATCATGTCGCCAAGATTTTATTTCTAAATTGGCAGTATTATTATGCCGAGGGAAGGTATATCTCCCTCGGAATGATTTCTTAAAATCCTGCTGACTATTAGCATTGAGTGCTTGGTGCTGACTCTTTGCTTTTGTGATGTGGTGATCATCAACCTTTTGTCTAACGCTGTTAACCCTAACAGTAGACAACTCCTTGTTGTTTAAGACAACATCTATTAATCCATCAACTCTCTTTCTTAATTTACCATTTTCTAAATTCTGGATTGAAATCTCTTCACTCTGCCTCTTAATTACTGTATTAAGGTTTACAATTTTACCCATCTCCTGCATGAGTAATGTCTCACAGTTGGCCAACTTATCTTTCTCCATAGTCAATTCCTCTACTCTCTTTTTCTCATCCTTTTCTTTCCTTACTATTCTTAGTCGTGCTAATTTCTTTAATTTCTTTTTTTGCTCTACCAACATATGTGGTTGCAATCGAGCTACTTCTGATGTAAGCTCTTGAATCTTAACACACTGTTCCTGGAGTTTTCTTTGGTAGGCTACAGCATTATCTTGTGAAATTCTCAATGCGAGTTCCTTAACCTCAGACTCCAAAGCTTTATTTTTATCCATGGTAGATTTTAGTGAGGCCTTAGAATTGGCAAGCTCCACTTTCAGTTTTCGCAGATCACTTTCAAGTTTGGACTGTATTACATCATTAAATATTATTATAATACAATAGAAGTAGACAATAGTGACAGGACAAGATGCAAAGGACGGATGAAAACTTTCGCAGAAATCAACTAAAGTAGAATGTAGAACTAAAAAAGAATATTGCAAAGCTTGCAATGACAACTGCGAATAGAAGTTACAAGACAAGTGACAGCACAAGGTATAAACACAAAGGTGAAAAAAACTAAGCGAAAGCAAGGTAAAGGTGGACATTTAGAAACAAAATACATCATATAAGTAAGATACAAGAAGAAATTTATACGAAAACAATAGTGAAAAAACACGACGTCACAGCTAAACAATTACTATTATAAGAAACAAGTAGCGATCAGAACTTCAGCAAGGTTTTTAGCCTTGAACTGGAATTACCGTTCAGTTGAAACTTACAAACTAAATCCTATAGAACGTCTGACAAGAACCCGAATTAGCTTCGAGATGAACCTCGATTGTCAGATCGACCTCCCTACCGCCCACGTGAAACATTAAACATAGAACATGCAATACAAATAGTATCAAAGTGGACATATTAATAGGGCTCAGCTAAACGTAAAACGATGGAGTGAACACACGTTTTTACTTATCTTAATCAGAAAAAAAAAATTTTCCCACATCCGATCGCTGCATGTATGAGCCATTATACAAGGATATGAATAATAATGTGCTGCCATTCCATGTTGATAGTCAGTAAAGTTCAGCGTTGACCAAGACGGTTGACCTTGAAAAAACCGTTATCCTGGATGTTGTCGCCTTGGAAGAACCTTGAAATTTTCAAATGATATCCTACAGGAATCTCAAATCGCTCTCATGAAAGCTGGCCGCCAAACTGTAATAGTCTATTTTCTGGACGTATTACTGTGGTAGACTAAATGTTCGGGGTGAATAGCAGTTGATAGACTTCTGTCTTAAGGGCTATCACTGACCCACGAGATGTTGTAGTTAGTTACGCGAATGTCGGGGCGAAATTCAGGCAAGATAACATTGAATAAAAAGGTACTGTCAACACCAACAGCGGCAATCATAATATGCTGGAACTCATGGTTAGTTGACAGATTCACGACAATTTATTTTGGACAGTCACATCGACAAAATACTACAGCATGTTACTGATGTATGGCATCAGTATATTCGAACATCACAAGGTGGTACATCTTCCAACATTCATCTTCAGCTATTAAAACAGCTTGCTTTATACAATGTTCTTAATAACGGCTGACCCTTCAAGGGCAGTCAAACATTTCATGATCAAGTGGTAGACAATAAATTTCAGAAGAATACTCTCTTACAAATTAGCCTCATGGACCATCAAAGTCCGTAACATCGGCATATCCTTGTTGAGACTTGGTAATAAACAGTACATAAACATTCTGACGACTTCAATCTTGACTGACCTCCAATTTCATCCGTAAGTCCAACGGATGGCAAACTATAAATATATAATCTTTAAGATTCTTCAGTGCAATTCGCTCTGGCACGTAATTGACCGTATGAGGCTAGATCCGTATATTAAAGAGAATCCATTTTCAAGCCATCTATAAAATGGGGCAATGACCTCCCGTTTGACACTCGACTAGATTATTCCTTCAAAACAAGTTATACATCGATTATTTCATAAATTATACGAATGACTTACTTTTGGATTCACATGGCAATAACTTCCATCCGGAAGGCCATGTAACAAGGAATCCATAGTAGTTGACCCAAAGAAAAGGGTTACAATCTTAAATTAATCTCTCCAAGGATCCTAGCCTTCCTCCGGCTTCGAGGTTCATACGTCATCCCCTTGTTTAGCAACAAGGCCCAAACCAATACCACGCACCAAATATGTACGTTTTAGTGCGCGATAAATTTAACTACTATTATCTTCTTAATATCTAAGTTGATGCGTACTCTCTTAACAGCAGCCAGACATATGTCCACTTTGCTACTGTTAAGACATTCAAAAAAGGACGCAACAGATGCATTGTGTGCTATTTGTTGAATATTGTCAGTTATGTCATTTATGTATGCAAGGAACAGTGTAGATGACAGGACACCCCCTTGTGGGAGCCCCTGCTCTAATATAAACTTTTTACTAGTCTGTCCTTGCAGCTGTACTCTGGCGGTTCTATTTTCAAGGTAGTGACCAATCCATTTGTACATTCGCCCACATACACCACTTCTCTGCAGTTTGACTTTCAATCCCTCTTTCCATACTCTATCGAAAGCTTTTTCTAAATCTACCCAAACCACTAGCGTGTGTTTTTTTTCGTGGAAGGCATCTTCGATATCCTGAGCTATATATGTGATTTGATCTTCAGTGGATCTGTGTTGTCTGAATCCTGCTTGTTGATGGTTTAATAGGTGTTTGCTTTCCAGGTGCCACATCAGTCTGGTATTAATCATGCGCTCCATCAGTTTTCCTACACAGCTTAGTAGGCTGATCGGTCTGTAACCATTTGGTTCTTTCAGGTCCTTGTCTTTCTTTGGTATAGGTATCAGTATAGCTTCTTTCCATGCCTGCGGGACAATTTCTCTTTTCCAACTGTAGTTCAGTACTGCCAGAAGCTTCCTTTTTGCCTTTGTGCCGAGACCTATTAACATTTCATTGGTTATTCCATCTTTTCCAGGTGACTTCTTTTTCTTTAGTGACATTATTGCCTCTTCCATTTCTGCCATTGTCAAATTTGTCATCATATGCTCTTCAGGTGCAATCTGTGAGTTGTCATGAATCAACTGTTCATCTGTGACGATTTTCTTCCTGTCAGCGGGGACATCAATGTGATTTGCGCTAGCAAAGTATTCTATAAATGCATTTGCAGCTTTTTTGCCTATCAGCATATTGTCGCCGTGTTTGAGTGAGATTTGTTTGTAATGAGATCCTTCGTTGTTCAAGGCTCTAACCAGTTTCCATAGCTTATTTCCGTCTTTATCTAAGTTTAGATTTTCTGTTTTTTCTTTCCAGCAGTCTCTTGTTGTTTTATTTATTGTTTTTCGGTATTTTGCAGTGGTGGCTTTGAGTAAGATGTTTGCTTCAGTTGTTTGTTCTCTTTCTGCTGTGTTTCTGACCTCTGTTACTTCATCTTTGAGCCTTTGAAGTTCTTCAGTCCAGTAAGGTTTGTAATTTTTTCTTGCCCCTCTGGGAATGGAATCAGTGGCTGCTTGTAGTATGGCTCTGTTTAGGCTTTCGACCATTGTTTTCATATTGCCATGCCGTGTGTTAATGGTTTCACAAAACCTGTCTGACAACATTGTAAACTTGTCCCAGTCAGCTCGTTTGTAGTTCCATCGAGGAAGTAGTTTTACT
Source organism: Oreohelix idahoensis (assembly GCA_024509875.1). NCBI lineage: Eukaryota > Metazoa > Mollusca > Gastropoda > Stylommatophora > Oreohelicidae > Oreohelix > Oreohelix idahoensis. The sequence goes on from JAMPIV010017869.1 coordinate 166,315, forward strand.
TCCTGCGGAACAAATTCCATATTTATGACCAGCTTTATTGGTTTATGGTCACTACCTGCTAGCTGATCAAGCACATGTCTGTCTATTTTGTGTATGATATCTCCTGTAGAAAAGGCTAGATCTGGATTGGAAGTAGTGTGCCATCTTTTGGAGTAAAAACTGGGGTTGTCATCAGCTGTTGAAGACGGTGAAGATTTGTATCTGTCTCCCAGTCCTCCACTTCGTCTCCTCTGTTGTCTGTATCTGGGTATCCCCATCTTTCAGAATGGCTATTGAAATCTCCCACCACTACGCAATTTGAGTCCTTTATTTCCATGCAGGAAAGTGACAGATCCTTGTTTGGTGGGCCATACAGATTGTAAATACGGATGCACGTTTCATTGATTGTTATGTCCACCCCGATTATTTCAGATTGATTGTTGAGGTTCACGGATACTTTGCTGCTTGGTAGAGAATTTCGCGTGAGTATCAGAACACCTCCTTTGTGTCCTTCTCGGTTGAGTCGGAAGGCCTGGTATCCTCTAACTGAAAATCTGTGGTTGCTGTTGAGGTGAGGTGAGTTGAATGCATGCAATATCTTCTGCATATAGACGTTTTGTTAAGGGAACTTTTTTGTTGCAAACTCCTTCCGCATTACACTGCAAAACTATACGATGATGAGAAATATACAACAAATGGGCGATACAAGCAGATGGAAAAAGTGATGAGAGAAAAAAAGAACAATAATAATACAAGAAAACCGTAAAATCTAAAAGAAATACTGAAACAAGAAAGTAAATAATTAACGAAACGAAAAAACAAGAATAAACAAAACTGATGAACTAGTAAAAGTTAGCTTAGCTCGATCCAAAGAATCTGTGGAAGAAAGCGGTAGTCTCTTGTCACAGAAATCACAAGGAAGTGACGTACGATAGCGACAAAACAAGAGATATAAAAAGATACGAAACGAACCAAAACAAAAACATAAAAAGATAGATCTAAAAGACAAATAAAGAATGAAAAAGAGAAAAGCTACCAGAATTTATGCAAAATGATGATGTATATTCAAACCATCGGGAGCTAAGACGCCCATTTTAAAAATAAGGCGATTCTCCAACAAAAAGCGAGTCTTGTCATTACCGGCACACGAAATGTACTAAATCTGGTCATATTCTCTATTACATAACACAAATGGTTTACCTTAGTGTTCCAAGACTTAAAAGCAAGTTTTAGTTACTGCAACATGGGAGCCGCGCTAGCGTAGTGGTTACAACACCGCTCTGGCGACCGGGTGATTCAGGATCAAACCCGGGCAACGGCATTTGAGGATTTTTCGTCGACCGTGATTTGGACTGGATTAACTCGAGACCTGGCGAGAACATTTGAAGGAGTGTCATCGACCAGGGACTGGCGGCTCCTGAGCCGACCCAGCTCTAATGGGTACCTCCGAAAACAGCGAGTATCTGCCTGAATGGCGAGGGACACTTGTCTCTGTACAAGAAAATAGGATACTCACGTAAAAATCAATGTCAGGTTAGACATTAAAAATAACCTGAGATTTCGCCTCGAGTATTAGCGGGCGTACGAAAAAAAAAAAAAAAAAGTTACTGCAACATTAAATTGCCCACTGTAAATTCACATTCTACTTTGAACTTGTTGACGTCTTTCAGATTTCGTGCAACATGTATTTAAGTAAAACAATCAAACCTGTGTTAATACTATCAAAAAATGTTGCACGTTGGGATTCTCTATCACATTTCCCTTCAAATCGCTTTATAAATTGTGCATGTTGACCCTAGAGATGTACTTTTAAAGTTTACAATAAATGATAGTATTCTCCTTTGCTTAGAATTATTTTAAGTAAAACTTTCAGCACAATGAATAATAATGGAGGAATCATAGAGTTAATTTTGGTGTCATTTTAAAATACTATTTACAAACAGAGCAAGTGTAAAACCTTTTATGATTTTTCTGTAAACCTAATTTCTGTATTAGAAGTTTTTGGCTTTACTGTGGTCATGTATTTTGATTGTCATGAGTCATTATTGAACATTCTGATGTGAATTTCCTTGAAGATGGATGCCATAATGCAGTTTTTATACACAGTTTTGTACTACCATACTTTCTGTCTGTTCATTAGTTTTGGTTTGTGTTCCCTCTTTATGTCACTGCCATAAGTTTGTTTTTTGAGCTGTGTATCATTCTTTGTCCTGTACTGTAGTTAAATATACTTCAAAGTTTATTACAGTTTCTTGGCTTTGTTTTGATAGCATGTTACCAAATAAAAAGTTCCAGTACAAATGTTCAGTGATTGTTTTATAAACATGTTTTCTTTAATTACACACTTTGTTTTTGGTAAATTTTGTTTTCTCTTTGTCTCCATTGTAGTCATGTAAACAAAAAAAAAGAAAAGTTAAAACATTGTCATTTCCTTGTGAAGAAAGTGCAGAGGTTAGCTTGTTTCTTTTTCTTTTCCCTTATTGCTCCAGATAGAGCATAAAGGCACTATTACAGCTAATCATCTTAGCTGGAAACATACATCAAAGTATTCATGTCCTCTTGCAGCTGTGATTTGTGTTGCAATGGGTTTTAAATTATGAGGTTACCAGCCACATGTACATCCTCATTTTAGTAGCATCTTACAGCATGAGAATTATTTCTTTGTCCTTTGGACATGCTCCTCCTTCCCCCTCCCTCCATCTACAGGGGGCTTGCTTGTTTAGATCAGTTGTTCGCTAAGTGGGATGTACCGCGTTGGGGGGAGGGGGGGTCGTTCAGTAGTAAAGGATTAGTGGTTGGATTTGTCAAGCTAAATTCAGCAATATTTCTTGATATACTGCTTACATGTAGAAGCGATTCTATTATACAGGGTCCTGACGTGAGCGCTTATACTTATAAGGAGAACGTAGCCTGAACAAACCCTAACCCACCGCTCATCCCAGTTTCTCATAGCCCTGTAGCAGAGGTTCCAACCTAGGGCACACGTCCAGGGGGTATCTGCGAAAACGTTGATTGAGTTTTTTTCAATGTCTTAATGTAAGCTTGTGAATTGATTGTCTCTCCTCTTGGCATAACGTCCACAAGAATCACACCTTCAATGTCCCAAAAGACAGTGATCATGACCTTTCCAGCTGAAGGAATTGTCTTGAATTTCTTTCTTCTTGGTGATTGCGGATGATGCCACTCCATTGACTGTCTTTTTGTCTCAGGTTAAAAATTATGTGCCCAGGTTTCGTCGCTTGTAACGATCTTAGCCAAAAAGTTCTCTCCATCAGCATTGAAACACTCCAACAATTCAGAAGAAATTGCTTTCCTTTGCAATCGGTGGTCATTTGTGAGACTTCGAGGAACCCATCTTGCGCAAACCTTAGAAAATCCGAGAGTTTTTATAACTGCATTTGCACTACCAATGCTGACTGACAGTTATAAGGCCAATTGTTGAGTAGTGATTCGCCTATCAGTAAGAATAATGCCCTCAGCGCATTTCAACATTTCTGCGTTGGTGGCTGTGGCAGGACGTCCACAGCGCGGCCGATCAAGCTGCTCCGTATCTCCACTTCCTGATTCTTTGATTCTCTGAACCCAGCGACTGACTGTACTCCTGTCGACTGCAAAACTTCCATACACATCACATAGACGCTTGTGAATATTCACAACAGTTTCCTTCTCTGCAACGAGAAATTCTATCACAATTCGCTGTTTATAATGCAAGTTGCTAACACGCTCCATTTCAACAGTTTAGGGCAGCCGTATTATTTGGCCGGTTGCAGTGCAATTTAGTGCACACAATTGGCACATGCCATATTTGAAGTGTGCAAAATTTCATGCTTCTATCTTCATTATTAGCTGAGAAAAACGATGTGGTGCATTACTTTCTGAACGCCCCTCGTACTATCCTATTCAAATATTGGGTAGCAGTGTTGGCAAAAAAAAATGTGAATTTGAGAGACATCATTGAGGTGTGGGCGAGATAGGAAAGATGGGAAATGGAGAGGATGCTGGGAGTATTCTCTGAGAGCCAAGGGGGCAGTGACCCAAAAAAAAGCTTAGCTTTAGATGATGAATAATTTGTATGAGCTGCTGTTAAAAAGCCTAATTTGTGAGTTACTGTCCATTACTGCATTCATTATATAGGGTAACTGCCTACTTTACAGGCTCATTCTTATGACACAGTAACAAAATATACAGATGTATTGACAGATACGTCTTTGTCAGTGACAGTGAGTTAGGGAGTATCTGACAAGAGATAAAGTGGCGTAGAGGCGAGATAAATAAATGTGTGTGAAAGGGAGTCGAAGGCATTGTTTGATTGAATTGTGAGGCTAAGACAATCTTCATTACTGCACCAGTTTCTTCAGAAGATAAGCAGGCGTTAAACTCACAGCAGCATTATGTTTAAGTCATCTGTGTTATTTAATATGGTTAACATTGTTTTGATATCAGAATAAGCAGACATGGTCAGTATGTATTTTAAAAAAATGTTACTTTTCAGAAATATTTATTTTGCACTTTGTAGATGATGTGGCAAACGCTCTAAGCAAAGATGTTTAACATATGCCAGAGTTGCATTGAGTAGTATGAATACAGACAAAGATTTATTTGGTGGAGTTTGATATATGGCATATTCATCATTATTATACCGAATTCCTTGCAAGGTATAATCAGTTATTTGTATTGATCTTGTACTTTGTGGCACAAGTTTCTGCACCTGATTTTTTTCTTGAGTTTCACCATTTGCGCATGCACGTTAGCTGTCACATCCGCTCAAAACATATATGATACACAGAAAAGTATCCAGATAATTTGTTGACCCATTTGTTAATCCTGGGTATATTGGAACAAGGACTCTCTTGCAGTGACGTAAACTGTTTTTCATATTTGTTAAGTTTATTTGTTTTTTTTTGGCTTGAAGTTTCATTGAAATGGGGTAGCCAGCTCCAGGCTGACCTTCCTTAGTAGGTTATAGTGGTAATATTCTTTGGGGTTGGAGTGGCTAAGAGGTATGGCGTCCGCCTCGAGTTCTGGAGGTAACCGGGTTCAATTCCCAGTTGAGGGAATATAATTTATGGAAATTTTTTTCAGAACCAGTAGTCCTAATGATCTCCTGGGTAGCGAGATCGGATGCCTAGCCTTCTCAGATAAGGGCGAAAAAATAGGAAGTCCCGTGTGCAAGTTGCGCACGTTAAAAATCCCACGGCAGTTGAAAATTGTAAAGAGTAGGCCTATCAGGCCGCTGCCTTGGCAAAATTTAAAAATTAGAAACCTACCCACCACAAAAATATTTATAGAATGTGTGATTCCTATATACACACATTGGGATTCTCGCCGGTGATACGGAGTTTGTGCACTGTGCTGAGATCCTCCTTGTGTGATCTAAGGGAGGAGATCGGAGCACTGATGGAGTTGTCCATGTGCAATGAAGATAGTCCTTAAAAACTAAACTACTCTTTGCTCCCTTTCAGGCCCCTGTAACACACTGGAGATTTATGTAGGTGGTGGGCTATTTATATGTTGGACAATCATATACTTATATATCTGACATTTCATTGGATATTGAAACTTGTTGAAAGTTATAAGACCAACTCCTTCTGCCTCTCTCACCCTGGAGATTCCAGAACAAGGACTTCCTTGTAATGCTATCAACAGGTTTCCTCAGTGTGGTTGACTTGTCCATGTTATTGTTGGAAGTTTTTTTGGCTTAAAGTGTCAACAGGATGGGGTAGCCAGCCCCCATGCCCAACCCCCTTTAGTTTCCTCTTATGACATGCTTGGTAGGCTACAGTGTTACTATTCTTTGCTCCCTTGTCCCGGTAACACGCTAGCAGTTTATGTATCATTTAAAAAAAAGTTAAAGGTTGTCCCATAGATACTGCCATGGGGGGGGGGGGGGGGGGGGGGGGGGGGGGGGGGGGGGGGGGAGGGGGGTTTGCTTTTCTATAGAGGGTGGATAATAAGAAAAAAACTTAAGTGAACCCACCGTTGCCTCAAGTTTTAATAAAACATATAATGTTTCAAGTCAAGTTTAACACGGTAATTTTTTTTTCAGCAGTAATAATTGTTAAGATCATATCTGGGACAAAGGTAGAGACAGAATAGTATCTTCTGCAGTTTTACAGTAACAAGAATGAGAATTGAAAATCCAGTCTTCTTTGAGAACCTGGACATATTCAGTGAAGTCCTAGTAATTGTTGAAATCATACTTAAGACTGGTTTAACATTGGACATTCTGAACAAAAATGCACCATGCCTTGTGTTGTAAAAACTTTTGACTCATAAATAAGACAATGTAGCCGCAATATCTAACCGCCCAAACACTGCTAGATTAATGCATTTCGGTATTTGCCTGGTTGTACATATATTACATATTCTTAAATCTGTTTTTGAGTTGTTTGAGTTATTTATTCAGCTTTATGTTTATAAAAGTTATATAATTTTTTACCGTGTAGAATTATAATACTGATGGGACGATATGTACAGTAATTTCAAATACAACAAGTAAATCAAGAAATGGTTTCTAATGTGTGTGGATGTAAATTATGTACCTTGTTCATAATTTAGGAATAGGTGTCCATTAATGATTTTTGGTTTGCCTATTAAAATAATTTGTTTAAACAAATGTATTTTTGTACTGCTGCACAGTTTACTGGATAACATTTCTTTAGCATGTTGTTTTAATTATTACCTTTCAGCACTTGATGGAACACAGGTTCTCAGCAAAAAACATGCCAAGTAATGCAGCCCTATGTCATCCATTTAAGGCAGGGTTTATTACAATTTTTTGGTGCTATGGACCTCCTTGGTTGTCCAGTGAAGGTTGTGAACCTCCTTGATTGTCAAATGAAGGCTATGGACCTCCTTGATTGTCCAATGAAGACTATGGACCTCCTTGATTGTCCAGTGAAGGCTATAGACCTTCTTGATTGTCGAACAAAGGTCATGGACCCTATTGATTGTCAAATGAAGGCTATGGGCTTCCTTGATTGTCCAATAAAGGCTGTGGACCTCCTTGATTGTCCAGTGAAGGCTATGGACCTCCTTGATTGTCGAATGAAGGTCATGGACCCTATTGATTGATGAATGAAGGCTATGGGCCTCCTCGATTGTCCAATGAAGACTATGGGCCTCCTCGATTGTCCAATGAAGGCTGTGGACCCCCATGATTTTCCAGTGAAGGTTATAGGCCTCTTCGGGGGGGGGGGGGGGGTAGGGAGAGAAGAGAATGTACATAATAGCATAATAAAAACTTTACATTTGAAACTTACAGGTTATGTACATGACCCCCTAGAATTCATTCATGGACTCCCAGGGTTCTGTGGACCACAGGTTGAGAAGCCCTGATTTAAGATGTTTCCCAGGGTTCTGTGGACCACAGGTTGAGAAGCCCTGATTTAAGATGTTTCCCAGGGTTCTGTGGACCACAGGTTGAGAAGCCCTGATTTAAGATGTTTCCCAGGGTTCTGTGGACCACAGGTTGAGAAGCCCTGATTTAAGATGTTTCCACGTCTTTCTTATCCCTTTCATATCTGTGTCTAGTTCTCTTCTCCATGTATTTTTTTATTATTTTTTTTGGGTTTTGTTTTGATCTCCCTCTATTTCTCTTAACCCTGTGGATTCAAAAACAAGAACTGCCTTGTAATGTCCTATCCAGTGTCAGCATCTTCTCCTCACTTCTTTTTTCCACTTCCATCGTATCTTTTGAAAATTGTGTGGCTTTAAGTTCCTAAAGGATATGGTTGCTAGCCCAGTACCCAACCCACTTTTTCACCTTTTATGACATGACTGACAGGTCACAGTGCTACCATTTTTTGCGCCCCCCCCCCCCCTTCCCCCCCAGCCCTGGTAACAAAATGCTGTTTTAATGATCACAATATATTATTAACCACTCTGTCAATCTGACGCTCATTGGGCATTTATCGCATTAAAAATGGGTCATCAGGTGTTGTATGTACTCTTCATTACTCTAACCCCAGGTGAGGGAGATACTGTGTGATGATGAGAGGAGCCTGAGACAGACTTCCAACTTTATAGGAAAAATAGAAGTGGTTATAAGAGAGCAAATGAAGAAGTAGAAAAGTTCTTTTCATTTGGTGTGGAAGATGAGGCTGCTTGCTTGTCACAGATTGTAATCTGTGTTTGAGAGGAAAAGTCAGGGAGGCAATTTCAATTAATCTGAAATTCTATTTCAGGGGTCTTCATCTCTGCCCATGAGGTCTTTGCTAGCTTTAACATCCTCTTCTACCATTCTTCCGCAGGTCTTTTGTGCCATCTCCTCACCCCCTCACAGTTCCAGTCTAGCACTTGTCTGGTTTGTTGTTACCTGAAGGTATGTCCTATGTCTGGTTTGTTGTTACCTGAAGGTATGACCTATGTCCGGTTTGTTGTTACCTGAAGGTATGTCCTATCATCTACGCTTTCTTACCTTAATGACTATTTAATATCATTCTCCTCATTAGTCTGTGTTTGTTATTAATCTGACCATCTGATCTTCTTCTTCTTCATACACTCCCAGACATCTCAAAGAAAGCAGTACCGGTAGTTAGCTTGAGACTATTGGCATCTCCGTAGAGCTTTTCCACGAATGGTACTGATATCGGCCATATGCGCTTTCTCTGTTCCACATATGTTGGGCATCTCTGAAGCAGATGTTCAGCAGTCATTTTATCGCTGCCACAGTTACACTCATTGGTAGTTCCTATCTTTAGCTTGCTGAATAGATGTTATGAAGGTTGTGATGGAGACATCTTGTCAGTGAATGTCTGCATTTTTGGTGTGACATTCTTGGTGAAGATGACACTTGGCTAAACATAGTGTAAGACAGTTTACGAGTGTTGAACTGCCTTGTTTTATTTGCCTGAGAATAAGGTGCAGAGTTACATCCTGGGAATTTGGTGCAAATATGACTTTACTAACGACTGCCATGGATTTTAACTCGGATACCCAAAGGACAATCCACATTCTTCCTGTTGAAGACATTCAGTATTACAAAGTTAGATATGACATTGCAAACCCATAGGTGCTCAGTCTCCCTCAGCATATGTCGAAGAGTGTGAATACTAACTGCTCCTGTACCTCGCTGGTTGTTTACACGATGGATGCATCCTATAATATGTCCATCTCTGCTAGCCTAACGTTTGAGGCTAAGTTCCAACAGTCTCAATCCTTGATGATTCATCTATTGCAGTGTCATTCAGGGTTCTTACATAAAATGTAAAGGATCCCACGAGCAGCTAAAATCACTAATGACAGTGTCCTGAAAGAAGTCTATGCACAAAGGAAGTTTATTATTATACATTCAAGAGAAGTATTACCTATATATAAATAAAATTCTAGGGCATAGGGCAAGCATCTAAAATAAATTACATAATTTACATGCAATATAATAAATTAAAGTTTAATACATTTTAATAATAATTAAACAATAAGTTTTAATTTTACAAATACATATTACTTATTTCTTATCGTATAAAATTTATTAAATAATCTCACCAAGCTGCTACATCACTACATGCCTTTTAACTTGACTCTCACCATACCGCTCTCACACGCACCACGCCACACACTTATTACGAGAGGCAGGGAGTTAGAAGGTGGGAGGGAGTAAGACAGGATTAAGACATGTATCAGAGTAAACAACTGAACTATTGCTTCAAAATAAAATAAGATGGAAAAATAAAATAAAATTGTTATTACCTCAACAGGTTATCTTTTCACCAAAAGTTGTCAGTACTTGAAGTAATTTACTTAAAATAATGGAACATAAGAAAACCCTCAGACAGTGCATGGGCAGATTTTATTTTTGTCACGTACCCCCTCCTTAGGTGTATTCTCGTACCCCTAGGCCAGCGGTTTTCAACCTTTTTGAGTCCATGGCTCCCCTGACCAACTACATTCTTTCTGCGGCTCCCCTGTGGGATAATTGGTAAAAACTCTAGCGATGTTTCGACATTTAGCCTAACTTTTTTTTGAGCAGGAGAACTTTGGAAAGGCTTTTAAACAATGTAATTTTAAAAAAAAATGCAATTGGACAATCTGTGACAAAATTACACGTACAAGAAAAAATATACACAAAGTGAACTTTGAAAACCCTTACTATAAAAAAGAAAACAGCACAGATAAAGTAGTTTCTTTCTAACATTTCATTTTTTTTGGTCTGAAAATCATTCACTGATATACTGCACTCATGATTCAATCTCCATAACAAAAAACTTGTACAGTAAAACTAAAAATAAAATATGATGAATAAAGTACCAGTCACCTCACTGTGAAACTTGAGCTTGCTTGTTGTTACACAGCTTGTCAAATCTTGGCACCAATTGAGATACGGCTACCCTCATTTCCTTCTCCACATCGTCTTGATTTGAACTTGGTTTTTATGACAGCCACTGCTGAAAACCCAGCCTCTCAGAGATAGGAGGTTGCAAAAGGAATTAATATCTTCAGTGCTCTCTTTCTCAAGCTTGGGAACTCCTGTTTTACTGAATACCAAAATTTTGGCAATGCCATGGATGGAAACTTCGCTCAGTTCTTCCTCTTCTGCAGTACTGAAGTCCGAAGGAGTATCACTACTGAAGGGATTTTGAACCCACTGAAACCTGTCACAGTTTTCAGGAAAGTATTTTTCAAAATGAACTCACCGTGTTACCTACTATGGTCGCGCGAGGAGAATGTGCGGAAAGTTGATAGGGGGTCGGGGGAGCGGGACTTCAAAGGCTGGCCAACATCAAAAGTGAAATTTCTCCGGGGTCACGCAGGTTGACAAACAACAAAAATGAAATTTCCCACAGCTCTGTGTTTTCTTTACAGCTAAATACGAAAAAAATCCACGCCCACCCACGGCGCCCCTGATCGTCAGTCATGGCGCCCCACGGCGCACAGGTTGAAAACTGCTGCCCTCGGGGTACACATACCCCAAGTTGAATACCACTGCTCTACATGACCTTCCAGGGTTCACATGGAAGGGCTTACTCTCACTATGCTAGTCGAGAGCTTCACTGCAAGAAATAACATGTTCCAATTAGCAAACAAAAAACAACACACAAAAATCAAAGAACTTTCTATATAAGTTTTTATAAAATCATATCTCATTCCATCGAGCTCTCTTCGTCTGCTCCTTGACAGCCATAAAAAGATAAAAACTATTGTTAAAAGAATTTTCATGACAACGAAACACTGTGGAGAGTGAGTGAGTTTATTCAAGATCAACATTTGTGTGACAGAAAAATAGTCTAAAATAAATTTCTTGACCTAACAGTAGTGATAAAACTATCAACAGATATCTTTAGAAGATAATTACCCCAAATGAAATGGTGAGACAAAATTAACAACATAAAAAAATAAAAAGAGGAAAAGAATGAAAGAAATAACCAACTGAGAAAGCAGGCAGCATGGAAGAACAGCATGGAGGACACAGACAATAAGCTAAAAATCCATTCTAGAAAATGGAAAAATTCATTTGCAATCAATTTTTGTCAGGGATAAACAAACAAAAACAGAAAGAAACAAAGTCAGAAAAAATTAAGTACCGGTAATAAAAATAAATATGAATAATACAACTGGTGCTATCACATAGCTGGACACAAAATGAAGAAAGTGAAAAGAAAGACAGTTCTTGTTTTTACAGTAGCCGGTCATGTCATGGAAGTGAATTATGGGTAGTCACTAAACAAATAAAAAGACTATTGAAGTCCACAAAGGTGTGGACTTAACAGTGTCATGAACTCTGTAAAAAAAAAAAAAAAAAATACAGGCAAAAAAAGAGATATGAGGATGTGCTGGAAGACATTAAAGTGCAAAGATAGCTTTATTACACACAACAGAATAAGACACTCCACATGCTAGGAGCAGATTAAAATAAGAACACACACTGACAACAGGCACAGTCTAGAGACAACAAAGACAAGAACAGTCTAGAGACAACAGCACAGTCAAGAGACAACAGACACAGTCTTAGAGACAACAGGCACAGTCTAGAGACAACAGCACAGTCTAGAGACAACAGGCACAGTCTTAGAGACAACAGGCACAGTCTAGAGACAACAGGCACAGTCTTAGAGACAACAGGCACAGTCTAGAGACAACAGGCACAGTCTAGAGACAACAGGCACAGTCTAGAGACAACAAAGACAAGCACAGTCTAGAGACAACAGCACAGTCTAGAGACAACAGGCACAGTCTAGAGACAACAGGCACAGTCTATAGACAACAGGCACAGTCTATAGACAACAGGCACAGTCTAGAGACAACAGACACAGTCTAGAGACAACAGGCACAGTCTATAGACAACAGGCACAGTCTATAGACAACAGGCACAGTCTAGAGACAACAGGCACAGTCTATAGACAACAGGCACAGTCTATAGACAACAGGCACAGTCTATAGACAACAGGCAGTCTAGAGACAACAGGCACAGTCTATAGACAACAAAGACAAGCACAGTCTAGAGACGAGACAACAAAGACAAGCACAGGCTAGAGACGAGACAACAAAGACAAGCACAGGCTAGAGACAACAGCACAGGCTAGAGACAACAGCACAGGCTAGAGACAACAGCACAGTCTAGAGACACCAGCACAGTCTAGAGACAACAGCACAGTCTAGAGACAACAGCACAGTCTAGAGACAACAGGCACAGTCTAGAGACGAGACAACAAAGACAAGCACAGGCTAGAGACAACAGCACAGGCTAGAGACAACAGCACAGGCTAGAGACAACAGCACAGTCTAGAGACACCAGCACAGTCTAGAGACAACAGCACAGTCTAGAGACAACAGCACAGTCTAGAGACAACAGGCACAGTCTAGAGACAACAGGCACAGTCTATAGACAACAAAGACAAGCACAGTCTAGAGACGAGACAACAAAGACAAGCACAGGCTAGAGACAACAGCACAGTCTAGAGACAACAGCAGTCTAGAGACAACAGGCACAGTCTATAGACAACAAAGACAAGCACAGTCTAGAGACGAGACAACAAAGACAAGCACAGGCTAGAGACAACAGCACAGGCTAGAGACAACAGCACAGTCTAGAGACAACAGGCACAGTCTAGAGACAACAGCACAGTCTAGAGACAACAGCACAGTCTAGAGACAACAGCACAGTCTAGAGACAACAGCACAGTCTAGAGACAACAAAGACAAGCACAGTCTAGAGACAACAGCACAGTCTAGAGACACCAGCACAGTCTAGAGACAACAGGCACAGTCTAGAGACAACAGGCACAGTCTATAGACAACAAAGACAAGCACAGTCTAGAGACGAGACAACAAAGACAAGCAGAGGCTAGAGACAACAGCACAGGCTAGAGACAACAGCAGTCTAGAGACAACAGCACAGTCTAGAGACAACAGCACAGTCTAGAGACAACAGCACAGTCTAGAGACAACAGGCACAGTCTAGAGACGAGACAACAAAGACAAGCACAGGCTAGAGACAACAGCACAGGCTAGAGACAACAGCACAGTCTAGAGACAACAGGCACAGTCTAGAGACAACAGCACAGTCTAGAGACAACAGCACAGTCTAGAGACAACAGGCACAGTCTAGAGACAACAGGCACAGTCTATAGACAACAAAGACAAGCACAGTCTAGAGACGAGACAACAAAGACAAGCACAGGCTAGAGACAACAGCACAGTCTAGAGACACCAGCACAGTCTAGAGACAACAGCACAGTCTAGAGACAACAGCACAGTCTAGAGACAACAGGCACAGTCTAGAGACAACAGGCACAGTCTAGAGACAACAAAGACAAGCACAGTCTAGAGACAACAGGCACAGTCTAGAGACAACAGCACAGTCTAGAGACAACAGCACAGTCTAGAGACACCAGCACAGTCTAGAGACAACAGCACAGTCTAGAGACAACAGCACAGTCTAGAGACAACAGCACAGTCTAGAGACAACAGCACAGTCTAGAGACAACAAAGACAAGCACAGTCTAGAGACAACAGGCACAGTCTAGAGACAACAGCACAGGCTAGAGACAACAGCACAGGCTAGAGACAACAGCACAGTCTAGAGACAACAGCACAGTCTAGAGACAACAGCACAGTCTAGAGACAACAGGCACAGTCTAGAGACAACAGGCACAGTCTAGAGACAACAAAGACAAGCACAGTCTAGAGACAACAGGCACAGTCTAGAGACAACAGGCACAGTCTATAGACAACAAAGACAAGCACAGTCTAGAGACGAGACAACAAAGACAAGCACAGGCTAGAGACAACAGCACAGTCTAGAGACACCAGCACAGTCTAGAGACAACAGGCACAGTCTAGAGACAACAGGCACAGTCTATAGACAACAAAGACAAGCACAGTCTAGAGACGAGACAACAAAGACAAGCACAGGCTAGAGACAACAGCACAGGCTAGAGACAACAGCACAGTCTAGAGACAACAGGCACAGTCTAGAGACAACAAAGACAAGCACAGTCTAGAGACAACAGCACAGTCTAGAGACACCAGCACAGTCTAGAGACAACAGCACAGTCTAGAGACAACAGGCACAGTCTAGAGACAACAGGCACAGTCTATAGACAACAAAGACAAGCACAGTCTAGAGACGAGACAACAAAGACAAGCACAGGCTAGAGACAACAGCACAGGCTAGAGACAACAGCACAGGCTAGAGACAACAGCACAGTCTAGAGACAACAGGCACAGTCTACAGACAACAAAGACAAGCACAGGCTAGAGACAACAGCACAGTCTAGAGACACCAGCACAGTCTAGAGACAACAGCACAGTCTAGAGACAACAGCACAGTCTAGAGACAACAGGAACAGTCTAGAGACAACAGGCACAGTCTATAGACAACAAAGACAAGCACAGTCTAGAGACGAGACAACAAAGACAAGCACAGGCTAGAGACAACAGCACAGGCTAGAGACAACAGCACAGGCTAGAGACAACAGCACAGTCTAGAGACAACAGGCACAGTCTAGAGACAACAAAGACAAGCACAGTCTATAGACAACAAAGACAAGCACAGGCTAGAGACAACAGCACAGTCTAGAGACAACAGCACAGTCTAGAGACAACAAAGACAAGCACAGTCTAGAGACGAGACAACAAAGACAAGCACAGGCTAGAGACACCAGCACAGTCTAGAGACAACAGCACAGTCTAGAGACAACAAAGACAAGCACAGTCTAGAGACAACAGCACAGGCTAGAGACAACAGCACAGTCTAGAGACAACAGGCACAGTCTAGAGACAACAAAGACAAGCACAGTCTAGAGACGAGACAACAAAGACAAGCACAGGCTAGAGACACCAGCACAGTCTAGAGACAACAGCACAGTCTAGAGACAACAAAGACAAGCACAGTCTAGAGACAACAGCACAGGCTAGAGACAACAGCACAGTCTAGAGACAACAGCACAGTCTAGAGACAACAGGCACAGTCTAGAGACAACAGCACAGTCTAGAGACAACAAAGACAAGCACAGTCTAGAGACAACAGCACAGTCTAGAGACAACAGCACAGTCTAGAGACGACAAGCACAGTCTAGAGACAACAGCACAGTCTAGAGACAACAGCACAGTCTAGAGACAACAGCACAGTCTAGAGACAACAGCACAGTCTAGAGACAACAAAGACAAGCACAGTCTAGAGACAACAGCACAGTCTAGAGACAACAGCACAGTCTAGAGACAACAGGCACAGTCTAGAGACAACAGCACAGTCTAGAGACAACAGGCACAGTCTAGAGACAACAGGCACAGTCTAGAGACAACAGCACAGTCTAGAGACAACAGCACAGTCTAGAGACAACAGGCACAGTCTAGAGACAACAGGCACAGTCTAGAGACAACAGGCACAGTCTAGAGACAACAGGCACAGTCTATAGACAACAGGCACAGTCTAGAGACAACAGGCACAGTCTATAGACAACAGGCACAGTCTAGAGACAACAGGCACAGTCTAGAGACAACAGGCACAGTCTATAGACAACAAAGACAAGCACAGTCTAGAGACGAGACAACAAAGACAAGCACAGGCTAGAGACAACAGCACAGGCTAGAGACAACAGCACAGTCTAGAGACACCAGCACAGTCTAGAGACAACAGCACAGTCTAGAGACAACAGCACAGTCTAGAGACAACAGGCACAGACACGAGACAACACAGACCAGCACAGGCTAGAGACAACAGCACAGGCTAGAGACAACAGCACAGGCTAGAGACAACAGCACAGTCTAGAGACACCAGCACAGTCTAGAGACAACAGCACAGTCTAGAGACAACAGCACAGTCTAGAGACAACAGGCACAGTCTAGAGACAACAGGCACAGTCTATAGACAACAAAGACAAGCACAGTCTAGAGACGAGACAACAAAGACAAGCACAGGCTAGAGACAACAGCACAGTCTAGAGACACCAGCACAGTCTAGAGACAACAGGACAGTCTAGAGACAACAGCACAGTCTAGAGACAACAGCACAGTCTAGAGACAACAGGCACAGTCTAGAGACAACAGGCACAGTCTAGAGACGAGAAACAAAGACAAGCACAGGCTAGAGACAACAGCACAGGCTAGAGACAACAGCACAGTCTAGAGACAACAGGCACAGTCTAGAGACAACAAAGACAAGCACAGTCTAGAGACACCAGCACAGTCTAGAGACAACAGCACAGTCTAGAGACAACAGGCCCAGTCTAGAGACAACAGGCACAGTCTATAGACAACAAAGACAAGCACAGTCTAGAGACGAGACAACAAAGACAAGCACAGGCTAGAGACAACAGCACAGGCTAGAGACAACAGCACAGGCTAGAGACAACAGCACAGTCTAGAGACACCAGCACAGTCTAGAGACAACAGCACAGTCTAGAGACAACAGCACAGTCTAGAGACAACAGGCACAGTCTAGAGACAACAAAGACAAGCACAGTCTAGAGACAACAGCACAGGCTAGAGACAACAGCACAGTCTAGAGACAACAGCACAGTCTAGAGACAACAGCACAGTCTAGAGACAACAGCACAGTCTAGAGACAACAGCACAGTCTAGAGACAACAGGCACAGTCTAGAGACAACAGGCACAGTCTAGAGACAACAAAGACAAGCACAGTCTAGAGACGAGACAACAAAGACAAGCACAGGCTAGAGACAACAGCACAGTCTAGAGACAACAGCACAGTCTAGAGACAACAGCACAGTCTAGAGACAACAGGCACAGTCTAGAGACAACAGGCACAGTCTAGAGACAACAAAGACAAGCACAGTCTAGAGACAACAAAGACAAGCACAGTCTAGAGACAACAGCACAGTCTAGAGACAACAGCACAGTCTAGAGACAACAGCACAGTCTAGAGACAACAAAGACAAGCACAGTCTAGAGACAACAGCACAGTCTAGAGACAACAGCACAGTCTAGAGACAACAGCACAGTCTAGAGACAACAGCACAGTCTAGAGACAACAGCACAGTCTAGAGACAACAGCACAGTCTAGAGACAACAAAGACAAGCACAGTCTAGAGACGAGACAACAAAGACAAGCACAGTCTAGAGACAACAAAGACAAGCACAGTCTAGAGACAACAGGCACAGTCTAGAGACAACAGCACAGTCTAGAGACAACAGGCACAGTCTAGAGACAACAGACAAGCACAGTCTAGAGAGACAACAGCAAGCACAGGTCTAGAGACAACAGCACAGTCTAGAGACAACAGGCACAGTCTAGAGACAACAAAGACAAGCACAGTCTAGAGACAACAGCACAGTCTAGAGACAACAAAGACAAGCACAGTCTAGAGACAACAGGCACAGTCTAGAGACAACAGCACAGTCTAGAGACAACAAAGACAAGCACAGTCTAGAGACAACAGCACAGTCTAGAGACAACAGCACAGTCTAGAGACAACAGGCACAGTCTAGAGACAACAAAGACAAGCACAGTCTAGAGACAACAGCACAGGCTAGAGACAACAGCACAGTCTAGAGACAACAGCACAGTCTAGAGACAACAGGCACAGTCTAGAGACAACAAAGACAAGCACAGTCTAGAGACAACAGCACAGTCTAGAGACAACAGCACAGTCTAGAGACAACAGGCACAGTCTAGAGACAACAGCACAGTCTAGAGACAACAAAGACAAGCACAGTCTAGAGACAACAGGCACAGTCTAGAGACAACAGGCACAGTCTAGAGACAACAAAGACAAGCACAGTCTAGAGACAACAGCACAGTCTAGAGACAACAGCACAGTCTAGAGACAACAGGCACATTCTAGAGACAACAGCACAGTCTAGAGACAACAAAGACAAGCACAGTCTAGAGACAACAGGCACAGTCTAGAGACAACAGCACAGTCTAGAGACAACAGCACAGTCTAGAGACAACAGGCACAGTCTAGAGACAACAAAGACAAGCACAGTCTAGAGACAACAGGCACAGTCTAGAGACAACAGGCACAGTCTAGAGACAACAGGCACAGTCTATAGACAACAGGCACAGTCTATAGACAACAGGCACAGTCTATAGACAACAGGCACAGTCTAGAGACAACAGGCACAGTCTATAGACAACAGGCACAGTCTAGAGACAACAGGCACAGTCTAGAGACAACAGGCACAGTCTAGAGACAACAGGCACAGTCTAGAGACAACAAAGACAAGCACAGTCTAGAGACAACAGGCACAGTCTAGAGACAACAGGCACAGTCTAGAGACAACAAGCACAGTCTAGAGACAACAGGCACAGTCTAGAGACAACAGGCACAGTCTAGAGACAACAAGCACAGTCTAGAGACAACAGGCACAGTCTAGAGACAACAGCACAGTCTAGAGACAACAGGCACAGTCTAGAGACAACAGGCACAGTCTAGAGACAACAGCACAGTCTAGAGACAACAGGCACAGTCTAGAGACAACAGGCACAGTCTAGAGACAACAAAGACAAGCACAGTCTAGAGACAACAAGCACAGTCTAGAGACAACAGGCACAGTCTAGAGACAACAGGCACAGTCTAGAGACAACAGGCACAGTCTAGAGACAACAGGCACAGTCTAGAGACAACAAAGACAAGCACAGTCTAGAGACAACAAGCACAGTCTAGAGACAACAGCACAGTCTAGAGACAACAGCACAGTCTAGAGACAACAGCACAGTCTAGAGACAACAGCACAGTCTAGAGACAACAAAGACAAGCACAGTCTAGAGACAACAGGCACAGTCTAGAGACAACAGCACAGTCTAGAGACAACAGGCACAGTCTAGAGACAACAGCACAGTCTAGAGACAACAGCACAGTCTAGAGACAACAGCACAGTCTAGAGACAACAGGCACAGTCTAGAGACAACAGGCACAGTCTAGAGACAACAAAGACAAGCACAGTCTAGAGACAACAGGCACAGTCTAGAGACAAAAGCACAGTCTATAGACAACAAAGACAAGCACAGTCTAGAGACGAGACAACAAAGACAAGCACAGGCTAGAGACAACAGCACAGTCTAGAGACACCAGCACAGTCTAGAGACAACAGGCACAGTCTAGAGACAACAGGCACAGTCTAGAGACAACAGGCACAGTCTAGAGACGAGACAACAAAGACAAGCACAGGCTAGAGACAACAGCACAGGCTAGAGACAACAGCACAGTCTAGAGACAACAGGCACAGTCTAGAGACAACAAAGACAAGCACAGTCTAGAGACAACAGCACAGTCTAGAGACAACAGCACAGTCTAGAGACAACAGCACAGTCTAGAGACAACAGCACAGTCTAGAGACAACAGCACAGTCTAGAGACAACAAAGACAAGCACAGTCTAGAGACAACAAAGACAAGCACAGTCTAGAGACAACAGCACAGGCTAGAGACAACAGCACAGGCTAGAGACAACAGCACAGTCTAGAGACAACAGGCACAGTCTAGAGACAACAAAGACAAGCACAGTCTAGAGACAACAGCACAGTCTAGAGACACCAGCACAGTCTAGAGACAACAGCACAGTCTAGAGACAACAGCACAGTCTAGAGACAACAGGCACAGTCTAGAGACAACAGGCACAGTCTATAGACAACAAAGACAAGCACAGTCTAGAGACGAGACAACAAAGACAAGCACAGGCTAGAGACAACAGCACAGGCTAGAGACAACAGCACAGTCTAGAGACAACAGCACAGTCTAGAGACAACAGGCACAGTCTAGAGACAACAAAGACAAGCACAGTCTAGAGACAACAGGCACAGTCTAGAGACAACAGGCACAGTCTAGAGACAACAGCACAGTCTAGAGACAACAGGCACAGTCTAAGAGACAACAAAGACAAGCACAGTCTAGAGACAGCACACTAAGACAACAGCACAGTCTAGAGACAACAAAGACAAGCACAGTCTAGAGACAACAGCACAGGCTAGAGACAACAGCACAGTCTAGAGACAACAGGCACAGTCTAGAGACAACAAAGACAAGCACAGTCTAGAGACGAGACAACAAAGACAAGCACAGGCTAGAGACACCAGCACAGTCTAGAGACAACAGCACAGTCTAGAGACAACAAAGACAAGCACAGTCTAGAGACAACAGCACAGGCTAGAGACAACAGCACAGTCTAGAGACAACAGCACAGTCTAGAGACAACAGGCACAGTCTAGAGACAACAGCACAGTCTAGAGACAACAAAGACAAGCACAGTCTAGAGACAACAGCACAGTCTAGAGACAACAGCACAGTCTAGAGACGACAAGCACAGTCTAGAGACAACAGCACAGGCTAGAGACAACAGCACAGTCTAGAGACAACAGCACAGTCTAGAGACAACAGGCACAGTCTAGAGACAACAAAGACAAGCACAGTCTAGAGACAACAGCACAGTCTAGAGACAACAGCACAGTCTAGAGACAACAGGCACAGTCTAGAGACAACAGCACAGTCTAGAGACAACAAAGACAAGCACAGTCTAGAGACAACAGGCACAGTCTAGAGACAACAGCACAGTCTAGAGACAACAGGCACAGTCTAGAGACAACAGGCACAGTCTAGAGACAACAGGCACAGTCTAGAGACAACAGGCACAGTCTAGAGACAACAGGCACAGTCTAGAGACAACAGCACAGTCTAGAGACAACAGGCACAGTCTAGAGACAACAGGCACAGTCTAGAGACAACAGGCACAGTCTAGAGACAACAGGCACAGTCTAGAGACAACAAAGACAAGCACAGTCTAGAGACGAGACAACAAAGACAAGCACAGGCTAGAGACAACAAAGACAAGCACAGTCTAGAGACAACAGGCACAGTCTAGAGACAACAGGCACAGTCTAGAGACAACAAAGACAAGCACAGTCTAGAGACAACAGGCACAGTCTAGAGACGAGACAACAAAGACAAGCACAGGCTAGAGACAACAGCACAGTCTAGAGACAAGCACAGTCTAGAGACAACAGCACAGAGACAAGCACAGTCTAGAGACAACACAAAGACAAAGCACAGTCTAGAGACAACAAAGCAACAGTCTATAGACAACAAAGACAAGCACAGTCTAGAGACAACAAAGACAAGCACAGTCTAGAGACAAACACAGTCTAGAGACAAGCACAGTCTAGAGACAACAGCACAGTCTAAAGTGTTTGCACTTCAGTTAGAGACAACATGCACTCTTTCTAGAGACAACAGGCACAGTTTAGTTGGAGATAACAAAGACAAGCACAGGCTAGAGTAACAGTTTTTGTTTGTATTAGTTTTAGATTATAGCACATCTCTAGTCGGTATTTTTCTTTTTGAGTTACAAAGACAACATGGTTTCTAAGACAATTCCAGCACAGTCTAGAGATTTTTACTGGATGGTTTATTTGGTTAACAGTTTCTAGAGACAACAGGCCCAGTCTAGAGAGTTTTAACCAGGCACAGTCTATAGACAACAAAGACAAGCACAGTCTAGAGACGAGACAACAAAGACAGGCTAGTTTTTGATTTCCATACAGCACAGGCTATTAACTTTTGCACATTTCTGAGAGGGCTCTTAGTGCCCAGCACAGTCTAGACTCATTTCACACAGTCTAGAGACTACAGCACAGTCTTAATGTTTTGCCTCTGTTGGTCATATTTTTTGCTAGAGACCACTAGAAAGTGCCTAGAGAATTGTGTTTGGTTCTAGAGACACTCTTCACATGTGGGTTCCTCTAGCACATGAAATAACAGCACAGTCTTGAGACAACAGCAATTTTTTAGACAATTGGTATTTTAGAGTTCATCTTTCTATTTGACAACAAAGCTTGGTCTAGAGAAGAGATTTTATAAGACAAGCACTTGCTAGAGACAACAGCACAGGCTAGAGACAACAGCACAGTCTTTAGACTTCCCTAAGCCACTTCAATTTGGAGCTAGTTCTTAAGCTCAACAGCACAGTCTGGTTCCCCCCTTTGGCTTCTTTGTTGCACATTTCCTGCTATCCCCACATGTGATGGTATAGCATCCTATATTTTGTAGACTGTAGTATTTCCTCAGGTCACTGCCTTCTGTTCTGTTTTTGACAACAAAGACAAGCACAGTCTAGAGAAACAAAGTGAGCACATGGACAACAGCACAGTCTAGAGATTTTCTGCAGCATTTCTAAAGCTTTTAGGAGGCACTAGTCTAGAGACTGTAAAGACAAGCATTACTAGAGACACAGCACAGTTTAGAAACCAGCACAGTCTTGGTAGACTATTCACTGTCCTAATTGACAACAGCACAGTCTAGAGACATCTGGCACAGTAGTTAGGCTACAACAGGCACAGTCTAGAGACAACAGGCACAGTCTAGAGACGAGACAACAAAGACAAGCACAGGCTAGAGACAACAAAGACAAGCACAGTCTAGAGACAACAGGCACAGTCTAGAGACAACAGGCACAGTCTAGAGACAACAGGCACAGTCTAGAGACAACAAAGACAAGCACAGTCTAGAGACAACAGCACAGTCTAGAGACAACAGCACAGTCTAGAGACAACAAAGACAAGCACAGTCTAGAGACAACAGCACAGGCTAGAGACAACAGCACAGTCTAGAGACAACAGCACAGTCTAGAGACAACAGCACAGTCTAGAGACAAGCACAGGCCAGAGACAACAAAGACAAGCACAGTCTAGAGACAACAGGCACAGTCTAGAGACAACAGCACAGTCTAGAGACAACAGCACAGTCTAGAGACAACAAAGACAAGCACAGTCTAGAGACAACAAAGACAAGCACAGTCTAGAGACAACAAAGACAAGCACAGTCTAGAGACAACAGGCACAGTCTAGAGACAACAAAGACAAGCACAGTCTAGAGACAACAAAGACAAGCACAGTCTAGAGACAACAAAGACAAGCACAGTCTAGAGACAACAAAGACAAGCACAGTCTAGAGACAACAAAGACAAGCACAGTCTAGAGACAACAGGCACAGTCTAGAGACAACAAAGACAAGCACAGTCTAGAGACAACAAAGACAAGCACAGTCTAGAGACAACAGGCACGGTCTAGAGACAAGCACAGTCTAGAGACAACAAAGACAAGCACAGTCTAGAGACAACAAAGACAAGCACAGTCTAGAGACAACAAAGACAAGCACAGTCTAGAGACAACAGCACAGTCTAGAGACAACAGGCACAGTCTAGAGACAACAGGCACAGTCTAGAGACAACAGCACAGTCTAGAGACAACAGGCACAGTCTAGAGACAACAGCACAGTCTAGAGACAACAGCACAGTCTAGAGACAACAGGCACAGTCTAGAGACAACAGGCACAGTCTAGAGACAACAGGCACAGTCTAGAGACAACAGGCACAGTCTAGAGACAACAGCACAGTCTAGAGACAACAAAGACAAGCACAGTCTAGAGACAACAAAGACAAGCACAGTCTAGAGACAACAGCACAGTCTAGAGACAACAGGCACAGTCTAGAGACAACAGCACAGTCTAGAGACAACAGCACAGTCTATAGACAACAGGCACAGTCTCTAGCCAACAGAGACAAGCACAGTCTAGAGACAACAGCACAGTCAGACAAGCACAGGCTAGAGACAACAAAGACAAGCACAGTCTAGAGACAACAGGCACAGTCTAGAGACAACAGGCACAGTCTAGAGACGAGACAACAAAGACAAGCACAGTCTAGAGACAACAAAGACAAGCACAGTCTAGAGACAACAAAGACAAGCACAGTCTAGAGACAACAAAGACAAGCACAGTCTAGAGACAACAGCACAGTCTAGAGACAACAGGCACAGTCTAGAGACAACAGGCACAGTCTAGAGACAACAGCACAGTCTAGAGACGAGACAACAAAGACAAGCACAGTCTAGAGACAACAAAGACAAGCACAGTCTAGAGACAACAAAGACAAGCACAGTCTAGAGACAACAAAGACAAGCACAGTCTAGAGACAACAAAGACAAGCACAGTCTAGAGACAACAAAGACAAGCACAGTCTATAGACAACAGGCACAGTCTATAGACAACAGGCACAGTCTAGAGACAACAGGCACAGTCTAGAGACAACAGGCACAGTCTAGAGACAACAGCACAGTCTAGAGACAACAGCACAGTCTAGAGACAACAGGCACAGTCTAGAGACAACAAAGACAAGCACAGTCTAGAGACAACAGGCACAGTCTAGAGACAACAGGCACAGTCTAGAGACAACAGGCACAGTCTAGAGACAACAGGCACAGTCTAGAGACAACAGCACAGTCTAGAGACAACAGGCACAGTCTAGAGACAACAAAGACAAGCACAGTCTAGAGACAACAAAGACAAGCACAGTCTAGAGACAACAGCACAGTCTAGAGACAACAGCACAGTCTAGAGACAACAGGCACAGTCTAGAGACAACAGGCACAGTCTAGAGACAACAGCACAGTCTAGAGACGAGACAACAAAGACAAGCACAGTCTAGAGACAACAAAGACAAGCACAGTCTAGAGACAACAAAGACAAGCACAGTCTAGAGACGAGACAACAAAGACAAGCACAGTCTAGAGACAACAAAGACAAGCACAGTCTAGAGACAACAAAGACAAGCACAGTCTATAGACAACAGGCACAGTCTATAGACAACAGGCACAGTCTAGAGACAACAGGCACAGTCTAGAGACAACAGGCACAGTCTAGAGACAACAGCACAGTCTAGAGACAACAGGCACAGTCTAGAGACAACAAAGACAAGCACAGTCTAGAGACAACAAAGACAAGCACAGTCTAGAGACAACAAAGACAAGCACAGTCTATAGACAACAGGCACAGTCTAGAGACAACAGGCACAGTCTAGAGACAACAGGCACAGTCTAGAGACAACAGCACAGTCTAGAGACAACAGGCACAGTCTAGAGACAACAGGCACAGTCTAGAGACAACAGCACAGTCTAGAGACAACAAAGACAAGCACAGTCTAGAGACAACAGGCACAGTCTAGAGACAACAGGCACAGTCTAGAGACAACAGGCACAGTCTAAAGACAACAGGCACAGTCTAGAGACAACAGCACAGTCTAGAGACAACAGGCACAGTCTAGAGACAACAGGCACAGTCTAGAGACAACAGCACAGTCTAGAGACGAGACAACAAAGACAAGCACAGTCTAGAGACGAGACAACAAAGACAAGCACAGTCTAGAGACGAGACAACAAAGACAAGCACAGTCTAGAGACGAGACAACAAAGACAAGCACAGTCTAGAGACGAGACAACAAAGACAAGCACAGTCTAGAGACAACAAAGACAAAAGCAGCACAAAGAAAAGAAAGTGAATGGGGTATAGGAAAATAAAGAGGACTGCAATAAGGCGGAGGGGTTGGGGGGGTAAGATAAAACTTAGACAAAAGTCAAAATACCTAAGTTATGGCCACAAGGCCTTTGTCACGGATAAACAAACAAAAATAGAAAGAAACAAAGTCAGAAAAAAAAAACTTAATACCAGTAATAAAAATAAATATGAATAATACAACTGGTGCTATCACATAGCTGGACACAAAATGAAGACAGTGAAAAGAATTAGGAAATTGGTGAAACTATACAAAAGGTCTCGTACTAACTGTGGAACAACAGCAACATGATATGAAATTCAGAACAGTAAGTTTATGTACAACAAAATCCTAACTTTCTTAACCACTTCAAGCTGGCTAAATAGATAAATACAGGAATGAAGAGCCCATTTAGTAATTGTGGACAGGGTGAAGTGGGTTCCATTCCCAGTGCAGACAGAAAAAAATACAACAGGAGGGCGATACTTGTGAGTCATTACCCAAGTGCGTCCACCCCAGTGGCGTATTCTCTATGTGTGCTGTGCGTGCTGCGCACACCTATGCGCGAAGGAAAATAAAAATTTAATTTATTATTCTATAAAATATTTCTCTTCTAATGTTCTGCTTTCGGACCGCACGCATCAGGATAACGTTTTTCTTTTTCCCTCATAAGAATCTATACGAGTATATCTAAGTTTCAGTTTCACAGAAGCGTTTAATAATAGTGAAGTTTTATTGGTTGTAGAAATCAGCTCACCCCCCCCGAAGTTTCTCCGGGTAATTCCGTCAATAAGGCGTGCTGGACCTTTCGGATTCATGTCTAAAGACTGGTTTTTGTGTGAATCGTGGGTCAAATGGCCAGATACGTCAAAACAATGCAAACAATGCGTGCGGTGGTCTTGCAGCTCTCGAGTTGTAAAAATCGGCTGTGTCCGTCCAGTGTTTTTTGTGATTAATTTTTGTTAGTTGCCGGGAATGCAGATTATTACAGTGACAGTGAGTTTCAAGTTGTAAGTTAATTAGTATTTCGGAGATAATTGACATATATCCCTAATAACTATCGTTGCGTAATTGAATATAGTTGGTTTTTAAATTAAGAGGGGAAGAAGTTAAATAGTAGGCGTACATATTCATTTTAAGTAGCAGCACGCCTAGCTCGCATTACCAGGATACGCCACTGGTCCACCCACCTAAAATGTCAAGAAGGTAAAAAGTATGAACTGCTTATCTGATGAACAGATTGCCCTCAGTTGTAATCCTCTGTATGGAAAGATGGGGGTTGGCACGATCACATAAAACAAACTACTACAGAAACCACAGCTGCAGGAGAATGTGCACGGATGCAGGCATTTTGCAAGGGAGCCAACTATTACTGAATTACACTAATATCCAGTTTAACATAACGACAAAGACAAAAGCATGCATGCTTTTAATATTATATTAGGTGGTTTTTTTTTAATGCATTGTATTTAACGACCATTATGCAGCAACCTCTATAACCTATTTCAGAAAATAAATAAGAAGAATTAAAAGATATGGAACTAGAATTGTTACCCGCATAAACAAGCGTATACAGTTATCTTTGACCTCATTCACCCACTCATTTTTCTAACCAGCGAGAATTTTTAATTAATTTAAATTGATCTTGTCTGGTCTGAGATGTCTTAACTGGCACACACAATTTTAAACATGTTTAACCAGTATGTCAGTTAAGCTTAAAAAAACTTTCAACTGTGAACATCTGACTAGAATGGTTAGAGAAGTCAGATGTTTTTTAAAAGTCTGAATGGTGGGTAAGAAACAATCCAAGGTTGGCTTTATAAAAAATATGGTGGGACCAAACAATTTTGTTAAAGGAGGAAGACTGTGGAGAGTACAAGGTGGACTAAATCAGGACAGGTCAATAAATTTACGTACACGCTAGCCAATATGGCATAGCCCAAAAGAATGGTGCAACCCAAAAGGAAAAACAGAACTGAGGCTTTTTATGTAACAAAATATTAGCATGACAAGAAAGAATGTTAACAGCAACAATGAAACAAGACTAATAAAATTAAACAATCTGGCATGCAATGATGCACATTTGAAAAAAGTAACACAAAAATAATTTTTTTTCAGCATTTGCAATCTGTAAACTGCACTAATTTAAAATAAAGACATTAAAATCTGTGAATTACACAAACATAGAAAAAAAGCCATCCCACTTTTACTGGGCAAGTTATCAGAAGAGGTAAGTCCAAACTATTATCAAGAAAAATTCAACACTACCAGCCAACAGTTTCACAAGACAGTCCTTGCAGTCAGGCATGTATACATCCTGCGCACTACATGAACAATCAGCTGAGGCAAACTGAGCATCTACGGGGTGTGCCCCCAGTGCAATGATCACTACATGAACAATCAGCTGAGGCAAACTGAGCATCTACGGGGTGTGCCCCCAGTGCAATGATCACTACATGAACAATCAGCTGAGGCAACTACGGGAGCATATCTAGGGTGTGCCCCCAGTGCAATGATCACTACATGAACAATCAGCTGAGGCAACTGAGCATCTTGAGGTGCAGCCCTAGTGCAAAATGATTCTACATGAACAATCAGCTGAGGCAAACTGAGCATCTACGGGGTGTGCCCCCAGTGCAATGATCACTACATGAACAATCAGCTGAGGCAAACTGAGCATCTACGGGGTGTGCCCCCAGTGCAATGATCACTACATGAACAATCAGCTGAGGCAAACTGAGCATCTACGGGGTGTGCCCCCAGTGCACCAATGAATCACTACATGAACAATCCAGCTGAGGGCAAAGCTGAGCATCTACGGGGTGTCCCCCAGTGCCCCCAGTGCAAATGTCCAATGCATCTACTACATGAACAATACAGCTGAGGCAAATGAGCATCTACGTGCAAGATTGCTGCCCCCAGTGCAATGATCACTACATGAACAATCAGCTGAGGCAAACTGAGCATCTACGGGGTGTGCCCCCAGTGCAATGATCACTACATGAACAATCAGCTGAGGCAAACTGAGCATCTACGGGGTGTGCCCCCAGTGCAATGATCACTACATGAACAATCAGCTGAGGCAAACTGAGCATCTACGGGGTGTGCCCCCAGTGCAATGATCACTACATGAACAATTCAGCTGAGGCAAACTGAAGCATCTACAGGGTGTGCCCTCGGTGCTATGATCACTAAACAACATGAAACAATCAGCTAGAGGCAAACTGAGCAATGATCATACTAAGCTTACTCTAGCTTTACAGCCTTTCCCTTAGAGTACACATATGGGCTCAGGAAATTTGTTTGTGTAAATCAATATAATCGCTGTTATTAGTAATGGTGAAAGCAATACTTTTTTTGAATTTCCAGCCGGCAATGAATTTTGGACACCAGGTTTTGTTTTCTTTTCTACTAGGGATAATCTTAACAGAACCTGAGTTTTCTGATCTTGTGCTGGATTTTACAGAGCTTGCTCGTGACTTTACAGAGCTTGCTCGTGACTTTACAGAGCTTGCTGTTGTGATGACTGTTTGTGTTTCATTTGGCTAGCTAATGACATCAGCCATTAATCCTGTGGCTGCAAGTGAAGCCTTTTAAATTCACCACTGATGATGCACAAAGATTAGATGTGCCCACAACCCTGTCACTGGACTTGTCAAATGTACAAGCATAATTTGAAGGAACCTTTTCAGCTTTAGTAGATAATGCTGCTACTAACAATTGCATATGATTTAAATGGGTAAATCTTTGACAGTTTCTGGAAATGATTTTTTGTTTCCTGAAACTATTCTTTGCCCATTAGGTGCAAAAATGTCACTGTCACCATCTATTTGGCAGTCAATGCCTGGCTCTGGCATATCACCTTGATGCAGCTGTTGATTTTGCTGGAAATGTTTGTTTTTTGATTTACTTCGATTTTTTCTTCGGCTTGCTCTTAGTCTCAATCTGGCTGCTGACAACATTTCTCAGGTTGACCACAGCTGCTGGAATTTTGTTGAGGTGAAAGGTCTTGTGAACTAACCAGGCCTATCTGCTGTGATGACGTCAGACTAGTTTCTTGCTTGATATTCTGTTCCTCAATCAACCTTCTGAGATCTTGCTTAAGTAGATCAATATTCATGCATGAAGTACAGTTTTTTAAAGAATTGGCTTGGGAGTCTTGCTACGTTGCTAATGTGATGGGTAAGATTTCGAAGTGGGATACCATTTCATCTTTCAGCTGATCATACTTCAGATTCATCTGTTGCCAAAGCTGTTCTTGTTTTTCCACTAACTTGTTTAAAGGAATCTTCTGGCATAAAATGGAGATCTTTCACTTCATGTCTCAGCCAGGTTAAACATCCTGTTTGAACTGAAGTACACCAGGGTCCAACACTTGATCCATGACCGTCACTTGTTTGATTCTGTGAAGCCTAGATAAGGGAAAATATGCTTAATTTTTACAGAAATTTTGTTTCTTTAAACAACACCTTAATAATGAAAATAACTGCAAAAAAACTTATATAAAAATAAGCAACAAAAAATAACACTAAATTAAATAGCCAGTTAATTTTTAAAGCCATTTAAATATTTATTAAATGTTTTTGAACTTTTAATTTAGATACTTATAAATTAAAAACTAGCACTTAAAGCATTAGGTGCCAAATGTAACATATTTTATGTTTCAAATAAGGATTAGGATAATCTATTACACATTTCTTCTTGCATAATATTTTGAAACAGGTTAAGTGACTTATGCTCACCCTGTAGTTTGACAGAAACAAATGTCAAGAATCCTACGTTATACTACAAAAAATAAAGGGTACATCTCAAAAGAAGCCGTGTGGCAAAAGAAGCTTACTTTACCTACATGAATATGCTTTTCAATTTTACTGGACAAGCTAGGAGAAAAAGAAAGCTAGACCAATTTTAACATCAGCAAAAAATGTTAGAAAATGAGAAGGAAAACAATTTCAGAAATAATGGCTACACAGACAGTTTTAAAAGCACTAAGGACCAGAAGTGATGGAGAGGACACGATTACGTACAACATTCAGAAAGACACTTGAAGAAGAAGGTGGACGTTATACAGTTGATATGCGCGTATCTTGATTTTGCCAGTGCTGTAACATCATCATTTTCCTTTTTCCTGCTTATGGAGCATGAAGCTACCACTGCAGCTGCTCCCTCTTGCAGGAAGCCTGCAACAAGCATTCATATGCTTGGATAGTGGCCAGTTTCTGAAGCAATTTGTTTTAACATGGTAAGGGTGCCAGCCTCAGCCTCGGCCTCACATTCGTCGCCTCATATGATATGCATGAGGGAGCAGTTTCTAGTCTCTGTACTATATAGGGCCAGTTGCTGTATCACTTCTAAAAATAACCCAATAACACTCTTGAGTACGACAGGGATGCCCCTTATCAACCACTCTATTTTTAACAGTCATAGATTGGGTGATGCGCTAGACAACAGAGGACAGTCCAAGAGGAATAAGATGGACTACATTTTCTACATTGGAAGATCTGGAATATGCAGATGACATTGCACTATATCAACACATCCAGGAAAAAACGGATAGACTTAATAAGTATAGCCAGCAGGTGGGCTTGAACATCAATTTAAAGAAGTCAGAGGTCATGATGCTCAATATGAGCAACTGTCGTGAAAAAATTCTAATCCACATATATAAATTAGAAAATAACTGTAAAGCCTAACGAAGTAATTCAATAAAGGAAAGAAGAATGGTAAAAGAACAGTTGCGGTTCACACTAGCGTACGCGCGTGTTATAGAACGCATGATAGCTGAACAAGAAAATCCCCTTTTTCTACTGAAACGCTTCACGTTTGATAGTAAAAGCCTACTGCATAAACTACACGCGTTTCTAAAAATAAAACTGGTACTGTATTTCTTATACGACCTTGATAGACACACCTGCGTAATGACCCAGATTTAATCTTACATTAATGTCATTATATACACTACGTAAACTAAAAGACAGACGCGGCTTAGAAGAGAGAGAGAGAGAGAGGATGTACGGAGGAACGCAGGCAATACTACCACGTCGTCTCACGATTTAAAAATTAATGCCACCCCACACGCGAAAGGCATGCAGGCTTGATTTTTTTCAAAATAAACAGTGACAAAAAACACTACCAAATACGAGGTAAGGTTTTAAAAAAACATGTTTAATGCTTATTAGAAAACATGACACAATACTGTTTTTATGTCTGAAATCCTGATTTTATACTGACAGAACAGTCGAAAAGGCAGGACAGGTGGCGGTTCTAAAACAATAAATAAAAAAACAAAATACACGACTGTTACGCACAAATAATTACTTTTTCCAAAGTCTTTGTATGATCATTTTTTCGTATGTATGATAATTTTTTTGACTGAAAGGTGTATTATGTTTTTTTACAGCCAAAGGGACATAACCCGAGATATTGAGATTACAATTTTTTTCGGAGTTTGCCTTCTCTTGTATAGAGACACGTTCGGTCTATAATTTCTTGAACGAAGCGTGTCCATATCTCCTTATTTGGTAGTATCAGTCAACTGTTGTAGATGTCTGAAACCTGTCTTAACGCTTCTGTTCATGACCATAAAAGGCGCGACTGTGTAAGACTTTTATCTCGAATGTTCTTAGAATCGTCTTATGTGAGCGGCGACTCAGATATTGGAGTTCTGCGCATGTCAAAACTGGTAGTTCGTTTGGTGTGTTCCGCCCAGCTGGGGGAGTTTAGAAATGGTCTGAGTAGCGAGCGGACGCAATCTGCGTCTTGTGATTTTCTGAGGGAAATACGTTGTCTTTGTGAGTTAGTTAGCTAACTAGACTATTTCCCAGTATTATTCAAGCCTGCCTGGAGGCATATGTTCGTGGTTGATTTCCGAAGAAAGGTAATTCCTCTTGTATTGAACTTTATGCTATCATCTAGAAGTTCGTCATTTTGTCGCTCCTTGCTCGCCTGTGTGATTCAAAATGGAGAGGTACTTTGACTAGGATTTTCGCCACCGGTATCTTTATACCTGAACTAGTTATATATATATGGGTCGCTCTAGACCAACAAGACTATTTGTCTGTGTTCCAGGATTCGTTATATCAGAGATCACGTCCAAGTCAGATGGTTAGACTTAGGAAGGTTATAAGGGTCGGTTTGACCTGTATTCCATGTATGCTTTTCACGTGCAGACAGTAAACGGACTTATTGTACACATCTGATCTGCTAGCATCAGGAAGGGAGCATTTATTATTGTCTATGAACATTGATGATCTGCAGCTGACACTGTTGCAGAAGTTATATGTATGAACCTTAGGCACCCAGATCTGTGCTATATATATATATATATATATATAGTATATATTATATATATATATATTATATATATATTATATATATATAAATATATATATATATATATATATATATATATATATATATATATTATTTATACAGCTTCACGAACCAGAACTTTATGATATCGAATATACAGAAGCTATCTGTTTACAATACAACTATTGAGTATTGAATCCTACATGACTATCATTTTATATTATTTTGAATGCAACATATCAACAAATGCAATAAATCCCCACCAATATCATTTTTGGTGGCCATATGTTGGTTTACTCTGATACCAGCTATCAAGGGGGTCAACAAACCCAGACATCATCATCAAGCTTTCAACATTACAGTTTCAACTCATCACCTCAATGTTTGATGAAAGATTTTGAAAGTACCCGGCGTTGCTGAAAGTTGGAAATTGTTTCAAAATACCCGGCGTTGCTCATCAAGTTGGCAGTTTTCCTACGATAGAAGGACAAGTGCCGAGCAAATCGATTTCCTGATCTGTTAGGAAGAAGGACAAGTGCCGTAACAACTGTTCCGGATTGAGAAGGTCAAGTGCTCAAGTCAATTCAGAAGGTCAAGTTCAGAAGCTGTTTTCCTGTCAGAAGCTCATTTCCTTCGTCATGGCAGTTTATGAGAGCAGATATGGATCAACGTTGGATCATTGTCCTAAGAATGCTGATCACATCCTGTTCTGAACTGTGCTGACGTTGTGGATTCATAGAAGTTAAGTGGCCTGTTTTGTTTGTGAACTGTGCCCTTATGTTCTAACTGAGCCTTCTGTCTCTCACATTTTTCACACTGTTTACATGTTACATGTTAAATGTTATTTGTATTTGAATATTTATATGTTTATATTTCAGCGGGTTTTTCGGTTGGGTGGTGTCTTTCAGTAGAAGATACCACGTCACAGAGGTTCTACTGTTAGCGTTTTCGTTAGGGACTGTGCGAATTTCCTATTGTGAAATTTGCTAGCGACAATCGTTGCTATATCTGTTTAGTTGTGACGAGTTGTGCTTTATTTTCGTTTTTTGTATATTTTTTTTTCTCTCTCTTTCTGTTTTTTAGTTTCGATTTCATTTGTTTGTATTTGTAGGTCTCCTCTTTTCTATTATTCAATTCTTTACAAAATTGCTGTCTATACACTGTAGCGTCATTTGTTTGTCATATCTTCGCATATTTCTTTTTAGTTTTCGCTGTTTATTTATTTGACTTATGCGAATGTTTTCGTATTGCTTTGATCTTTGTTATTGTTTACATTGACTTTGATCTTTGTTGTTGTTTACATTGACTTTGATCTTTGTTATTGTTTACATTGTTGGTGACCTTTGTTATTGTTTACATTGTCTTGTTATTGTTTACATAGTTCTTGCATAGTTAGCTTTCACTATTGTTACATATATGCTCATGCACTATTGGTCTATAGTGCACATATCATAACTAACTGGTGGTTTTTTTGCTTATGCACTATTGTAGTGCAGTTATGATAAATAACTGATGGTTATGCACTGATTTGTGTAGTGCACTGATGATAAAGAGGTGACTTGTGATATTATTATACATTTGATAATACAAGTTGGTGTCAAGTCTTGTTTCCCACAGAGATTGGAGTAAACATAGTGATTATACAAGCACTTTATTAAGTCTTGTTGCTATTAAGATTGAAATAAGATATTTAATTATTTCAGGTTCTGTACTTACATTTTAGACATCATGTCTACATTTGAGTACTTTATTGAGCAGGGTAAAACCCTTGGGAAGACTGGTGATAAATTAGAAGAATTTGCGACTGTTCAATATGCCAAGGCATTGAAGTCGGAGGAAAAGAAAATGAAAGAACAAACTGAACAAAAGAGAATAGATGCTGAAAATTTAAAACTGCAGATGCAGGTAGATGAAAAAAGATTACAAATGGAAATGGAAAAACAAAAAAGAGAAGCAGAATCTCAGGAGAAGAGACTTGAAAAAGAAGCTGAAAATAAGAGACTTGAAATAGAGGTTGAAGAAAAAAAGTTACAGGCTCAGGCTGAAGAAAAAAAAAAGTTACAGGCTCAGGCTGAAGAAAGAAAGTTACAGGCTGAGGCTGAAGAAAGAAGGTTACAAAGAGAAGCTGATGAGAGAAAAGCAAAAATGGAGCATGAAGAAAAACTCTTAGCTTTAGAGTTAGAGAAGTTAAAGTTATTGAACACTGGTAATGCTAATGATGCAAATAAGGTGTCAGATAAGACTAATGCTAAGGATTTCAAGCTTAATCTACCAGCATTTAATCCCTCAATTGATGATATAACATTTTATCTAGATAGATTTGAAAGTGCATGTAAGGTGCATAATATAGATAAAACATTATATGTTTATCATCTGTCCAAGATACTTAGAGGTGATGCTTTGACTTTATTGAGTATGGTAGATGTGCCTGACAAAAATAACTATGAGGTTGTCAGGGCGGCATTGTTAAAGAAGTACCAACTTAACGAGGACGGATATCGTCTTAAATTTAAAAACATGTTACCAGAAACTGGAGTTGAATTCTCAGAATTCATCTCAAGCATACGTCTTACTTTTTTACGATGGGTTGAGCTTTCTAAGACAGAAAGTACATTTGAAGCCCTTATGGATTTACTACTTAGAGACAAGGTCATGTCTTCTGTTAATGAAGCTTTTCTTTCTTTTCTTCATGAGCGTAAGCCTAAAAACATAAAAGAAATGGAAGAATACTGTAGCCAGTATGTTACTGCGCATCCTGACATAACCATTAGCAACTCTAAAGTAAAAGAAGGTCTGCCAGTTGCTTCGGCAGCACCTTATGGCCCAAATTATATGCGTAAATTTCAGGGTAGCCAGCAAAATTACAATAAAAAGAGTAACCATAATTATGCCCAGAATCATAGTAATCAATTCCAGGGTGATTCTTCTTCCCAGAACTGGAGACAACCTAATACTACACGGTATTCTACTCCCGTTAACTTTAGAAATTTTCATAAAGGTAATCGGAATAGAGGAAAATATTTTTTGCAGAGACCTCAATACCAGGATAATAGAGGTTCTCAACAGTATAGAGATGGTAATGACAGTTATGGAAACTGGAACTCAAACCAGGATAAAAATTACAGTAGGGACTTTAATGATAATTGCAGAGGCAATAATGGTCGCGGTAGATCGCAACATAAGAGAAAAAGATATCAACAGACGAATTCTGTTCAACAAGAATCTCAGGGAGCAGATAAACAGATTAATAGTGATAAAGACCATAATGCTATCGGATGCTCATCTTTTGATTTTGGTAGAGCAAATAAATGTATCCAATGCAGTACTTTATTTGATCCGAAGACCGTTAGTACTCTAAGCTGTGGTCATCCTTTGCCCCGCTCTTCCTGCTAATGTTGCTCATGATGGGAGAGGTTCTCTTATATTACATAAGGGGCTTGTAAATAGTAATCCAGTCTCGGTGTTGTTTGATTCTGGATGTACTACTGTCGGCGTTAGGCAATCGCTTGTAGATCCATCCTGTGCTACAGGAAAGGTCATCAAATGTGTCACATTTGGTGGCACGTTGGAAAAATATCCTACTGCCATAATACATATTGCTACTCCTTTCTTCACGGGAGAGGTCCACGTGTGTCTACTTCCAAACCCTATTGCGGACCTTATTATTGGTCGTATTCACGGAGTTAGGGAATGTACCCCACAGCAGATTGCTGTGTGGGAAGAGCAAAACGTTGAAGCTACCAATGCGGTGGTCACAAGAGCACATGCTCTGGATCCATCTCAAACTTCATTAACTAATAATGATGAAGTAAATGACCAAGATAGTCACTTGACTATTACACGTGACTCATTTATCAAATTGCAAGAAGAAGATCCTTCTTTACAAAAATTCTTCATTCTAGCAAAAAAAGGTGATCCTAATCAGAATACTAATAGAAAATCTTGGATTTCTATGAAGAACGGCGTACTTGTACGTATGGTACAAGACTCGACTACGTCCACTCATTCACAAATTCTTGTGCCCAAGAGCATGAGATTGCAAATATTGCAACATGCTCATGACTCGCAATGTGCTGGACATATGGGTTTTTCCCGTACAAAGTCGAGGGTTCTTGCGGCTTTCTTTTGGCCATTTGTGAGCAAGGACAACCTCACGGTGAGAGACAGCCATGTCCTTTTTAGGATAGTCAGGATCCTATTTGGTTCTCCTCTCTTTATCTAGCTCATGTATGGCTCCTCGAATACCGCTTGTGTACGGCGGTGGCCACATCCCGGGCAACAGTCTTGGCTGACTGGCCAAACTACATGGGTGGAGTAGGAGCAATCTTACTCAAGGGAATGTCCATCCCTAGTACACAAAGACTGAGACGGTGAGTGAGGCGGAGGAATCTGAGAAGATCAACGGCTCGCAAAGCGAAACAGCAAAGTGTGTGGCGCACTAGAGGCGTGTCGGACATAGAAAAAGACAATGGCTAGCCACCGTGGAAGAGATTGGGGCCTTACCACGTACTTCCTACAGAACGTAATGGGATCACAACAACAAGATAAGAAACGATATGTAGAGAACTCTCTGTCCCCTGGGGAAGAATCTACTGTACAAATTAACAGGGAAGAGGCAACTCCTCTAATGAGTAAGGAAGTACATAATGACGAGTGTTCCTTAAATTCTGTTGAAAGGGAGCATTCTGAGAAAGACCACCTAAAAACTAGTAGGAGAAGCCTAAAAATAGGAACATGGAATGTTAGAACTCTGAACGGAGAAGGAAAGCTTGACAATCTTATATTAGAAGCAACAGACATGAAACTCGATATACTGGGAGTTGCAGAGGCAAGACTTTTGGATACAGGCTACATAAAAAGAGACCAGTACACGCTTATACACTCAGGCGGAGAAAAACATGAAAGAGGGGTAGGAATGTTGATAAAGAAGGAGTTAGAAAAATACGTATGTGGATACTGGACACACAATGACAGAATGATGTTGCTAAAAATGAGAGCAAAGCCATTCGACATATCAATCTTACAAACTTATGCACCAACTAAAGATCACAGCGAGGAAGAAATAGAAGAATACTATGAAGAGCTACAACACACACTTAAACCAGTCAAATCAACAGATGTGTTGATAGTAATGGGTGATATGAATGCAAAAGTAGGAAAAGGAAAATACAAGAAAATAGTAGGACAGTATGGATTAGGGACAAGAAATGATAGAGGAGACAGACTTATCCAGTTCTGTGAAGAAAACCAGCTGGTCATATGTAACACCTTTTTTGAACACCACCCAAGGAAATTATAAACATGGAAAAGCCCAGGAGATATAACACGAAATCAAATCGACTATATCATGATAAAACATAGATTTAAGAACAGTGTCACAAGTGCAAAGACATATCCTGGCGCCGACATAAATTCAGATCACAATCCAGTCGTCATCAAAGTAAATATAAAGCTGAAAAGAGCAGGAAACAGAAGACAGGAGGAACCCCAGATAGAAATATCAGCGCTGAAACAACCAGATATAAAACAGAAATATTTAATCGACGTCAAAAATAAATATCAACAATTATTGACAGAAAGCATGGAGCAGTATAGAAGAGAAAACCCAGAAGAAAAAGCAACCGCAAAATGGGAATGCTTAAAAACAAGCATACAATCAGCAAATGCAAATTTACCTAAAAAGGAGTCTAAGAAAAATCAAATTTGGATGACAGATGACATCTTGAATAAAATGACCGAAAGAAAGAAAGCAAAAAACACTCCAGAATATAAAACAATAGACAATGACATACGTACTATGTGTAGAGAAGCAAAAGAACGGTGGATAGAAACAAAATGCAAGGAAATAGAAGACTTGGAAGCAAAGCACAGGACAAGAGATATGCATGAAGAAATAAAGAAATTATCAAATCGGTCACGGTTTGCACAAGGAGGAAGCTGTATCAAGAACAAAAATGGTGTAATATTACTTGATGAGAAAGACATATCAAACAGATGGGCAGAATACGTAAAAGAATTATTCGAGGACAACAGAGGTAAAAAACCATCACCAGATTCTAATGAAGGCCCAAACATTCTCAGATCAGAAGTAGAGAATGCCATTCATATGATACAAAAAAGGAAAATCAGCAGGCATGGATAACATAAAAATTGAAATGATAGAAGCTCTGGAGAGCTTTGGTGTAGATACAATCACAGAAATATGCAACGATGTATACAATACAGGATATATACCACACGACATGAAGACATCAGTTTTTATAACATTGCCCAAAAAACCAAATGCAACAGAATGCTCAGACTTCAGAACAATCAGCCTGATGAGTCATGCAATTAAGATACTGCTCAAAATCATACAGGAAAGAATAAAAAGTAAAGTAGACAGCGAAATCCAGGAAGAGCAGTTTGGTTTTAGACGGAACAGTGGAACAAGAGAGGCAATATTTTGCCTAAGAATATTAGCAGAAAAATATACAGCGGTCCAAAAAAGTATGTATATGTGCTTCATTGACTATAAGAAGGCTTTTGACAGAGTCCATCATGAGAAAATAATTGAATGCCTCGAAGACATAGGTATTGATGGAAAAGATATAAGAATACTCAGTAACCTTTATTGGGAGCAAACTGCCACAGTAAGATCTGGAAGGAATTATTCACCATACATAGACATAAAAAGAGGTGTCAGACAAGGTTGTGTGCTGTCCCCCTGCCTATTTAATTTATACACCGAAAAAATTTTCAAACAGATACAAGAAATACCAGGACTGAACATCAGTGGAAGGTCAATAAACAACCTTAGATATGCAGATGATACCGTGTTGTTAGCTGAAAGCGAACAGGAGTTACAAGAACTAGTGAAGCAAGTGAACAGTATAAGTCAGGAATATGGACTCGACATTAATATTGAGAAAACAAAAACTATGATAATTAGCAAAACAGACGATAAACCCACATTAAAGATAAGCGTAAATGGGGAAATCCTGGAACAAGTCAAGAGCTACGTATATCTCGGTCATATAATAACAGAAGATGGCAGATGTGAAACAGAAATCAAGAAGAGAATAGGAATGGCCAAAGCTACATTCAACAACATGAAACATATACTGACATCCAAACAGTTATCTCACAAATTAAAACTGAGAATCATAAAGTGTTATATATATTCTGCATTTCTGTATGGTGCAGAAACATGGACGATGAATAAGCAGTTGGAAGAAAGAATTGAGGCTCTTGAATGTGGATATATAGAAGAATGGGGCGTATCTCATGGAAAGAGATGAAAACAAATAAGGAGGTCCTAGAAAATCTAGGTATGAAAAGAGAACTAATGAGGGAGGTCAAAGTTCGACAGCTAAAATACTTTGGCCACATAAAAAGGCATAACACCTTGCAGAAGACCATAACAGAAGGGAGAGTTGAAGGCAAACGTGCAAGGGGAAGACAGCGCTATAAGTGGGAAGACAAACATCAAGAGATGGACAGGAAAGAGTCTATCAGAGTGCACCACCAAGACAAGAGACAGAAGACGTTGGAGATCCATTACAGCCAACCTTCGTTGTGGAGATGGCAACTGATGATGATGATGAGCAAGGACATACGAGTTTACTGTCGCTCTTGCAAAGTATGTCAGGAGGTCAAATCTAAAGGACCACGACATGCTGCGCCTATCCAGGCTGCTGACATTCCTATTCGCCCTTTTCAAAAAATGGCAATAGATATTATCGGTCCTTTTAGAATTAAGTCAGCTAGAGGACATCAATTTATTCTTACATGTGTCGATATGTGCACACGTTGGCCAGAGGCAATACCTCTCAAGAGCATCTCAACTGCTGATATTGCAGACGCTCTTTGGCTGATATTTTCTCGCTTGGGTTTTCCCGGAGAAATATTGTCAGACCATGGCACTCAACTTATATCAGACACTATGTCACAGGTAATGTCTATGCTACATATTAAAAGGTCTCTCAGCAGTATCTATCACCCAATGTCTAATGGGTTAGTCGAAAGTTTAAATAGGACTCTGAAAACTTTACTTGGTAAGATAACTGAGGATCATCCTCAGGATTGGGACAGGGTCTTACCCGCGGCTCTCTTTGCGTATAGAGAGGTCCCCAATGAACATACAGGGTTTTCCCCTTTTGAACTTGTCTTTGGCGCGCAACTGCGCGGCCCTATGTCTTTACTTCACGATCTAATCACTGCCGATAATATTAGCGATGAAACTCAATCTTCTTATGAGTACGTCATTGCTCTTAGGCAAAAGATCATCGAGGCATGCAAACTAGCAACTTCTTCATCCGAATTTGCTAAAGAAAAGGCAAGGCAGTTTGCAAATAAAAATAGATGTCTACGACAACTTTGTCCAGGTGACAAAGCTCTCGTTCTACTTCCTTCAAGGGAGAACAGACTTCTAATTGCATGGAAAGGTCCATATGCAATAGTCTCCAAAATTTCTGATGTCGACTATGTTGTCGATATTGATGGAAAGCATAAAACTTTCCACATAAATATGCTCACGGAATTTTATGAAAGACCAGACTATTTGCAGCCTATTTTCCAGGCAACGGACAATTCTCAAGCACCTCATGGTCAGTACTCATCTCTGTCAGTTATACAGGATGAGGAAACTACTTTTTCTGATGTCAATCTTCCTCTTCCTATGGTCCCACTTTATTCTACGGAATCTTGGAAAAACGTGACCGTTTCTCCAAATCTTTCCGCTGAGGAACATCGACAAGTTTCTTCGATGTTGCAAACATTTCAGGATGTTCTTACAGACATCCCGGGACACACACATGTCATTGAACATGACATTGTGCTAACTGATCATAATCCTATCAGAGTCAGACCCTATCCAATACCTATCCATTTCCAGTCTCAAGTCGAAAAAGAATTGGATGAAATGATACGTTTGGAAATCATTGAACCATCCACTTCAGCATACTCTTCGTCTATGGTTATTGTTCGAAAGAAGGATAATAACATTCGCATTTGCGTAGATTATCGCAAATTGAACCAAGTTACGAAGTTCGATGCTGAACCTATGCCTTCATTAGAAGAGCTACTCAATAAACTTTCTAATTCTAGATTCTTTACCAAACTAGATTTGTCTAAAGGTTATTGGCAAGTTCCTCTAACTGAACGTGCCAAACCTTTTACAGCTTTTTCTACACCTAGGGGTTTATTCCAATGGAATTTCATGCCTTTCGGTCTTATGAACGCCCCTGCTACATTCGTACGCATGATGCGGCGAATTCTCGCATATCGTACAGATGTCATAGCATACTTAGATGATATCTGTCTATTCAGTGATTCCTGGGAAGATCACTATTTGGGTTTATACGAATTACTGTCTACTCTTCGCGAGTATAACTTGACTGCAAAACCCTCTAAGGCCTTTATAGGATTTAGCGAGATTTCTTTCCTAGGTCATCGTGTTGGTCATGGTCTTTTAAAGACAGAGGACCACAATGTTTCAAAAATACTTAACATTTCGGTCCCTAAGACGAAGAAACAAGTAAGGAGTCTATTAGGTTTGATCCAATTCTACGGACGATTCATTCCGAATCTGTCCTCCATTATGGCACCGCTTTCTACTTTATTGAAGAAAGGGTCGCCTAATCTGATCCGCTGGTCTAAAGAATGTCAATCCTCATTGGACCAGGTTAAAGCCCTATTTTCATCTCCACCTATTCTTAGGTTACCTACTATTAAGAAGACTTTTGTTCTTCGAAGTGACGCCTCGTCAACTGGGATTGGGGCAGCACTAATGCAGGAGTATTCTGATACTCTGCATCCGGTGATGTATATCTCTAGGAAATTAAATGCTGCAGAAAAGAATTACTCGGTTTTAGACCGTGAGTTATTGGCTATGGTATGGTCTATTCTGAAGTTACAAAGATTTCTTCTAGGCGCACACTTCATTGTGGAAACCGACCAGAAAGCGCTTACTGCTATTCAGAGCAAAAACTTGAAGAGCTCGAGGTCCACTCGTTATGCCATAGCTCTTCAACCATTTCATTTCTCGGTTCGAGCTATCCGTGGTTCGGATAATGTGATGGCAGACATTCTGTCCAGATGCCCACACGATTCCACATGATTCTTCTGTCATATATATATATTTCCTGATATACAGTCCAATATTATAATGACATGTTAGTAGATTTTTTCTCACTTTTTTGGGGGGAATTTATAACATTGTACCATGTAATTATCTAAGAAGGCTTAGTTAGTGATATACGGGCCAAAAGATCACTCGGCCACATTTAGATAATATATTTGCATAATTGTATTAAGAGATTTACCAGTTGTCTTTAAGATTTGTGTTATTGATATTTTCGCAGCACATCAGTGAAGTCTGCGAGATTATGTCCATTGTGGAACATTGAGGATATCAAGTCCTGTCCTAGATTGGGAGCAGATGATGTCCACATCTTCTTCTATTGATTGTTTTATGTCAACGAAGAATAACATTGTATTAGTTATTAATTACTGATGCATTATATAATGTAATAATATAGTGCGGTATATTAATATATTACACCGCTGTTTGCACAACACATTGTATGATATCATAATGATATATTTAATTTCATATATTGGTATGAGAGTAATTTGACTTTTATTATGATGTTGCCATTATTGTGGCGTGTGTTGGTGGCACCTTCCTGGAATATATACGCGAATACTTAGATAAATTTTTTCTCTAAGGACCTGAGATATGATCTCAGTTTCGCTCCATGCGTTGAGCTAGTTTGTTAGGTATATATCCGCGCATCATACGTGCGTTAGGAGCCTAGATTTTTCCGGCTCCAGGATTTTTAAAAAAAATGTTTCATTTTTTTTTTCCCGGGAGGGTGCGGTAATGTTACGCACAAATAATTACTTTTTCCAAAGTCTTTGTATGATCATTTTTCGTATGTATGATCATTTTTTTGACTGAAAGGTGTATTATGTTTTTTACAGTCAAAGGGACATAACCCGAGATATTGAGACTACAATTTTTTAGGAGTTTGCCTTCTCTTGTATAGAGACACGTTCGGTCTATAATTTCTTGAACGAAGCGTGACCATATCTCCTTATTTGGTAGTATCAGTCAACTGTTGTAGATGTCTGAAACCTGTCTTAACGCTTCTGTTCATGACCATAAAAGGCGCGACTGTGTAAGACTTTTATCTCGAATGTTCTTAGAATCGTCTTATGTGAGCGGCGACTCAGATATTGGAGTTCTGCGCATGTCAAAACTGGTAGTTCGTTTGGTGTGTTCCGCCCAGCTCGGGGAGTTTAGAAATGGTCTGAGTAGCGAGCGGACGCAATCTGCATCTTGTGATTTTCTGAGGGAAATACGTTGTCTTTGTGAGTTAGTTAGCTAACTAGACTATTTCCCAGTATTATTCAAGCCTGCCTGGAGGCATATGTTCGTGGTTGATTTCCGAAGAAAGGTAATTCCTCTTGTATTGAACTTTATGCTATCATCTAGAAGTTCGTCATTTTTTCGCTCCTTGCTCGCCTGTGTGATTCAAAATGGAGAGGTACTTTGACTAGGATTTTCGCCACCGGTATCTTTATACCTGAACTAGTTATATATATATATATATGGGTCGCTCTAGACCAACAAGACTATTTGTCTGTGTTCCAGGATTCGTTATATCAGAGATCACGTCCAAGTCAGATGGTTAGACTTAGGAAGGTTATAAGGGTCGGTTTGACCTGTATTCCATGTATGCTATTCACGTGCAGACAGTAAACGGACTTATTGTAC
This sequence comes from Oreohelix idahoensis, assembly GCA_024509875.1. NCBI lineage: Eukaryota > Metazoa > Mollusca > Gastropoda > Stylommatophora > Oreohelicidae > Oreohelix > Oreohelix idahoensis. The sequence continues at coordinate 211,087 of JAMPIV010017869.1, forward strand.
ACATCTGATCTGCTAGCATCAGGAAGGGAGCATTTATTATTGTCTATGAACATTGATGATCTGCAGCTGACACTGTTGCAGAAGTTATATGTATGAACCTTAGGCACCCAGATCTGTGCTATATATATATATATATTATTTATACAGCTTCACGAACCAGAACTTTATGATATCGAATATACAGAAGCTATCTGTTTACAATACAACTATTGAGTATTGAATCCTACATGACTATCAGCTAATATGATTTTGAATGCTGCATTCGTTAAACTATGCTGGTGATGACATAAATATCATGACTGTTTTGTGGCGTGCAATAAATGGTATAAACCTAAAGCGAAGTTACCATTTCTATGACTCTACACGTCATGTTGCCTGTGTTGTACCCTGTGAACTGTTCTACTGCAACACACACAGCAACATCCTAAATCAGAGAAGACACCTACATCTTGCACTTTAATACCAGGTGTCGATAGGGGTGGCAAGTGGTCGTCAATCTTATAACGGAGCTAACGTACCTGGAATTTTTTGGCGCACCATTATTATTTTGGTTAAATCCACCCTTATCAACGACTATCCTAGAATAATACATATTTGTAACGAAGCCACTTGGCCCCATTAAACTTATATATTTGGGTGCCTTAGGACTTGCTGACAAATAATATGTTAGGTATTACGCAAATAGTCTAGTAATTAACAAATTATAGCCAAAATACTATAGTGGGGTTGTCTGACAGCACAAGATCATATTTGCTCATAATGGCATGTTTGGACACTGCTTTAGGGGAAATTAGGCCAACACGTTAGATACGATTTGATTGGCCAGAGTGATATGTAAGGCGAAACATGATTAGTCGACTGCAAATACTATTTTTGGTTGTTAATGGAGACGGTAGGAAGGGTAAATTTTTTCAAAGGCTTTTGTAAACATGGTCTCATTGGTTAGACCATTTGATATAGTCAATTAGAAGCGTCAGTTCAGGACCACTTTTTGAAAATAAACTTTGTGAGAAGCAAGTGCATTGAGAGCCAGCTCATATTTTTCTAATAAAAGCCTGGGACAGAGGCAGATCGGAATTGTGCCATAACTCATCGCCAGTCAACGTACTTGTTTAATATTTCCTTGAATTGTGGTAAGCTAGACATATTTGATCTCTTTTAGATGAAAATTGAATGTAAAATGATAAATTATGTCTGTATGTGTGTGGTTCAGTAGCAAACATGAGGAAAAGCCTAGATATTGCTCCACCAGGTAAAAACGTGTCGGAGAGGAGTATAACTGCATAGGCCTATATGGGATTGCCTAATGGTACTATGACACCTATCTTATTGTATAGAAGGAATTAACGCTGGAATTGCAGAGGCGTTGTAACCATTAGGGAGAGGAATACTGGTGTATATTGTTACATGAGAAGCTAGCAGTTGGCCTACAGCGCTGAACTCTGTATTTGTAATGTATTGTGCTTCAGTGTGGAAATAGAGTATAAATTAGTTCTGAAGAAGGAGGTACAACCTTCTTATTTCAGGGACCGTGGTACTGAAGTATTAGAGCAGCACCTGGTCTGAGTTTTGCTGAATCCAGAGGCTGGTAGCATACTCCGTGTTCAAGATATGGACCAGTGTTGTTTTTCAAGATAACTGAGAAGCAAGCGAGCAGAGGAGACAGTTTTCCTGCCGCCCACACAGAAGATAAGAAGTCGTAGGCCGGAGCAGCTCAATCTTGTATAACCCCCTCTAAAATTGACTGTATATTAAATCCAGAGGGACAGTTATTTGTTTTCACATAAAAAGAAACTGTGAATCCTTCCAATATTATTTCCACCAGTAACAAACACATGAAGTCATGATGACAAACAACAACCTAGCTTTAAAAGCCAGTATTACCTCATAGTACTACATCACAACTTACACACATATTGTAATAATATTATATGTCAGGACAAAGATCCTATGTATAAATTGTGTACATACACCTTGTGATTACATTTGATTGTGATTCCTGATTCACTCTGTAGTTGAATCAGGATATCTATTATTGAAAGGAATTAATACATAATTTTAAAAGTTAACACCTGACTTACTTACGCTAGTCTTCTAGAGTGTTATATGTATGTGCTTGTCATAGTGTTGTAAAGTGTTGTGGATCTTAATTAAAGTGTGTATCTGTATGTTGGTTGTTGTGAACTTACACTTCATCACTATCATAACCCTAGACATTCAACGTAGTCATCACAATATTCCAGAATAAGTCTGATTGAGATCTAAATGTGGTAGCAAAGTAAGGTCATCTGTAAGACACCACACTTATTAGATACAGATACCTTCACAGCTGATCTCAGTCAGTACACTAAGTCCCCTATAAATATTTATAATATCCCAACTTACCACTATATTGGGGTCCTGTCCGGGATTTGGAATCCTCTCCTATTACATATATTGGGGATAATTTACTTCTGGGAAAATAAATAAGGTTGAGCTCTCAGTGCCTGTGGTTGTCCTTAGTATAATTAGTCATAGATTGAATTGTTTAGTTAGACATTGTATAAATTTGCCTGTTAGAAAATGGCCGACCTGGCAAAATTTCGATCTGCTGCTATGCAGGCTGCTAAAGAGTTAGGAATGGACGGGCAAGTTATGATTGCTTATGTCACTACTGAATGTGACAAATATATTGAACGTGAAGAAAGAAAATTTGAAGCAGAAAGAAAATTAGAATCGGAAAGATTAGAAAAAGAGGCTGAAAGAAAGTTAGAGGCTGAAAGGGAAATTAAGAGGTTGCAGATTGAGGCTGAGGCTAAGAAGTTACAATTGGAGGCAGAAAGAGAAGAAAAAAGATTGACTGCCGAAAGGGAAGACAAGCGATTGGCTGCAGAAAGGGAAGCAGACGAAAGGAGACAGGCAGCAGAGAGGGAAGCAGAAGATAAGAGATTACAGAGGGAAGCAGAAGATAAAAGATTACAGAGGGAGCATGAGTTACGACTAAGGGAGTTGGAATTTCAAGGCCATGCTCCTGAAAATGGTGCCAGTCCCTTTACCTCTGATGCTACTGCTAGTCAGGGAGCCTCAACCTCAGCTATGAGTTTTCATTTAGATCATTTTGTTGAGAAAGACGATGATATTGAGAGCTATCTAAATAGATATGAACTATTAGCTACCACGTATGGGTTAGAGAGAGAAAGGTGGAGCTTAAAGTTATCACAAGGGCTTCGTGGTACAGCTTATGATGTTTTTTGCCAAAATGGGCAGGTATGATCAAGACAATTATGACAAGCTAAAGCAGGCTCTTTTGTTAAGATATGAAAAGAATGGAGAATTTTATAGAAAAAAATTTAGGAATGCTAAACTACTGTCAGGTGAGACATATCACCAGTTCTCTGCACGGTTAGAGACATACTTGGAGAAATGGACGGCTCTGGGAAAAACCCAAGATCTTAAGGAAATGATCCTTATAGAACAATTAAGAGAGTCCATGGCTCCAGACCTGAGAAAGTTTCTCATGGAACAAGGTGCAGAGAGGCTGGGTGAATTACTAAATGTTGCTGAAAGATATCAGGCAGCTCAGGCAGAGGTAACAGGTAATAAAAAGAAACAGGTAGATAATTTTAAGGCACCACAGAACTTTAATAAATTTGATCATAGAGATCAGAACAAAGGTAAGCACCAGTTTGATAGGCCACGGTATGAAAATAAAAATAAAACCCCACAATTCGATGAAAGGAAATTTGATGAAAGAAAATCTTTCAACCAAAAAAGGAGGTGGTGTAAATATTGTCGGATGGACAATCATGACACTGACCGTTGTAGAAGGAATCCTATAGTAATGGCCGCTCTTCAGGTCAGGTCGACCTCTAAAAAGGAGGAGGATATTATGATAGATACCACTCCAGATGAGATGAGGAAGGCGCAGGCTGGGGATAAGACCCTCACGCCTTGTTTTAAAAAAGTGTCAAATCGCCACACACCTTCAGGAAAAGGAGACTTCTATATGAAGAACAACCTGATATACCGGAAGACTGGAACTAGATCAAAAGGTCAGGGACAGCTGGTACTTCCTAAAAGGTATAGGGCAGACTTAATAAGGAGCTTACATGTGAGAAACGATGGGGACCATGAGAAGATAAGTACCATCATCCAAAAGGTAGCTCAAAATTATTATTGGCCCAAGGCAAGGTGGGACATTGAGAATTTTGTAGAAAGGTGTAGCATAGCACATGAGGGAACACCCACAAGTGGGAACATTGATCAGGACCTGGATACGCCACAGGGCAAACGTAGGCCTGACAGTAGAAAGAATAATAAAGTGGACTGAGTGGATTGGGAAGCCCCTTTTCACGGACAATCTTCGATTGACTGTTTTACAATGGCCATGATGCAGCGAGTGCAAAGAGATATTTTACCCCAGGATAAACCGAAAATCCCTCAGTCGGACTTATGTGAACTGGAGGAAGAAGATGTAGAGAGGAAATCTCTCATCAAGAATTCTAAGTGGGGAGAGAGCCCCAAGAAAAAATTGGCAGCGGTCGTTTTGTGCATGATGATTCTGGGAAGAAAAATCATCACTACAGTGCTTCTAGTGGAAGAGACCCTACCGGTGCATGGAAAAATAGGCAAGAAAGCTAAAGACAGAGATTTGGCTGTGGGAGAGAAGGTACTGCTTCTTCTACCCAGTAGTCAGAATAAGTTGCAAATTGGATGGCAAGGTCCATATACAGTTCTAGAGAAGGTGTCTAGAACAAATTATAAGATAGATATGAAGGGGAATGAAAAAATCTATCATGTGAATCTCCTGAAGAAATATTTGGAAAGACAAAATCAGGAAGAGACACACTTGTTGACCTTGTCTATTGCAATGGAGATGAAAAAGGAACCACTTTCATCATTTGAATATCCATTACACCCCTGTGAGACAGCGGCACAGGTGAAAATCAGTACACATTTAACGAAAGATCAGAAGGAGAGAGTGCAACAAGTTCTAGATGATCATACAGAGGTGTTAACGGACCGACCGGGGCATACAAACTTATTGGAATATGATATGAAACTTATAGACCCCACACCTGTATGTATGAAGGCATATTCGATTCCTTTTGCTAAGGAGAAAGCCTTGAAGGAAGAGATAGACTATTTGTTGAAGGAAGGAATCATTTCACACAGTGAATCTTTGTATAGTTCCAGTGTGGTGCTCTTAAGAAAACCCTCTGGAGAACATAGACTCTGTGTAGATTACAGGAGCCTAAATGATATCACAGAAGGTCAGGTGGATCCATTGCCGGATACAAATCAGTTGTTTGCCAGGCTAAATAAAGCAAAATATTTCTCAAAGGTGGATCTGAGCAAAGGATACTATCAGATTCCAGTAAAGCCTGAGGTTAGACCGTACCTAGCTTTTAGTACCTCAGAGGGACACTATGAATTTAACAGATTGCCATTTGGATTGAAGAATGCGCCTAGTGTCTTCTCTAGAATGATGAGGAAATTGTTGGATCCTCTGAATAATCCATACATCACAAATTTCATGTATGATATCCTTATAGCGACAGAAACATTTGAAGAACACATTGACTCTCTGAACATGTTGTTTAATCGACTTAGAGAAGCGAATTTGACAGCCCGACCAACCAAATGTTGCGTTGGATGTAAAGAATTAGAATTCTTGGGACACACAGTCCATCAGGGAAACATGACCCCTGACCCCAAGAATTTAGAGAAACTAAAGAAAGCCCCGAGGCCACAAACCAAGAAAGACGTGAGATCCTTTGTCTCATTATGTGATTTCTACCAAAAGTATATCAAAAACTTTAATTCCATATGTGCACCGTTAACTGATTTGACACGCAAAGGAAATCCAGATCGAATTACATGGACAGCACAGTGTGAATTGGCATACCAGGAATTGAAGGAAAAGCTCACAAGCCAACCTATTTTGAAATTACCTGACTTAAGTCAAGAATTCATTGTGAGAACGGATGCAAGTAATATCGGTTTGGGCGCGACCCTGTTACAGAAGTCAGATTCACTGGATGGGGAATTAACCCCAGTGGCATATGCTAGCAGAAAGTTGAATAAAGCTGAAAAAAATTATTCAACTAGCGAAAAAGAATGTCTTGCAGTAATATGGGCGATCAAGAAATTCAATATTTATCTGTATGGGAAGGCATTCAGGTTGCAAACAGATCACAAACCCTTGTCGTTTCTAGCGCAGGCTAGGCATGAAAATTCGAGGTTACTCCGATGGTCCTTACTTTTGCAGCCATTCCAGTTCAGCATAGAATATATTTCTGGAAAAACTAACCTGGGTGCGGATTTTCTAAGCCGCCATCCGTGTGATGAGAATCACCGTAAGCACCAGGAATAATATTAAATTTCTCTATGTGTATATAGAATTATAGACTGACATGTGATGTCTGTTTTAAGTGGGGAGAATTTGTCGTGAAAAATTCTAATCCTTATATATAAATTAGAAAGAAAATGTAAAGCCTAACGAAGTAATTCAATAAAGGAAAGAAGAATGGTAAAAGAACAGTGCGGTCACACTAGCGTACGCGTGTGTTATAGAACGCCATGATAGCTGAACAAAAAATCCCATTTTTCTACTGAAACGCTTCCATGTTTGATAGTAAAAGCCTACTGCATAAACTACACGCGTTTCTAAAAATAAAACTGGTACTGTATTTCTTATACGACCTTGATAGACACACTGCGTAATGACCCAGATTTAATCTTACATTAATGTCATTATATACACTACGTAAACTAAAAGACAGACGGGCTTAGAAGAGAGAGAGAGAGAGAGAGAGAGAGAGAGAGAGAGAGAGAGAGAGAGAGAGATGTACGGAGGAACGCAGGCAATACTACCACGTCGTCTCACGATTTAAAAATTAATGCCACCCCACGCGAAAGGCATACAGGCTTGATTTTTTTCAAATAAACAGTGACAAAAAACACTACCAATACGAGGTAAGGTTTTTAAAAACATGTTTAATGCTTATTAGGAAACATGACACAATACTGTTTTATGTCTGAAATCCTGATTTTATACTGACAGAACAGTCGAAAAGGCAGGACAGGTGGCGGTTCTAAAACAATAAATAAAAAAACAAATACACGACTATCCTAGAATAATACATATTTGTAACGAAGCCACTTGGCCCCATTAAACTTATATATTTGGGTGCCTTAGGACTTCCTGACCAATAATATGTTAGGTGTTACGCAAATAGTCTAGTAATTAACAAATTATAGCCAAAATACTATAGTGGGGTTGTCTGACAGCACAAGATCATATTTGCTCATAATGGCATGTTTGGACACTGCTTTAGGGGAAATGAGGCCAACACGTTAGATACGATTTGATTGGCCAGAGTGATATGTAAGGCGAAACATGATTAGTCGACTGCAAATATTGTTTTTGGTTGTTAATGGAGACGGTAGGAAGGGTAAATTTTTTCAAAGGCTTTTGTAAACATGGTCTCATTGGTTAGACCATTTGATATAGTCAATTAGAAGCGTCAGTTCAGGACCACTTTTTGAAAATAAACTTTGTGAGAAGCAAGTGCGTTGAGAGCCAGCTCATATTTTTCTAATAAAAGCCTGGGACAGAGGCAGATCGGAATTGTGCCATAACTCATCGCCAGTCAACGTACTTGTTTAATATTTCCTTGAATTGTGGTAAGCTAGACATATTTGATCTCTTTTAGATGAAAATTGAATGTAAAATGATAAATTATGTCTGTATGTGTGTGGTTCAGTAGCAAACATGAGGAAAAGCCTAGATTTTGCTCCACCAGGTAAAAACGTGTCGGAGAGGAGTATAACTGCATAGGCCTATATGGGATTGCCTAATGGTACTATGACACCTATCTTATTGTATAGAAGGAATTAACGGGTGTATATTGTTACATGAGAAGCTAGCAGTTGGCCTACAGCGCTGAACTCTGTGTTTGTAATGTCTTGTGCTTCAGTGTGGAAATAGAGTATAAATTAGTTCTGAAGAAGGAGGTACAACCTTCTTATTTCAGGGACCGTGGTACTGAAGTATTAGGGCAGCACCTGGTCTGAGTTTTGCTGAATCCAGAGGCTGGTAGCATACTCCGTGTTCAAGATATGGACCAGTGTTGTTTTTCAAGATAACTGAGAAGCAAGCGAGCAGAGGAGACAGTTTTCCTGCCGCCCACACAGAAGATAAGAAGTCGTAGGCCGGAGCAGCTCAATCTTGTATAACCCCCTCTAAAATTGACTGTATATTAAATCCAGAGGGACAGTTATTTGTTTTCACATAAAAAGAAACTGTGAATCCTTCCAATATTATTTCCACCAGTAACAAACACATGAAGTCATGATGACAAACAACAACCTAGCTTTAAAAGCCAGTATTACCTCATAGTACTACATCACAACTTACACACCTAATGTAATAATATTATATGTCAGGACAAAGATCCTATGTATAAATTGTGTACATAAACCTTGTGATTACATTTGATTGTGATTCCTGATTCACTCTGTAGTTGAATCAGGATATCTATTATTGAAAGGAATTAATACATAATTTTAAAAGTTAACACCTGACTTACTTAAGATAGTCTTCTAAAGTGTTATATGTATGTGCGTGTCACAGTGTTGTAAAGTATTGTGGATTTTAATTAAAGTGTTTATCTGTCTGTTGGTTGTTGTGAACTTACACTTCATCACTATCATAACCCTAGACATTCCACGTAGTCATCACAATATTCCAGAATAAGTCTGATTGAGATCTAAATGTGGTAGCAAAGTAAGGTCATCTGTAAGACATCACACTTATTAGATACAGATACCTTCACAGCTGATCTCAGTCAGTACACTAAGTCCCCTATAAATATTTATAATATCCCAACTTACCACAGCAACCCTGAGCCCATATCAGTAAGGAATCAGCAACTGGTACAGACAGACACCTTCATATACCTAGGATGCATAGTAACACCAGACGGCGGTGCAGGCAAAGACATCAACATCAGAATGAATAAGGCAAGAACAGCCTTTTTTAGCCTAAACAACATCTGGAAGTCCTCTCAATACAGCACAAGCTCAAAATTAAGATTATATCAGAGCTGTGTGCTTTCTGTGCTTCTCTATGGTGTGGAATGCTGGAGAGTTACAGAGAAGGAAATGTCGAAATTGTCCTCTTTTCACACAACATGCCTAAGAAAAATTCTCCGAATCTTTTGGCCGAATACCATCACCAACCAAGATCTGCTTACTCGGAGCAAGCAAGAGGACATGCACACCATCATAGCTGGCAGACGCTAAAGTTGGGTTGGCCATGTCCTCAGAAGAGACCCTGATGCCATCACAAGAACAGCTATGTTTTGGACTCCTGAAGGAAAACGAAAGAGAGGCCGACCAAAAACAACCTGGCGGAGGACTGTGGAGGCTGAGATGCAAAGAATGAACCAGAGTTGGGGCACTGTACGAAGGATGGCCACCGACCGAGCAAAGTGGAATTAATTTGTTGTTGCCCTACAAGACGCCACTAGGCGTGATGGCCACTGACTGCTTTGACGGTCGGCGGCTAAGGATCAAAGAAGAAGAAGAAGACTCTGAGACAGAAATTCAAATTTAAAAAAAAATGGGGGAAGGGGGGGTGGGGGGGGGGGGGGGGGGGGGGTGGAGAGAGGGGGGGGGGGGGGGGGGGGAGAGGCGGGGTTTACTTTATTCAAACTTCAGTTGTCAGTTTTTTTATTTCAGTTTCATTTCTTCCTCTTGTCTGTTCTGACAGAAGACAGGAGGTGTGTGAAAGTGAGCTGACATACCTTATGAGAGTTTTAAATGGGAACCATCTGTGAATGATGAGAATAAAGGCATGACTTTAAAAAAAAAGGAGTATTACCTGCTTGTTATCTCCATATTGTGATTTGGCTTCCCCTTCTTGAATTCTCTGCTTCAGCTTTGATTCACTTTCCCATACAATTAAAAATTCCTGTTTAGTCAGTCCCATTGTCTGTGCCTGTTCATATGCCTTGAGAAATTCCATTGTTTCTGATCTGATATAGAAAGAAATACAAAATGCTTTGTGTTGTGACTAATAGAACGGTAAAAAATGGAAAAGAGCAAATGCGACATAATTTTGCACTGGACTTACTTAAAAGGCAATGTTGGCACATGACAAGCACACCATAAATTATATGCAAAAATAAATGTACAAAAATTACTATTTGCAAGATGCCCAACTGACAGAGTGGTTAGAGCGCTGGTCTTTCGCTGCAAAGGTGCTGGGTTTGATTCATGGTGTTGACACGCATCAATCTACCCAGCTGTAAATGGGTACCTGACTTTGTACTTGAGTTAGGGAAGGAAAAAGCAGCAAGGAAGAGAACTGGTCACCCCACCTCTTGATGCTGGACATAATATAGTGAAGTCTTTAACAATTCACTCCCCATGGCAGTATCTGCTGTGAGACTACCTTTAACTTTAAGAAATGCCACTAACTGAATTGCTGACTAATGCGCCCTGTATGACAGTGCTCAATAGCACAATATATAGGCCCATAAAAGAGATCAAGAAACCAACAGACATGTATAATAATTTTGTAACTGCTAGGCCTACCTATATTTAATCCTGATCATGTTACCTAGTAAGAGAATTACATAATGTTTTTTTCAAAGTCTTGTATAAAACTGTGTCTTGGACTATTTAAAAGAAATTTATAGTTTGCCTTATGAGTTTTTTTTTTTATTTATGAAAGGGAAAGAAATAGATTAATTTCAAGAAAGGTATGCTATGATACTACCTGTCAAATTATTTTTGATATCTTTAAATTCTTAATTCAAATCATTTTCCATTATTGTAAAATTTGAAGGGGATAAAACTGATCCGTGAGGAATGCCATTCTGTTGTTCATACAGTTCTGACCTGTCAATGCTAATTCTTACTGTGAAATATCTATCTTGAAGAAAGTTCTCTCAGTATCTGTGCACTGTACCTGTAATTCCTATCCTTCTCTCCAGCATTCATCATAGGCCCTAGCTATATTTAGGAATACTGCCACTGTTTGTTTCTTTCTTTTGAAATCTGAATTTGATTTCATGTTCCATTATGATTATCTGATCCATAGTGCATCTATCCCTTCTAAATCCTGATTGAGTCTGGCTGTATTCTTTTCCAAATAAAACTTTAATCTGTTATTTACTATGGTTTCTAATATTTTACCTAGATGGGAAGTTAATGAAATTAGTCTGTATGAACTAGCATCATGGTCATCTTTTTTTCTGGTTTTAGTATTGGAATAACTACTACCACTTTCCATGTCTTCAGAGTTTTCCCTACATTCCAGATTTTATTAAATGGAGATCTTACAATTCCTAAGGTACTCTTTGGTATATGTTTCAGTATTTCTTAGCTCAAGATATCATGTCCTGGTGTGCTGTACTTGTTTTTTCCTTTATTGCATGTTCCACTTCCTCCATTGTAATATCTGCATTTAAATATGATAACTCTTCAGTATTCTCAGTTGCTTTTTTTGCTGATTTTTTAAATGAGTTTTTTTTTCTTCTTTTGCTCTCACTCTGACCTAGCTTTTTCATGAAGCTAACGTTATGGTAGTATCTGGCCAGTACATTTGCTTTTTTATTGTCAGTATCTGCTCTTTCTGGGGGTTTTTAAATAGTAGGTATTATCATTTGTTTAGTTCTGCCTTTTATAGCCTTTAATTTACTCCACATTTATTATAGTGTGTTTTGGGATTTGGGGTTCGACAGAATTTTTTCCCGTGATTCTCTTTTCCATTATATATATCTTTTATATTATTTTGTGGGATTCATTTATTTCTTTTTCATATTCTTCTAGACTGTCTTCTGTTCTTTGCTTTTTTTCTACATCTTTGAAGATTTTAATTTTTTTATTAATGAAGTAGGCCTATGCCGTTCAATCCTTGATGGGTTATAATTAGGGCATATGCCTATGGTGTAATAAATTCAAGAAAATAAAACCAGATTTCCAATATCTAAATACAGTACGTTCTCTCCCCCCCCCAGTCCAAATAGAGTAAATCAAAACCAAAATTGTGTGAATGTTTTTGTGTGTTGTCCTCTCACATCTTTGAAGAGCTTGTTTTTTGTATTTATGTACATTTAATTGTCCATCATGGTAGACCTGCTGGGTTTTTATTCCAAGGTGCATTCAGCTTTTGTATACTTTTATTTCTAAAGCGCAGAGAACCGAGGAGCAACAGCTAGGGGCGTGTACATCTTTAAAGTTAGTTGCTTATCCTTTACAGGACGTGGCAATCAACCCCAGCTTTTATTGGCTGTTTTGTGATTTTTCTGGGCAATTTTTTTCATTCAGTAGTTTGCCATTGCTTTCTGAACGGTACGGCGCTTATACCATTGTTAAAAATCCACACAAAGCGATCTGCTACCAAACCGCCTGCAGCAGGTTTCGAACCTGGTATATCTGGATTATGAAACTGCGTTCATATCCATTAGGCCACAGACAACTTTACTACTCATAAATTTAACTAAACTTCCAGAGACAGGCGTATTTGTCTACACAGCTATGAATGTTTGGCGTGTGTGAACGACATCATGGTTATAACATTTTAAGAACGCACTCGTTTGTTCAACTGTATAACAGTTATGGCAAAATCGAAAGATGTGATTAATTCATTTTAAATACTGCCCTTTGCTTCTTACCTCTGCCTGTCGTTAAATGTTGCTCAAACAAAACAACACACGTACTTGCAATCGATTCGATAGCGCACACTCGTTTGTTATCGTGCTAGCTCGGCACTTGGTTGACCCAGATTTAAAAACTCCACCGACTGTGTTTGGATTACCTATAACACATGAGGAAGGGAAACTTCTTTATTTCTTACGGGTGCCTGAAAACATACCTTTATGTTTGTCTAATATTTATTTTGGATTACCTATAAATATAGAAGAGGCAGTGGCATCACGTGGGGGAGGGGAGGAAGTGCGGACCGCACCGGGTGACGCCATCAGGGGGGGGGGGGGGGGGGGGGGGCACAAATATGACTGTCTATGAAATGTGTGTGCAGTGTTTTAGCAGAAATGTATTATGTTTTATAAAAATATCCCTGTAGTTAGTTATAACCACAAAAACATTTTTCGTAAGCCCAGCTTATATGTACTGTATCAATATACCGTACCTACGTTTTTACTTCGAATTCTATTGTTTTCTTACCGAATTTTCACTTTAACAACATGAAACTACGTCAATGTAGGCTAAATACATTTAGGCTGTACATATGATTTTGTAATGTAAAGGTGTAATTTTAAGTTTGCTAGTTGTTTATGTCACTACTATTGCCATTACATTCAGTGATATACGAGAATTACGATTTACGAGTAACATTTTTATTAAAAAAAAAAACATTACTAAGGATTCTGGTACGGGAGGAGGTCCATGGGGGTGACACCATGAGTTACCGCACTGGGTAACACCAACCCTAGTGACGCCACTGAGAAGAGGTGTTAAGAATAGACAGACCTAAGGAACTGCATAAAACAGTCAAATAATATTTAACACGAACAAAGGTTAATATATAGTGGTTGGGAATGTGAAGGTCTGATGCTGTTCTGACAATGCATATGACTTTTAACAGATGAAAGTCAATTAAATATCTTTTAAAGTCAGTTATATAACTGGAACCACCAGGCCTTTACACCCCTCCACCTTAATATTATTCTTGTTCAGAGTTTCTTCTTGATTTTGTTGGGTTTTTTTTTTTTTAACATATAAGCATAATTGGTAATTGTGATTTTCCCTATTTACAATGATTTGACAAATGTGATGCCACTTTCTCATATCGGCAGTTGTTCATTTTATTTGGAATTGAAAACAATATATATCTTAATTATAACCCATCAGAGGTTGAACGGGATATTTTTCTTCATTAATTTAAAAAAAAAAGGGTTGATAATTGGGTTCCGATTAGATTTTTTTTAAATATAAAAGTTTGCCTCGTTTTGGCGACGCTCTTTTCAACCTAGACACAGTGTCTGTCGGTTATATTTGGGCGCATGTCCCATGAGCTGGCTGCTTCAATAGAGCTGGCAAGCGTGAGGTGAACAGCAAAATCAGACCGAGCACTGCACATACATACTTTCTGAGAGCAGGAAAGTCAGCACATCCCAAACCAAGTAAATCAAGTAGCAGTTTACCATCTCTTCTTGACTGTGCAAATGACTGGGAGATGGCAGTAGACCTACCTGGCCTAGGGGCATATCCAGAGAGTATCAGAATATCTCGAAGACGCCCGATATAGTGCTACATTCCTCATCATCGTACCAGATTATAATGATTGAGCTGACCGTGCCATTTTGAATCCAGATTGGACGAACAACACTCGTTCAAAAGCCGCGGACTTGAGACACGATGGGTTCACTGCAAGGGTCATAGCTGTTGAAATGGGTGCAAGAGGTCTCTTGGCTGCCTCAGTTTATGATCTACTGAAACTGTTGAGGTTGAGGGGACAGTCAAGAACAAGGGCACTTAAGAGGCTCAGCGAAACTACGGAAAAAGCATCTTGTTGGCTGTGGAACAACCGCAACGGGCTATGGAACTCGGGACAGTAATTTATATTTAACATAAGGGTTACTTTCACAATTGCCTCCAGCTGGCAGAAAATAGGAGTGAATTTGAAAGCTGCAACCAAGGCGGAGTGGGTTCAATTCTCTGCACTAGACAACAAAAGGCTGACACTTGGGAGTCATGCCCTAAGTGGTCCCGCTCCCTTAGAGCGTAAAGGAGATTAAGGGGCCGAAACATTTGATCGACGGGGGAACACTTCTGATGATCAGATTGCCTCCTGTTGTATCGCTCTGTATAGAGTTTCCTCACCGGTGACTCTGATTGACCGAGATTTTGTTCACAGGATGTCCAAATCAACAATTTTTCTTTCTTCCTTCATTGATGCTGGTTCCATGGTGGGTCAGGTGCCATTCCTTTCTTACTAGATCGTGTTTCATCTGTTGCCTTTTTCTGTCATCTCATCCAACGTTTTCCATATGTTTCTTAAACTAGCGTCTAAGTAGGCCTATCACCAGTGATGCCACAGCTGGGTATTTCTTACTAGATCTGGGTTTTTGGGCTTCCGTCTGGGTATCTGGGTAATTCTTTTCCAAATCTGCATTAATCTGGGTATATTTGACAATTAGCATTTACAATGTATGTATATTCTGTGCACTGAGCATTATACATTATATTTATATTATAATTGAATGTCAAACATTATGTGCTATCTATTTTTTATTCCACTTAAATTTAATTCTTGTTTTTAACCACGTCAATGACGTTGTTTTTTGACTCGTTTACATCAGCTCAAACTGGCATATACATTGTGTTGGGGAAAAAAAGCTATTACAAGTTTTTCATCAAACCAAAAGAGCCCTGTCTCCAAGATAAAATTGCTAAAGCGGAGATACTGTTTTCGGCTTTCATGGCAGAACATAATACTCCGTTTTCGCAAGCTGGTCATTTGATTGAATGTTGCAAGCAGATATTTTCAGACAGCCCAATTGCTCAAATAATGTCACTGAAGCGCACCAAGGCTGCCTATGTGATGCAGTACGGCATTGCTCATTTTGAGCGGCTTGAAGTTATAAACATTTGCAGAAATCAGAAATTTTCTATACTCGTTGATGAGAGTACTGATATTTCTACGAACCAGATGTTGGCAGTCGTTGTCCGATTCTGTGACACAAAAACAAAAAAAGTAGTTGATTCACTGTTAGACCTCATTGAGGTAGAGGATGGGACTGGTCTTGGCATGTTTACAACTGTTAAGAAATTGTTGAGCACGCATGAAATCCCGCTTAGTAACGTCATTGGTTTTGCTGCAGACAACTGTGCCACTATGATGGGGACTGCAAGTGGTTTACACGCATATCTGAAGAAAGAGATTCCACATGTCTTTGTTCTCGGCTGTGTTTGTCATTCATGCTGCCAGCAACCACCTAACATCTTAGCAGCGCAGTTTAAACAGTTGTTTCAGAAGAGAGCCTTGATCGTCTGTCTGATCAATGGCGAGAACTGGCATCGTACCGAAAAGATCTTGGACATCTAGTGGATGAGGATCCGCCCACATTCTGGCTGGACTGTAACAAGTAACAGATGCTAATAACCAGAAGAAATTTGATGTTTTGGCTGACCTCATGTGCACGCTTATGGCACTACCTCACTCCTCGGCATGCGTCGAAAGAGTGTTTTCGAAGGTTAACTTAGTTAAAACTAAACAAACCAACAAGCTTTTGTGTGAAATAGTTTACAATCGAATACTAGCCAAGCAAGCAAGCAGTTGCCAAAGATGGAGTTTGTCATAAGTTTAATCCTAGTAAATGCGTGGTTGAAGATGTGCGTGAAGGACGTTGTCGGCAGAGATATGCAAAGATTTTGGAACTTCACAATCAAGATTCCACGTTGTCAATTCATGCATATGATCTTGACGAAGGAGAAGTTGTCGACATTAATGCCGAGTCTCTGACAAGTGACATTTTTCAACAGTAACAAGTTACAACTAACATTTTATATTTAATTTGAGGATCATTTTGTTAATGTAACTAATGTAAGTATATTACTGTTAAAATATCTCATTTTCAAGAGTTCATATATTGGGGTGTTATTAAAATCATTTTTATTTAATTGTGAATTTTTGGTAATAAAAAAAAATAATAAAAATGAAGAAATACATAAAAATTGATAGCACACAGATTATTTGTGCAAAAGATGAACATAAAAGATTATGTAAACTGTGATGATGTCACCATGATACAACGTTAAAATATCTCCAAAATTAACGATGAAATGTAGGGTTAAAAATAATGCGTAAGATACTAGGAGACATGCTCGCCCATGCCAGCCTTTCCCACCGCCATTTAAAAATTATCTAGTTAGAAGTGCAGACGAAACGTTTACCCTTTGTAGACGGGAGAGAACGGAGGACACAAAAAAGGAAAAATATGACTGAACACGTGTTTGAAGTTCGAACGGCAAAAGACGCAATTGGGGGTGAAAGGAAAAAAATTCACGTCCCTCGTTGACACAAAGTAAGGAAATGGACAAGAAAAGGACCTTAGCTCTTATTCGAGACAGTCATTTCTTGGACGTTTTTCGATACTTGGTCTTTATTTGAATTCCGCGGCAAAACACATGAGAGAAGGTTCTCGATCAAATTTCAAAAAACTAAACTTGAAAAAATATGTTTTTTCTTAATAATAGAGTTATGAAAATAAAACCTAGCTAGTTTGATAGCCCATCTTGAGCAGAGAAATAATATGCTTTCAATTATACAGACGGATAGATAATAAGGAAGATATTGACAAAAGACTGTATTATTCATATCAGACGAGCGACTGCACTGTTAACCCATGTCACTAAAAGTTTCCAAAATCTTGGCCTTGAGCATGCAAACGTAAAAATCGAGCTGTAATTACAGAGAGGGGAAGTGGTGGAGAATTGTAGCTAAAAATAACTTAGGAGGCAGATTCGTGTAGGAAATGCATGTAGAACCAAGCGGGTTTTTTATGAAAAAACAAGTAGAGACTGACGGACTAACAGACCGTAATACATACTTGACTGAGATTTGACTGAAGTGACTTTTGGTTGTAGATTTGAAAGCAAGGGGGGAAGTCGGCGATTGGTCAACGCATTTTATAGTAGCGGGACAGAGATGTGAAATTTTGCCATTTGACATAAGTCTGTTCAGAGACGCAGTTTAAATTAATAAGTGGTGTTGATTCCAGAAGAATACAAATATATAGTGGGACGCCATCATACAGCCAGCAGCTCAGCTGAGTTTTGCTAGCAAATTTAACTGTCTTCTCAATTCTGAATTCTGGTAAGAATGAACAATATTTAATTTGTATATTTTAATAATTCGAGTGATTGATACTGCCATATCATAAAAATGATTACGACAAGTAAGTGTTCGCTCTAGGTCCCCAGCCCAAGTTCAGGGTCTAGAGACATGCATACAAAGAAAATATATAGGCACAACTAAATAAAACTATGAAAAGAATCTGGTGTTGAGATCAGTGGAACATATCACCTATCTTATTCAATAGCAGGAAGCTATTGAACATATCTCAGATGTAATGTAGTCTTGGGGACTAGTACTATGTGAAAACAACTAGGTAAGATGTGCTGTGTGGTCAGAGAGATCTGACCCATTCTGTGTGGTGTTGTGGTGTCGTGTTGTGTGCAGAAGTGGCTCAGGAGGTAGAGTTCTGACACATGACCCAATACTTTTGTTTCAGAATTGTGAGTTTCTATTTGGCACCGAAGTGGTGTCAAATGCTGTTATAAGACTACACAAGAGTGTGCCTGTGCAGACTAAGATTGGTGTCAGAGCAGCCGTATATTGCCCCCAGCACGGAGAGGTGGGGCCACCAGATTCCAGCACCAGAACTACTCAGTCAAGATACGTGAGCGTCTGGCCTGCTGGACATTCACCAACTAATTTACTAACTAACTCACCAACTATATTACCATCAACTAGAACATACCATTTTGGGAAATAAAACTTGTATTCCTCCCATCAGTAAATGGACAATGTTTTGGTAGTCACAGAGTGGGAGTGATGACACCACCCCAACAGCATATCTAGTAATAAGTTCTCCTGGGACTATCTTAATATAATTATTATTAACCAATCTTTTGAAATAATTAGGTACACATTTTCCATTTTATTATGTCATATGATTATGCATTCCATTTATAACTCCATAATATTTCTTATGTTCTGACCAACTAAACATTTCGTTCAGAACAAATAAATTTATCAAAAGATTTAAATTTTAAAACTAAAACAGCCTGAGTTAGTTCAGTGTGTTATAAAGTTTATTAATATTATTAGACTTATTAAATATCTGTGTGTGTATGTAATCTACCACAACACATTACATATCAGTACCCTAGATTTTTAACGTAGCCACATTCATTAGTAAAAAAGATATGTGTGAGGTCGTAAGTGGTAGTAAGAAGGGCCTTCTGTAATTCACATCTACATTTATCTCAGGAGCCTTCACAGCTGACCTCATACATCACACTAGGTAACACCAACCATACAATATCATCAAAATCCACTACATATATTGGGGTCTTGTCCAGGGATAATTAGCCTATCAGTAATATTAGGATCTCCTGGTGGGAGAATTAAATCAGGGGGACAAATTGTAAAAATTAAAAGTGTCCCTTAAAATTGAAAGTGAAAATAAAAGTTGGTGAATCTTCACAGCCAGTGGTAATTAATTAATTAATTGGTCAATTAGAATTACCTTACTCAATAGTTAATTAGAATTACTTTAGTTATTGATTAGTTAGATTTTTACCTTGATCATTGTTATTTTGTGTGATGGCTGAGCTGGCAAAGTTCAGATCAGCTGCTGTGCTAACGGCGAAGGATATGGGAATGGATGGTCAGGTTTTAATTCAGTATGTAACTGCTGAATGTGACAAGTATATTGAAAGGGAAGATAGGAGGTTAGTTGAAGAGAAGAGGTTACAAATTGAGGCTGATAGAGAACTTAAGAGGCTGCAGATTGAGGCTGACAAAGAGGCTAAAGCATTAGAGGCAGAAGAAAAACGACAGCAAAGGGAGTCAGAAGAAAAAAAAATTGACTGCCGAAAGGGAGGCAGAAGATAGAAGGTTGCAAAGGGAGCACGAATTACGACTAAGGGAGCTGGAGTTACAAGGACATGCTCCTGAAAATGGTGCCAGCCCTTTTGCCTCAGATGCTACGCCCAGTCAGGGAGTCTCAAACTCGGCTATGGGGTTTCATTTAGACCATTTTGTTGAAAAAGACGATGACATCGAGGGGTACCTCAGTCGTTTTGAATTATTAGCTACTACATATGGGTTAGAGAGAGAGAGAGAGGTGGAGTTTAAAGTTATCACAGGGACTGAGAGGTACTTCTTATGAAGTCTTCGCAAAAATGAACAGAGAAGACCAAGACAATTATGACATGTTAAAGCAGGCTTTGTTATTGAGGTACGAAAAAAATGGTGAATTTTATCGTAAGAAATTTAGAAATGCCAAACTGTTGTCTGGGGAGACATACCACCAATTCTCTGCCAGACTGGAAACCTATTTGGAGAAATGGACTGCTCTGGGGAAGACCCAAGATCTTAAAGAGATGATCATGATAGAGCAATTGAGAGAGTCCATGGCTCCAGACTTGAGAAAATTTCTCATGGAACAAGGTGCAGAGAGGTTGGGGGAGGTTTTAAATGTCGCTGAGAGGTATCATGCAGCCCAGGCACAGGTAAGTGGCACTAAAAAGAAGCACATAGAAACTTTTAAAGCTCCACAGCCATTTAAAAAATTTGAAAATAGAGAACAGGGTAATAAAGGCAGGACAAACTTTGAACGGCCAAGAAATGACTATCGAGACAGAAACTCACAGTTCAATGACCAAAAATACAATGAAAGAAAACCGTTTAACCAAGGAAAAAGATGGTGCAAATGGTGCAAGAAAGATAACCATAACACCGAATTTTGTAGAAGGAAACCTTCAAACATTGCTGCAATGAAGTCGGGGACTCAAAGATTAAAGGTTAATCCTAATAAACAGCAGGAACCTTATCACCCCCCAGTTTGTGAGGATGTTATTTGTAATGGGGTCACCATAAGGTGCCTTTATGATACAGGTTTGGATTATGATTCAGTTGTGAAGTCTAGCCTAGTGGACCCAAGTCAGTATACCACAGAAACAGTGGAAATACAAGGGGCGACTAAGGACATACCACTCATGACACTTCCCATCGCAAGGATAACGGTGAAAACTCGCTATGTGGAAGGAGAAATCAGAGCAGCAGTGATAGATGAACCAATCTACCCTCTGATATTGGGGTGTAGATACGTCTTCTTGGGGAATCCCGAGAGACCTGTGATCATGGCGACAGTGCAGACCAGGTCACAGAAAAAGGAGGAAGAAGGTGAACCTATAAATGCTCATCCAGAGGAGATGAGGAAGGCGCAGGCTGAGGATAGGACACTCAAGCCATGTTTTAAAAAATTGCCCAAATGCCACACACCTCCAAGCAAGGGGGAATACTTTATGAAGAACAAACTATTATACAGGAAGGCCGGAACTGGAACAAATGGTCACAACCAGCTGGTTCTTCCCACTTCATATAGGGATAAAGTGATGGAACTCGGGCATGCGATTCCCTTCAGTGGTCACATGGGGATCAGCGCCACAGGACAGCGTATAGCTTGTCATTACTTCTGGCCAGGGATAACGGAGGATATAAAAAGATATGTCAAATCCTGTCCAGAATGTCAAAGGGTAGCTCCAAAGCACTGGACTGCTCCTGCAACTCTAGGGGAAATGCCCATAGTGGGAACACCTTTTGAGAGGGTTGCAGTGGATATTGTGGGACCTCTCACTCGGACCAAGAGGAGGAACAGTTACATCCTTACTCTGGTGGACACTTGTTCTATGTGGGGAGAGGCGGTAGCCCTGCCATCAATTGATTCAAAACATGTAGCAGAGGCACTACTTACAATATTCACAAGATTAGGATTCCCGCATCAAATCTTGACTGATAATGGCTCTCAGTTCAAGGGGAAACTAACGGAAGAAGTTTTTAAGCTATTTCAAGCCAGACACTTTCATTGTAGTTAATAAGTATATTTGGAGAGCTTCACTCACTATTGGATACAGACCAAAATTGGTCATTCGTTAAATGCCCTCATTTCTTCATAGCTTCTATCATAGAGGTAATTGAATAATATCATATAATCTAATGCTGATACATAGGAATGTCATCTTCCTTTGAATAAATATTCTTTTCACAAGTACCACTGTGCATCTGCTTATCGACAACGATGGCGAAGCCCAAGTTCATAATAAATTGTGGTTTTACCTTTCTATGCGAAATATAACTTTGCCATTCCTTGGCAAAAGAGAATAAACACTGGGGTAAAGTACATACAACATGTCTAAATGACTATCACTTTTCCCCATTTACTTATAGATCACTTTTTCGGCAATAAGCCCGCTACAACAAAATTCGACATCCCGACAGGATGACAGCCTAACAAATAAATCGTGATTCAACAACTAGTAGCCAGTATGAGTTAACAACTACAGGGTTTAACAGTAGTCCGTACCATCCGCAAGGGAACGGCCAGGTAGATAGGTTTAATGGGACTCTCATTTCTATCCTGAGGAAGCTGGCACACGAAAAACCGGATCTGTGGGATCAATTCCTGCCCGCCGCGTTGTTTGCGTATCGGGAGGTACCACATAGTTCAACCGGGATGGCTCCCGCAACTCTGCTATTTGGGAGGCCAATAAAAGGTCCATTAGAAGCTTTATTAAGGACCTGGACAGATGAGAAGGCAGAAGAGACTGTTACCTCATCTTATCAATACGTGAACGAACTGACCACTCGTCTGAAAGCTGGATGGAAACTGGCAAATGATAATTTGAGACAAGCCAGGAAGAAACATGCAGCATATTTTAATAGGAAGGCAAAGGACAGAGAACTAGCTGTGGGAGAGAAGGTGCTTCTTCTACTACCCGGCAGCCAGAATAAATTACAAATTGGATGGCAAGGTCCATATACGGTTCTAGAGAAGGTGTCTAGAACAAACTATAAAATTGACAAAAAGGGGAAGGAGAAAGTTTATCATGTAAACCTGTTAAGAAGTATCTGGACAGACCACTCCAGGAAAGCACCCCCTTACTGACCTTGGCTATCGCAACTCAAATGCAAAAGGAACCACTCACCTCGCATGAATACCCATTACATCCTTGTGAAACAGCGGCACAAGTAAAAGTCAGTAAGCACCTGACTAAAAATCAGAGGGAGAGAGTTCAACAGGTTCTGGAGGAACATACAGATGTATTAACAGATAAACCAGGACATACAAATTTGCTACAGTATGACATGAAACTGGTAGACTCAAACCCAATCTGTATGAGAGCCTATTCTATTCCGTTCGCGAAGGAGAAGGCATTGAAGGAAGAAATAGATTATTTGTTGAAGGAGGGGATTATTTCACACAGTGAATCATCTTTTAGCTCCAGTGTAGTTTTGTTGAGGAAACCGTCTGGGGAACACAGACTGTGCATAGGTTACAGGAAACTGAATGCTGTCACAGAAGGACAAGTGGATCCATTACCAGACACAAAACAGTTATTTGCCAGATTAAACAAGGCAAAATACTTTTCAAAGGTGGATCTTAGTAAAGGCTATTACCAGATTCCAGTGAAGCCTGAAGTGAGACCTTATTTAGCGTTTAGCACATCGGAAGGACATTATGAATTCAACATGCTACCATTCGGACTGAAAAATGCTCCGAGTGTATTTTCAAGGATGATGCGCAAATTGTTGGATCCCCTGAATAACCCATGTATCACGAATTTCATGGATGATATTCTCGTCGCCACAGAGACATTTGAATAACACATTGACGCTCTAAAAATGTTATTTGATAGGCTTAGGGAGGCGAACTTAACTGCTAGGCCAACAAAATGTTGTATTGGATGCAAAGAGTTGGAATTCTTGGGACACACTGTATATCAGGGTAACATGACCCCTGATCCCAAGAACTTGGAAAAACTGCAGAGAGCACCTAGACCACAAACAAAAAAGGACGTGCGATCATTCGTGTCGTTATGCGGATTCTATCAAAAATATATCAAAAATTTTAACTCTATTTGTGCTCCTCTGACTGATCTGACTCGCAAGGGACTTCCAGATAAAATTATTTGGACTGCGCAATGTGAATTAGCTTTCCAAGAATTAAAGGAAAAACTCACTAGCAAGCCTATTCTCAAATTACCTGATTTGACACAGGACTTTGTGGTGAGAACAGATGCAAGTAATGTAGGCCTCGGGGCGGCCTTGTTGCAGAGGTCATCTTCACCCGATGGGGAACTGAACCCAGTCGCTTATGCAAGCCGCAAATTGAATAAAGCGGAACAAGGATATTCTACAAGCGAAAAGGAATGTTTAGCGTTAATCTGGGCAATAAAGAAGTTCCAAATCTATCTGTATGGTAGGACTTTTGTGGTCCAGACGGATCATCAGCCCCTGGTATTCTTATCTCAGGCTAAGCATGAAAACGCAAGATTGTTGAGGTGGTCTTTATTGTTGCAACCTTATCAGTTTATTATCGAATACATCCCAGGGTCATTGAATGTCGGTGCAGATTTCCTCAGTCGGCACCCCTGTGATCAAGATTAGATAGTGGCAGGCGTGAGGAGGAATTTTATCTATGTGTATCACTGGTTTTGGAACTTGCCGTAGTGCATGTTCTCAGGTGGGGACATGTGTGATGATGTCACCATGATACAACGTTAAAATATCTCCAAAATTAACGATGAAATGTAGGGTTAAAAATAATGCGTAAGATACTAGGAGACATGCTCGCCCATGCCAGCCTTTCCCACCGCCATTTAAAAATTATCTAGTTAGAAGTGCAGACGAAACGTTTACCCTTTGTAGACGGGAGAGAACGGAGGACACAAAAAAGGAAAAATATGACTGAACACGTGTTTGAAGTTCGAACGGCAAAAGACGCAATTGGGGGTGAAAGGAAAAAAATTCACGTCCCTCGTTGACACAAAGTAAGGAAATGGACAAGAAAAGGACCTTAGCTCTTATTCGAGACAGTCATTTCTTGGACGTTTTTCGATACTTGGTCTTTATTTGAATGCCGCGGCAAAACACATGAGAGAAGGTTCTCGATCAAATTTCAAAAAACTAAACTTGAAAAAAAAATATGTTTTTTCTTAATAATAGAGTTATGAAAATAAAACCTAGCTAGTTTGATAGCCCATGTTGAGCAGAGAAATAATATGCTTTCAATTATACAGACGGATAGATAATAAGGAAGATATTGACAAAAGACTGTATTGTTCATATCAGACGAGCGACTGCACTGTTAACCCATGTCACTAAAAGTTTCCAAAATCTTGGCCTTGAGCATGCAAACGTAAAAATCGAGCTGTAATTACAGAGAGGGGAAGTAAAAACAAGTAGAGACTGACGGACTAACAGACCGTAATACATACTTGACTGAGATTTGACTGAAGTGACTTTTGGTTGTAGATTTGAAAGCAAGGGGGGAAGTCGGCGATTGGTCAACGCATTTTATAGTAGCGGGACAGAGATGTGAAATTTTGCCATTTGACATAAGTCTGTTCAGAGACGCAGTTTAAATTAATAAGTGGTGTTGATTCCAGAAGAATACAAATATATAGTGGGACGCCATCATACAGCCAGCAGCTCAGCTGAGTTTTGCTAGCAAATTTAACTGTCTTCTCAATTCTGAATTCTGGTAAGAATGAACAATATTTAATTTGTATATTTTAATAATTCGAGTGATTGATACTGCCATATCATAAAAATGATTACGACAAGTAAGTGTTCGCTCTAGGTCCCCAGCCCAAGTTCAGGGTCTAGAGACATGCATACAAAGAAAATATATAGGCACGCCTAAATAAAACTATGAAAAGGATCTGGTGTTGAGATCAGTGGAACATATCACCTATCTTATTCAATAGCAGGAAGCTATTGAACATATCTCAGATGTAATGTAGTCTTGGGGGACTAGTACTATGTGAAAACAACTAGGTAAGATGTGCTGTGTGGTCAGAGAGATCTGACCCATTCTGTGTGGTGTTGTGGTGTCGTGTTGTGTGCAGAAGTGGCTCAGGAGGTAGAGTTCTGACACATGACCCAATACTTTTGTTTCAGAATTGTGAGTTTCTATTTGGCACCGAAGTGGTGTCAAATGCTGTTATAAGACTACACAAGAGTGTGCCTGTGCAGACTAAGATTGGTGTCAGAGCAGCCGTATATTGCCCCCAGCACGGAGAGGTGGGGCCACCAGATTCCAGCACCAGAACTACTCAGTCAAGATACGTGAGCGTCTGGCCTATGGACATTCACCAACTAATTTACTAACTAATTCACCAACTATATTACCATCAACTAGAACATACCATTTTGGGAAATAAAACTTGTATTCCTCCCATCAGTAAATGGACAATGTTTTGGTAGTCACAGAGTGGGAGTGATGACACCACCCCAACAGCATATCTAGTAATAAGTTCTCCTGGGACTATCTTAATATAATTATTATTAACCAGTCTTTTGAAATAATTAGGTACACATTTTCCATTTTATTATTGTTGCGTGCATATTTTGACGCACATATTACAAAAATACGATATGGCTATTTAATATGGAAAATATATATTTGCATTCATTTGTGTATGAAAATGCTTCCTCTGGTAAAGCTAGATAATTCATGATTGATTTACACTTTTGATTGTATGAGTGATCTTTCTTGATATTGATTCGGCGCATGGATATTGTATTCATGTCCGTTCTTATTTGTTCGGGCCAGAAAATAGATTAATTTTGCTTGTTATGTTTATGGCCTGAATTCATGTGTACTACTTGTCTAGTGCAGGAAGATTCAGTCGTATATTGTATACCTTTGTATGTTCAGGTCGGACTATATTCTTTCTGCCGGAATCTAGCGCAGGTTTTCGTAGTCCTACTGGGTTGTAAAGAGTTCCGATAATGTCGCCAAAAATGGCTGAGTGCTTTTTCCAGGGCTGGCACTGTTTAAAGTTTAACAGTGATTTATAGATGTTTTTCTAGGAGAAGTTTATGTCTCTGCAAGAGTCTATTTGTCAGAGATCCTCCTCATATGTGTGATTCGGACTCCAGGTAATGCCAGACCCTATTTTTGATGATCTCGAGTCGGTTAGACCCAGATGGAACATTGTGCTTCGCATCGCTAGGGTCGTGTTTGTATCGACGAAGATGACAGGCTTTCCTACAGCAGTTATGTCTACCTGAAGTAACTGGATTACTGTAGAGCTGTATGGAAAACTTTATGAAATTATTTATATGCACATTCTAAATTAACTTTGGCTTATATCTACCCTCCTGCGAGTGAGTGAGCGACAACTCAGGAAGGTGGCCATGTTATATTCCTGTCATCATATTTTTGATCACTGTCAAGAGAACAGATTATGTATCCTACTATCGATCAGTGGTACCGAGATCTTGTTATGAGGTGAAAACCCACTATCGTGGTTTATGATTATTATACAAACATTGGACATATTTCAGCTTAAGAACTTAGCCATGAAATGAAGGTTCGGCCAATGACTTTTGTATGTTTACCGATCCTCATTGACGCGTTCAGTCAGTAGAGGATACGGCGATTAGTTACCAGAACAGTGAATGTTACCTTGGGTTGAATGGTATTTCACTACTACATGAATGTATCATCCACGATTCAAATAACCAATGAATTTATGTCAACATGTACCCATGACTGTATCCGTGCTGTCCAGTTTGCGTGCCTTCATTAAACTATTGAAATGTCAGCGGCAGTTCAAGTCGTCATTGCATTACATGAGAGTGTGTGAGAGGTATTATCAAGTGGTCTGTTACACCGAACTACTACACCATTCGCGTTACTTGACACTCCCACTCAATGTCAACATGACAGGTTCATTCGATGATGCAGAGGTAACTGAAGAAGACTTTCTTCAGTGATGATCAGTGCATGACCCTAACATAACATCCGCATCCAGACATTTAACAGTGGCCAATACACAGCAACACGTTTATTCTACAGCAGTAATATTCTACAGTAGTGGCCAGTCAAAAAACCTCATTCTACAGTGGTGAACCAGATTCCTGGGGATATAATAACCAGACCATCCCTGACGCCACATACGACACGCATGAACACCAGTGTACAAGTTACAACGGGGCAGTCGATGTCAGCTTGACCTGTATTATCGGATGCTTTATCTAGGTCAGCGCTTGTTAACAGTTTTTCGCTGTACAGACGGTATTATACAGGACAGTTGTATCAAGTGTATAAAATATCTTGAGCAGTACTGTTGACATTTCTCATCGTACAGAAGAAAGAAGTGATTGTTGATCCTGTACAGAAGAATCACAGTGTTGTTGAACATAAAGTGCATATTTCATCGTTGGATCTTCATGTGCTCAAAAAAATTGAACATTGTAATAAGTTAATTCAATAATTTAATAACTTATTAAAAGTGAAAAATTATTTTGAATAAAAGATAAGCCTTCTCTGCAACACATCCTTTCTGCGACACTCTATTAACATCACATTGCCATATTATTTAATCATATATGTATGCATTTATGCTATTAAGGTTTACATGTATTTATGTTTATATGTTATTTGTTGTGTGGTAAGTTAGTTTGTATTCTGCGGGCCTGGATGGGAGGTGACTAGAACAAGAAATACCAAGTGACATAGGTCTTGCTCTAGCGTTCTATAGGGAGCAAATTTCTTAATTGAAATTTGCATGCAACATTGTTTGCAAATATTTGTTAGCTGTGACGAAACTGTCCTTCTTGTTGTTTTTGTAATATTTCTCTATTCTTTAGTTTTGTCTTCATTTGTTTGCATTTGTTGGTCTACTCTTTCCTATCTTTAATTTCTATACACAATTTATGTTTATACACTGTGGCGTTATTTGTCTTGTTGATTTCATTGCGGTTATCATCACAGATTCTGTGATCATTTTTTTGATTTTTTCTATTTGATTTAATTTGATTCCTGCAATTGTTTTCATATTGTCTTTTCTTGTTTGTCCTTGTTAATGTCTTTGGTTGACAGATAATATATAAGGTATATTTGAATATATTTATATTATAGTACAGAACAGTACTTAATTACTATCATTGGTGTACAAGGAAAAATAAAGTAGTTGGGATAGAAAGATATTATTTTCCACAGGTACTCAAGTAATTATTTGTTTCATTACAAAAAAGATAACCATAAGGTTTGTCTCACACAGAGATTGTGATTGTGAGCTGATTATTCAACTTATTATAAATTGATGGTTGCATTACTTGGAATTATATATATAATCATACACTATTGATACTATAGAGTACTTAGATTATAAAGGTGATTATACAAGCTCTTTATTAGAGACTTGTTTCACACAGTGTTGTGGTAAAGT
Source organism: Oreohelix idahoensis (assembly GCA_024509875.1). Taxonomy (NCBI): domain Eukaryota; kingdom Metazoa; phylum Mollusca; class Gastropoda; order Stylommatophora; family Oreohelicidae; genus Oreohelix; species Oreohelix idahoensis. The sequence goes on from JAMPIV010017869.1 coordinate 240,079, forward strand.
GAAGCTTATTTAGAGACTTCTTCCCAGTAAGGTTGGTACAAGGTCTTTGAATAATACTAAAAGGGTAAAATAGAGTGAGGTGACTATACAAGTCTATAGTATAGACTTGTCTCCCATTAAAGTGGGATAAGGTAATTATTTTATTATTTCAGGTTACTGATCTCATTAGACAAGATGTCTAGTTTAGATTACTTTATTGCACAAGGGAAATCCCTTGATAAGACTGGCAAAGAGTTAGAAGAATGGACAACTGCTCAATTTGCTATTGCATTAAAATCAAAAGAGAAAAAACAAAAAGATGAGAATAAATGGAAAGCAGAAGTTGAACAAAAGAAGATAGAAGCTACTGCTGAGGAGAGAAAACTTCAAATAGAAAGAAAAAAATTAGAAGCTGCTGCTGAGGAGAGAAAAGCTGCTGCTGAGGAGAGAAAAGCTGCTGCTGAGGAGAGAAAACTTCCAATAGAAGAGAAAAAATTAGAAGCTGCTGCTGAGGAGAGAAAAGCTGCTGCTGCTGCTGCTGCTGAGGAGAGAAAAGCTGCTGCTGCTGCTGAGGAGAGAAAAGCTGCTGCTGCTGCTGCTGAGGAGAGAAAAGCAATTAGGGAACATGAACATCAGAAAGAACTTTTGGCATTTGAGTTAGAAAATATAAAATTGACAAGTATGAGTAATGTTAATCAGGCATCTAGTGGTAGTGGTAAACTCTTTACTTATAAGGTCAAGGTGCCAGCGTTCAACTCTGCCAGTGATGATATAACATTTTTGCTTTCTAGATTTGAACGTGCTTGTCGAGCTCATAATGTTGACAAATCACAGTATGTGAATCAGTTGTCTGAAAATCTAAAAGGGAAGTCTCTGACTAAGTTATGTTTAGTTGAAGAGGCCGACAAGGATAATTATGATGCTATTAGGGCAGCTTTGATAAAGAGATATCAGCTGTCAGAGGAAGGTTATTGTCTTTTGTTTAAAACAATGAGACCTGAGGTAGGTGTAGAATTCTCAGAATTCATTTCAAAATAACGACTTACACTCTCACGATGGATTGAATTATCCAAAATAGAGAAAACATTTGATGGTCTTACGGATTTATTGCTAAGAGACAAGGTCATGTCTTCGGTAAATAAACCATTCCTAGAGTTTTTACATGAGCGTAAACCTAGTTCATTAAAGCAAATGGAAGAATATTGTGACCAGTATGCCACGGCACACCCTGACATAATTCTTAGTAACACTAACATTAAAGAGGGTATGCCAGTTGCTTCAGCAACAGAATATAATCATAATTACTCACACAAATTCCAAGGAGCTCAAAATAAATTTGATAAAAAGGTTAATTGGAATAAGTATCAAAACCAAGGTAACCACTCAAATCAGGGTTCTTCTTCGAAGAACTGGAATCGGGCTGACAGTCCTCGATACGCGAGGTGTGCCCATAATTTTAGAAATTTCCGAAAAGGGAGTAACCATAGGAACTACCCAAGTTCTTCATGGAAACAACAAAACCAACATTACAGGGATACTCATTATAATGAGCATGATGATTATGATCATGAATATTATGATTCAAACCCAAATAGGGGTTATAACAGAGGAAATAATAATTATAGAGGCAATTATAACCGAGGTAGATCACAACACAAAAGACATGGTAAATCTCATTACCAGGCTAACTCTGCACAACAAGAGTTCCATGAGGCCGGTAGTCAGAATAATGATAAAAAAGACTAATAATGTAGGATGTTCTGCTTTCGATTTTGATAGAGCATCTCAGTGTTCGCAATGCAAAACATTATTCGATCCAACCACAGTTTCTACTTTAAGCTGTGGTCACCCGCTTCCCGCTCTCCCTGCGTCAATCGCGCATAATGGAAGGGGTGCTCTTGTCTTCAATAGAGGGCTAATAGATGGTACTCCGGTATCAATTCTTTTCGATTCGGGGTGCACTACCATCGGAGTGAGGCAGTCGCTCGTAAATCCTTCTCGAGCCACAGGCAATGTAGTCAAATGTGTAACATTTGGTGGCACATTGGAGAAGTACTCCACTGCCATTATCAATATTGCTACTCCTTTCTTTACAGGAGATGTGCAAGCATGTCTCTTGCCGAATACGATCGCTGATCTTATCATCGGTCGCATTCATGGAGTGAAAGAATGCACTCCACAGCAAATTTCTAATTGGGAAAATGTTAATATGCAATCTGCTAATGCAGTAATCACTAGGGCTCAAGCTCTTAATATGCCGCAATCTTCACATTCTGAAGATAATGATGCGCAGATCCAAGATGATCCCTTGGAGATTTCCCATGATTCCTTTATAAAACAGCAGGAAGATGATCCTACTCTAAAGAAATTCTTTACTCTGGCAACAAAAGGTGATCCGAATAAGGATACAAATCGTAAATCTTGGATTACGATGAGGAATGGCGTACTTGTACGTATGGTACAAGACTCCGCTAAATCCATTCATTCTCAAATTCTTGTGCCCAAGAATATGAGAGTTAAAATCTTACAGCACGCTCATGATTCTCAGTGTGCTGGACATATGGGTTTTTCCCGTACTAAATCTAGAGTTCTTGCATCTTTCTTTTGGCCTGCTGTGAACATGGTACCCAACTCATATCGGATACCATGTCTCAAGTGATGTCGACTCTAAAGATAGAGAGATCTCTGAGTAGTATTTATCATCCTATGTCCAATGGGATGGTAGAACGTCTGAATAGAACTCTGAAAAACCTACTAGGTAAGATAACTGAGGATCATCCTCAGGATTGGGACAGGGTTTTACCCGCGGCTCTCTTTGCATATAGAGAGGTCGCCAACGAACATACAGGATTTTCTCCTTTTGAACTTGTCTTCGGCGCGAAACCGCGAGGTCCTATGTCCTTACTTCATGATCTCATAACTGCTGATAATATTGTCGATGACACAAAATCCTCTTACGAATATGTCATTGCACTTAGACATAAGATTATCGAAGCATGCAAATTGGCAACCGCTTCTTCGGAATTTGCAAAACAAAAGGCAAGGGAATTTGCCAATAAAAAGAGATGCTTGCGACAACTTTGTCCAGGTGACAAAGCATTTGTCTTGCTACCTTGTAGGGAAAACAGACTTCTTATTTCTTGGAAAGGTCCGTACGATATAATATCAAAAGTTTCCGATGTTGACTATATCGTCGATATTGACGGGAAGCATAAAACCTTCCACATCAACATGCTCACGGAATTCCATGAACGTCCGGATTATTTACAACCTGTTTTCCAGGCAACGGACGATTTTCCAGTCCAACATGGACATTACTCATCACTGTCAGTAATACAGGATGAGGAAACGAGTTTCTCGGAGGTAAATCTACCTTTTCCAATGATTCCGCTTCACTCTAATGAATCATGGAAAGATGTTGCGATTTCTCCTGAATTATCTCCAGGAGAGCAGAAACAAGTTTCTACTATGTTAGAACAATTTCAGGATGTCCTTACTGACATTCCTGGTCAAACTGATGTCATTCAACATGACATTATTCTTACTGACTATAATCCTATAAGAGTCAGACCGTATCCTATCCCGATACATTTTCAATCACAGGTAGAGAAAGAGTTGGATGAGATGATAGAGTTAAAAATTATTGAACCATCCACATCAGCATATTCTTCGCCGATGGTTATTGTACGAAAAAAAGACAATAACATACGTCTCTGCGTTGATTATCGCAAATTGAACCAGGTGACGAAATTTGATGCTGAACCTATGCCTTTACTAGAAGAGCTACTTACGAGACTATCGAATTCCCATTTCTTTACTAAACTTGATTTGTCTAAGGGATATTGGCAAGTTCCATTATCCGAACACGCCAAACCGTTTACTGCTTTTTCGACGCCTAGGGGTCTATTCCAATGGAATTTTATGCCTTTCGGCCTAATGAACGCCCCTGCAACATTCGTACGCATGATGCGTCGAATCCTATCTCATCGCTCAGATGTCATTGCATATCTTGATGACATCTGTCTTTTCAGTGATACTTGGGAAGATCACTATAACGGGTTAAACGAACTATTCTCTATCTTACGCGAGCATAACCTAACAGCGAAACCATCTAAAGCTTGTATTGGTTTTAGCGAAATATCTTTCTTAGGTCACCGTGTTGGTCATGGTTTCCTAAAAACAGAAGACCATAATACAAGTAAGATACTTAACATTTCTATTCCTAAGACTAAAAAGCAAGTGCGAAGTCTCTTAGGTCTAATACAATTTTATGGACGATTCATTCCGAATCTGTCCTCCATTATGTCACCTCTTTCTTCCTTGCTAAAGAAAGGGTCTCCTAATGTAGTCCATTGGACTCAAGAATGTCAATCCTCTTTGGATAAGGTTAAAACTATGTTTTCTACTTCACCTATACTAGTATTGCCTTCTAAGGATAAGACATTTATTCTTCGTAGTGACGCTTCATCCACAGGGATTGGAGCAGCACTAATGCAAGAGTACTCTGGAACTCTGCATCCTGTGATGTATATTTCTCGAAAATTAAATGCCGCAGAGAAGAATTACTCGGTCCTAGACCGTGAATTATTGGCTATGGTTTGGTCAATCCTTAAACTTCAAAGATTTCTTCTTGGCACGCATTTCATTGTGGAAACTGACCAGAAAGCTCTTACGGCTATTCAGAGTAAAAATCTGAAGAGCGCGAGATCAATGCGATACGCGATTGCTCTGCAGCCGTTTCATTTTTCGGTGCGAGCTATCCGTGGGTCAGAAAATGTGATGGCAGATATTTTGTCTAGATGCCCACATGATTCATAACTGTTAAATTATATGCCTAACTTTGCTACAGTTGTTCCTATGTTGAAATGTGTACACATATGTAATATATCATATATTGATTGTAACACTACTTAGCTGTTCATTGATGTTTATTCACCGCTGATCTTTCAATGTTTTTTCGTCTTTGATGATCATGATGTTAGGATATCTAAGATGAAATTTATGTATAAACTGATGTAGAAAGTGTGGCATTGCCAGTATTGTAGTATGCGTTGGTGACACCTCTCTGGAAATATTTATACTTAGAGAAATACTTTCTCTAAGTTCATGAAATATATTCTCAATGCTTATCATCTGCGCATTGTTATTGGTGCGTTGTGAGCCTATTGTATGTTGCTCCTAGATGTATTTTTAAAAAAAAAAGTACCATTTTTGTTTTTTTTCCCGAGGGGTGTGGTAATCTGTTGCGTGCATATTTTGACGCACATATTACAAAAATACGATATGGCTATTTAATATGGAAAATATATATTTGCATTCCTTTGTGTATGAAAATGCTTCCTCTGGTAAAGCTAGATAATTCATGATTGATTTACACTTTTGATTATATGAGTGATCTTTCTTGATATTGATTCGGCGCATGTATATTGTATTCATGTCCGTTCTTATTTGTTCGGGCCAGAAAATAGATTAATTTTGCTTGTTATGTTTATGGCCTGAATTCATGTGTACTACTTGTCTAGTGCAGGAAGATTCAGTCGTATATTGTATACCTTTGTATGTTCAGGTCGGACTATATTCTTTCTGCCGGAATCTAGCGCAGGTTTTCGTAGTCCTACTGGGTTGTAAAGAGTTCCGATAATGTCGCCAAAAATGGCTGAGTGCTTTTTCCAGGGCTGGCACTGTTTAAAGTTTAACAGTGATTTATAGATATTTTTGTAGGAGAAGTTTATGTCTCTGCAAGAGTCTATTTGTCAGAGATCCTCCTCATATGTGTGATTCGGACTCCAGGTAATGCCAGACCCTATTTTTGATGATCTCGAGTCGGTTTGACCCAGATGGAACATTGTGCTTCGCATCGCTAGGGTCGTGTTTGTATCGACGAAGATGACAGGCTTTCCTACAGCAGTTATGTCTACCTGAAGTAACTGGATTACTGTAGAGCTGTATGGAAAACTTTATGAAATTATTTATATGCACATTCTAAATTAACTTTGGCTTATATCTACCCTCCTGCGAGTGAGTGAGCGACAACTCAGGAAGGCGGCCATGTTATATTCCTGTCATCATATTTTTGATCACTGTCAAGAGAACAGATTATGTATCCTACTATCGGGCAGTGGTACCGAGATCTTGTTATGAGGTGAAAACCCACTATCGTGGTTTATGATTATTATACAAACATTGGACATATTTCAGCTTAAGAACTTAGCCATGAAATGAAGGTTCGGCCAATGACTTTTGTATGTTTACCGATCCTCATTGACGCGTTCAGTCAGTAGAGGATACGGCGATTAGTTACCAGAACAGTGAATGTTACCTTGGGTTGAATGGTATTTCACTACTACATGAATGTATCATCCACGATTCAAATAACCAATGAATTTATGTCAACATGTACCCATGACTGTATCCGTGCTGTCCAGTTTGCGTGCCTTCATTAAACTATTGAAATGTCAGCGGCAGTTCAAGTCGTCATTGCATTACATGAGAGTGTGTGAGAGGTATTATCAAGTGCTCTGTTACACCGAACTACTACACCATTCGCGTTACTTGACACTCCCACTCAATGTCAACATGACAGAATCATTTGATGATGCAGAGGTAACTGAAGAAGACTTTCTTCAGTGATGATCAGTGCATGACCCTAACATAACATCTGCATCCAGACATTTAACAGTGGCCAATACACAGCAACACGTTTATTCTACAGCAGTAATATTCTACAGTAGTGGCCAGTCAAAAAACCTCATTCTACAATTATGTCATATGATTATGCATTCCATTTATAACTCCATAATATTTCTTATGTTCTGACCAACTAAACATTTGGTTCAGAACAAATAAATTTATCTTACTTACTTACTTAGTCGTTCCCCTTCTACCGTGAGGTGTAGAGGTTTGGAAGAGAGAGCGCCAGACCATTCTATCAGCTGTCTTCTTCCTGGCCTGGTTCCATTCTAGTCCTCGGTCCTTCAAAGATTGTCTAATGTTGTCCTCCCAGCGGACTCTGGGTCGTCCTGGAGGTCTGGATCCCTGGCTCTTTGTTTCCCATGCTTGTCGTGGTAGCCGATCTTCTCCCATTCTGCAGACATGGCCAAACCATCTTAGTTGGGACTGTTCTATTTGGGTCTGCAGCGGATGGGATTTTAGGCCTTGACGGATCGTCTGGTTGCGGACCATGTCTCTTCTTGTTACTTCAACCACTTTCCTCAGATACCTCATTTCTGAGGTTTGGATCTGGCTTTTGTGGGTTGTAGTCATTGCCCACGACTCGCATCCATATGTCAAGACTGGGACATAGGTGGAGCGGTATACAGCCATCTTCGTTTTCTTACCAACCTCTTTCTTGCTGAGGAATCCACGATTTATGGCCTGAAAAAGTCTCCCAGCCGCTGCTTTTCGAGTGGCCAACTCTTCTTTGATGCCTCCCTTTCGGTCTATAATAGCTCCGAGATATTTAAAGTGGTCGACCTGCTCCAGGACCTGTTCTCCCAACTTAATCTGATGTTTTCTTTCTTCTCGTGATATCACCATGGATTTTGTTTTAGAGCTGCTTATGACCATCCCTCTCTTCTCCAGCTCTTCCTTCCAGACTTGCAGGTTGGATTGGAGATGTGCCTCTGATTTAGCAATCAGGGCAACATCATCAGCAAATGCCAGCTCCGAAATATAGACCTGTCTCATTTCCAGTACCCCACTGAATACTTTCTTGTTCTCTCCTTACATGCCTTGATGACATCGTCCATAAGGAGTATGAAGAGGTAAGGTGATAGGATATCACCTTGTCTTACACCAGTGGTGGTCCTGAACTCTTCTGACTTATGGTTTGCTGTCCTCACATAATTTCTGCAAGACTTGTAGAAGCTCTGTATAGCATGAATCAGAGGTGCTGGAATATTCTTCCTTGCCAAACAGTCCCAAAGTTTGCTCCAGGGGACCCTGTCAAACGCCTTTTCCAGATCTATGAAACAAAGATGGATCTCACTCTTATACTCAAGGGCCTTTTCACTCAGCTGTCTGAGTGTGAAGATTAGGTCTTGAGTACTTCGGTTTGCTCGGAATCCGCACTGGACCTCATCCAATTGTGGCTCAGCTAGGCGTCGGAGTCTCTGCTCCTAGGATTCTAGAGTAGATTTTACCAGGGACACTGAGAAGGGATATGCCTCTATGGTTTCCACATTGTCGATTGTCACCCTTTTTGAAAATTGGTGTTATGATGGCAATCTCCCAATCCTTTGGTATGGTCTTGTTGCACCATGCTGCCTGTAGGACCTTTAAGAGTAATAGGTCGCCTGATGCTCCCATGTACTTAACCATTTCTGGTGTTATACCATCATGCCCTGCTGCTTTGCCCATCTTGATTTTCTCTAGTGCTGCCCTCAGTTCTTCCATCTTTTCCTTTATAAATTTGAGAGGGCATTGTTTTCTTTC